>BMAW01034000.1:853079-924001 GCA_019974015.1 Nephila pilipes
ATTATTGACATACCTAATTCTGAAAAAACGAGAAACTTAATTTAATATTAATTGTTTTTTTGTTTCTTGACAGTATATGTAAACATTTTGTTACATAGTAATGCAAACATATTGTTACACAGTATCGTCTTTGGGCTATTCTCCCAAAGACACGCCATCATGATTCCTCAGATAAATCATGTCGAGTACTCATATCTGAAAAACGACGATCTCGAAATTTCTCTGTGCAGTCTCTCGTACTTGCAGAAATTGTCGATGCTTTCTGTTACGTGTCCAATGTCGTTAAACGACAGCAGCTCCACTAATTTGTATTCATATTCTGATGCTTGATTGCTTTTTACACTTATACCGCATACTTTACATAAAAATTAACTTATTTTTGTAATCGTACCTTTTATGATTTTTCTTAATTTTTGGAAATCACTGTTTATTAACAATGAAATCGATACATATATTGATTTATAATTTAATACTTAGTTAAAATAAAATGGATTGTGTGTGTCAAGATCATTTTTTGAAATGACTGAAGTGGATTTCGAAATTTTGTTAGAAATAACTAAATTGAAATAATTTTTGGTTCTATTTCTTTGAACAAAATAAATTGCAATGATGTCTCTCATCATCATCTATTCTCGTTAAGTACAAAACAAATCCTAAGATGATTTACGAGGATCACATAAGTTTTAGGAGAGTGCCTCATCGCCTCTTAATCACTCGTAAGTGAAGTGACTTCTGACTTTTTGTTTTTTATTTTTCCGAGTAATTTAAAGTTTTTGGACGGTAATTGCCCCAGGTAAAAAAATTTGTTAAAAATGTGAGCTCTTGGATCAGTGCGAAACTTTTTGAACTTCCCGGAACAATAGCCTTGACCCTAACGTTACCTATAGAAGTGCCGTTGCTCACATATACAACTGTCTACAGGAATAACAGAAAAAAAAAGAGTGAAATAATTCTTAAATTTATAGTTCGACTTTATTTATAGTATCGGTTGAGTTTCACATCGTTGCGAAAGGAGGAGGGGAAATTACTACTTTTTTTTTTTTTTCTCGAATATTTACGGAAAAAATGTTGAAACTTGTTTTACTTTTTTTTCTGTGTTGACGTTTGGTGCTTATTTTATCACTAAAGATCACAATTGATATAAATGATGTGGATAGCCATGAAATCAAAGGGGGGGGGGGAAAGATTAATATGAATGAAAACGAGCTAGTTTTTTAACTATAGTTACGGTATTATTGAATTTTCTGACTATTTTTACATGTCGTTTATAGAGAAAACATTTCTGTAATGTGAAAATTTACTGCTTTTTGTTTTTATAAGACATAGACCACTTAAGTGTTATGAATTGTAAACTATTTTTACTTGTAGTTTTTAGTGAGAAAATTTTTTCTATAACGTGAAAATTCACCGCTTTTCGATATATATTAGGCATTGATTACCCTCATGATATAAAGACGATTAAAATTTTAGCATTTACTTTGGTCTCTGCGAAGAAGTTATTTGCTATTTATTACTTATTTTTCTTTTTTATTATGTGACAGAGATAAATTGCGCTTTATAAACTGAATTTGAATTAACTTTCTCATTAACTTTTTCTCTATTCATTAAAAAACTGAAATAATTAATTTGCATAGTTTTTCCAAGCATTTGGGTAACTATTGGTTAAGGATTATTATTCATTTTCGTTTTTATAGAAATAACTTCTGCATTTTAATAGATATAAATAACTTCTTTCTCAAAGTACCTATTTTTGTGCAACGATGGAAAAATATCAAGATTTATTTTATAAAAACAAGTAATTTCAAATGTTAAAATATTTTCTCTCTTATTTAAATAGATCTCAATTCTTATCGATAAGAAAATTCACAATCTTCAAGCACTAACAAAATATTATATTTTTGTGAATCTTCCTACACTGCAATTTCTAAAATTATGCTATAAGTATTTTCTCTTATTAAACGTTTTAATTGCAGATGATTTAACGATGCTTAATAAAACAGTTTAGTAGTCTTGACATTTTTCATTCTACATTTCCTTGAATAATAGCTTCCTCTTTAAATGTCTTATACCATTAAAATTCTGATTACAAGACTAATTACAATAGATTGTCTTGTGACATACATGACTGTAAACCTGTTAAGTGTAGTTGCAATTATTAAAACTGACACATTTATGTTTTTCAAAACACTCTTGTCAATCAAATACTTTTTGTAAGTTTTAAAAATGTAATTATTATACTCCGGCTGAGTCACGCGATTCGAAATAGAAAGGAAATATATTTTTCTTGAAATTTCATCCTTAATTCTTAAAGAAGCAAACCTGTCGAAATAAAAAATAAACGGAATCTAAAAATAATATTTCGAACTGCAAACTGGTTTTTAATTATCAATTTCCTGTTCTTCGTTATAAATAATTATTTGATCGATGATAAGAAGAGACATATATCTCAAATCGTATATCGATGATAAGCAGAGACGTATATCGTCTATCTTACTTATAATTTTGAAACCCTAGGAAATAATTATCATTAGCAATCGTATTTAAAATTCGTATTTTGGGAAAAAAAATTTCTTTACTTTAAAAAATAATATGCCGTATTTAAATTTATTATCGTTCACATATAATTTTTTAAAAACGTTTGTGTTATATTTTCATTTTATTCTTCAAAACCATTGTTATAAAAGGTGGTGAAAATTCTTGAATAATTATAAACACCATTTTTCTTGACTGTAACTATTACAAACACTATTTTTAAAGTCATGTGTAAGAGATGTTTGTAGAATTTTTCCATACAAATTATTCATAAAAATGTAATGGAAAAAAGTACTCTCTTAAAATGAAACAGGAGCTGTTTATTCTCTTATTTCATAGTATAATTCATTTGTATGATTGCGAAATAAAAGTAATTTGGAATAAAAGTACTTTTTTACTTTTAACATTTATTTTAATAAAACCTTTTTAAATGTATTTCTTTGTGTATAAAATTCTTTATTTAGGTCAACCCAAACTTTTTTATTTTAAAAATAACACATTAAATTGAACTTTATTTTCTATTCTGTTCAAGATATTAAAATAGTATGAACGGCATGAATATAAAAGGAAAAACAATTTAAAACTTATTAAGTGAAAAAAGTGAATTGTTATTGTGAGTTTTGAAAAGAACATCGAATTGAAATATTTACAGACACCTTTTTTCATGTACATTAATTACTATCAACTAAGTGTAATGTGATATATATATATATATATATATATATATATATATATATATATATATAATATTACATTTGTTGAGTGTTGAGAATTTTAAATAAAAGCATATTAGTTATAGAAACGTGTTGGGCAAAAATCTAGCTAACAGAATGTTCAATTTTTATTACTGATTGATTATAATAATCCATTGGTTCAACTTCTGGTTCGGCTAGATATTTGCCTTATAACTAAGATGGATATTTCGAAATTATCTCGTAAAAAAAGTTGCTCTTTAACGCTTAAAAGCTTATAACTACGTCCCATAATTGGATCTTACGACATTTCATTTATAAATCATAATAATACATCGCAACATATTTCCAAATAATTTGAAAAATAATCTCAAATGATTTATGTGAAATATTCATGTTTCCATGATGGTATAATGTTTATCATTCACATGATATTTACAATGATCTTCATATTTATACTTTATCATTTACATGATATTTACGATGATCTTCAGATTTATCCTTTTATCGTTTAAATTAAGACTGGTTAAAAATAAATGTCCTCTCCTAACTACATAACTCTCAAGTTTTAAGTTTAAATAATCTTTTAAATTGTTTAATGGAAGAATATAGAATAAATTATGTATTATCTACCTGAACATTTTATTTATAGCTGCTAATACTGTAAAAAAGTATTTTTTACCGCTGTTTATGAGATGACAAAGATCGATAAACACTTTTAGAGAGAAATTCGTATCTCTTTGTAGATTTTGTGACACACATCACTTTCAGGGTTCTTTTCATTTATCTTCAAACTTGTCCTTCCATCTCTCGAATTAACCCTTATTGAAAATAAGTCTCCACTATGAACCTCATAACTCAAAAGTTTTGAGGTCAAATAACCCTGTCAGCAATCTATGACAAAATATCGCACAAATTACATCTCCTGTATCCGAATATATTCCGTCTTCATCAAGTATTTACATAAAAATTGAACTTCCCGATCGAGACGATCTTTCATAAAAGACCAGGTGACGTTGCGACAGTAATCCGTCAACCCGGTACTGAGAAAAGAGACAGAAAAAAAAGAAAGAAAATAACTTATGAAATTCGGCCTCAAAACAACCCGAACATTTTATTTCCATCTTGCTAAATCCGTAGTTTTGAGGTCGTTCCCTTTCAGATGATGATAAACTTTATAATCTGCCCCGTCTTCGGTTATTCTTTTTTCCCCTTGTCCTCAAGTTGCTCTACTATTTCTACAATGTCGTATTTTCTGATTACGACCTGTCACTAAGGATGACCGAAGAACGTGTTTGATTTTTATTAGAATGCATCAAAAATAAAGATTGAAGATGTTTTCCCCATGTTCTTTGTGCAATTACTCCATGCTGGATATAGATCAGATAATGAACACTCTAATTTTAGCAGTGAGTTACATACGAAATTGAAGATGTGTTTTTTTCACAAATCTAGATCGTTCATTCTACGAATGGTATTTATTTTTAAGAGCAAAGTCTAATTGTTACAGAATTTGATACGCTGATGTATTGTTGATCTGTTAAGAAAAGCGTTAGATATAACTAGAATGCTCTTAAAATATTGGAGTCGACTTTTATTTATAGGAAATTATAATTCTAAATGTACTTAATGAGAATAAGCAAGTTCTGTGGTATGAAAACAAACCCGAAAAAGATAAAGTTTTGCAACTTTCTTGGGATCAATAACAATATTTTCTCGGAGTGCGTTAAAAATACATGAGATAAATTTAAAATTTTGTATCAAATACTTATTGATATTAAAATTATCAATAGTTAAAAAAAAACTGTTATATCGTTTCTAAATTCATTTAACTTAATTTTGAAACATAATTATATCTCTCTATCAAAATTTGTTGCCAAACATTATACAAATTTGGGATAAAAGCCTTAATTTAATAATCCATAAGAAGGAATAAAATTTTTATCTTTGATTTCAAAATTAGCATTTTTTATATATCTGTGTTAACTTTAAAAGTTGAGTTCTAGATATAAATAAAGCAGTTTTATTTATTTAAAAATGTGTATGAATAAATTATTTTAGTTCGATTATTTTAGTAATACTTAAGATCTTTCAAAAATTGTATTTTAATGCTATAATAGCCTAAAACCTACTTTAGTCTTTGTATTACTTTTGGATCTGTACTTGTGTAACAAATTGCAAACTTTGTTTCATGAATAATTTAATGTTTCTTTGGGTGGTAAGCTTCTGTTTGAGTATACAAATTTGATACAGATGTTGTGTTGAAGGAAAAATTTGACGGAAAATCATAAATTCCTTTATGTCCCAGCTATATGTTTTCCTCGTTTTATAAAGCAAATAGAGATGATAAGAGTTTATGGAAACTATTTTATATGAATGACTTTTGTTTCTTTTTTCAATACAATTATTCTTTTTTAAAATTAATTCTTTAGAAATAAAGGGAACAAGAAAATCTGAGATTTCCAGTTTCATATGCGAAAAAAAAGCGAAGTATTTTTAATTCGATGTTTAGTTCTTTCTCTCTTCTTACCATATGATTTGAGTTGTTTTATTTTGTTCTAAGTATAGGTCTCTACCATGTCAATCTCGAAGGATTGAGTTAATGATTATTTTAACGCTGTTATTCGGCTTCCGACATGTCCTCGAACTTTTTAATTTTGTTTTACAACTCTGTTTTCCGTATAATTTTCTTCTCGCTCATGAAATGCTAATCGTAGATGTGTATGAAAAAAGTAAAGTAGGCATGCATTCCCGCTACTCTAAAAGGATACTTCTGACATTTACTTCAAATGAGATATCAAGAGCAAGTGTCTAAGTGCAAAAGGTGATGTGCTACCTATTGTTCAGTCATGATCTCTGAACACAGAATCCTTAACCCGTTTTTCTTTAAACCTTAGGATGTCGTGAAGTCCGCAGCCCATTTTATTGACATTTTGTAAGGTCGCTAATGGGAGTTAAATGACTTTAGGCTACTCTTTTAACTCCTTGGAAGACGAAACAGATGCTTGGGGTAATCCAGATACCATCTTCCAATCATCATTTAGCTTATCTTACCTAAGAGGGAACATTTTTTTTACCTCTTATCTGAATGAGAACAGTCGTCGTATCACTTGATTGTGAGTTGTATAAAGTATTGTGATAAAAGAACACATGTATGGGTTCTATTAAGTCACTCACTGATAATGATGTGATTACGAAAAGTCATTTTTCCTATAAGCTGTTTCATTTGTAAATGGAAATTGATTAATATTTGACGTATACGAATATTATTGTCGAAATGTAACGATATTTTTATTTAATTGTATTTATTATATGTGGGTTGATAAAATAATTTAGTAAAACTTGCTGTGTGTGTGTGAATTCAGGAAATTCTGTAGTCAATCATTTAAGTAGTTCATATCAGCGCTCCGGAAACTTTTGTTCTTTTTGGACCAGTTCCGACGTAGATAATTTTTCCACGAACCGGAAACAGGGTCGGGTATTGGAAAGATACAAGCATTTATTGAGCATTCTATTTCTAATATTATTTCATTGTTATGTGTTATAAAATCATTATAATGCTTAAGAATTATAATCATGTTTTCTGACTTGCTACGGACTTACACTAGTCTGCTGCATGGTAGTTAAGAAGTCATGGTTTATACGACGTACACAATATTTAAAAAGTATCGGATTTGGAAAATTGCAATAAATATATAACATCGCTTCAGAAATCTATTAGCGTAAAATGTGTGCCATGAGAATATTAATTATTTCTTGTATGTTTGTGAGTTTAGTGATAATTCAATGCCAGATAGCTAAGTAATGTGGCAAATCCATTAATAGACCGATAAATGCTGTGATTGGCTGCGTGTCTGCGTGTATTTAAAGAATCAATAAGAGAGGTAACCGTTCTAAAGTAATACTTACGAGTATAATAAGTAATCAGAAAGGATTAAAATTTAATTGTATACTAGTCTGTATAGTAAAAGAATTACTTGAATACAAATGGACGTATGTGCATTCATTCATAGCTATTTTTAAATTAATTATACTATGTACTCAATTAATATTATCACAAAGTAATTCTAAAATTTATTTGTGTGCAGGTATTATGAACTGGATTGTACATGAAAAATAAAATGAAGTTATATTGGTAACTGAATGGATTTACTCAATACCTATTCATTCAACATGTTTGAAACAATATCTGCAAATTTGTTAGCCTGCTCTACATTATTTGCGTATTTGACCTCATATAAGCAGATTATCTTGGGCATGCGTTTAGCAACTTTTTATGTGGATTTGTGGATTTTAAAAAATATTACATTTTTTTTTTAAATCTTTACATTATCTTTGGCATTAAATCACAAGTAATCTGATGAGATATTTCAGCGTTTTCTTATTACATTCATTTGCTGTTTTACTTTGTGATTACAATTCAGAAGTTATTTAGTAGTTAGTAGTTTTGAAAAAATAGATTACACTAATAAATTCAAAAATAATAGCTTAAAAATATTTTTAAATTAATTTTTTTTGTATATCTGTATGAACCGTATAAACAACATTGTAGAAATGATAAATATACAATCACATCTACGAGCTTTCGAAGGTTCTCTGAAAAACCATACATTTTATTGGTAATCGCGCTCTTTTTCAATGATTCCACAAATGCAAAGAAATTCAGTAATTTGAAATATAAAATAATTAGGGAAGCAGAAATTTTCAGCTCTGAGAGTAACTATTGTTCTTCGTTTCTTAAGGTAAATGAAACTTTAAAATGTTTCAAAATTTGCATTTTTTTCATTTGCTATTGAAAAATAGAGTACTCTTCACTGATTCCATAGATGTATTTCTTTTCAGAGTTTGATAAATAAAGTGCTAGAAAAGTGAATTTTAAAATTAATGGTAAACGACTTGCCCCATTGGAAAAAATACCTGTATTCGCGTTTATCTAAAAATAGGAATTTTTAGAATCTAGTACACTTTCTACAAAATCTTTTCTATCCTTGGCTGCCAAAGACCCACCGTGTAGCCGGGGCTGATGTACGTTAAATCTGTCGGGGCCCAAAGTCCTATGACGTGGTGTGGAAGTTAGGAGAGGGGGTGCCAGCTCGTGTGTCGTCCTCGTCACTTGACCGAGGATCAAAATTACAAGGTCCGTTGCCAATAGCCCTCGTGTTGATTCTAGTGCGAAGTTAATAAAAAACTAAACTAAACAAAATCTTTTTTGTCCATATTATTCATATTTTTCACATTATAAGATGAAGTTGTTTCTTACATAGTGCACTTAATTTTTTTTTCTGTATAATAAACACTCACAAATTTCTGATATTGCACAAGATTTGCATAAAAATTAAGGGGAATTTGAAATCATAAAATATTTTTTTTAAAAAAAAAATTATTAAATTCAAATTTTGAAACTACAATTACGTTTATTTATAAGAATGTTATATTTATAAGTACTTAGCGAATTTTTAAAGTTATAAATGCAATTGATTTTTTGCAAGATGCACCTAAAGGTTAGTACATGATTTACAAAGTAATTACAACTATTAATTGTTAATTGCTAATACATAATTATTTATATTTATGAATGGGATTTTCTTTGCATAAACTGATACAGAAATATACAGATACCTCAAAATTAAAGTATGATTCACATTGCTTTTATTTTTTAAAACAAATGAGGATTATTCAAATTTTGCATAAAATAGGCGCGTTTTTCCTTGTCGAAGGTTTCTCAGTTACTTTAAGATTCGATTAATATGGGGGGAAAACTCTAGAAATTATCCAGAACATCCTCGTTTTTCTTCATTTGTTACTGATTCGAGTAACCGCATAGAGTATATTTCATTAAAAATTCCGATAAATAGAAAACAATAATACTAATACGTATTGAACTACAAAGAGTGCGTTGTACCAACGACAAAAAACATCCAGGGAAGTTTTTGAATTGTATTTGTCAAGAAATAAGTCATTTGAAAATAGGCCAAGTAGACGTTCTTTTCCGGTAGAAGTAGATGTCTCAGTTTTCAAGTTTTCTTAAGATAAAAAATGTTTCATTTTTGGTATTAAAAAAATCATTTCCAGAGAAAATGAACTAGATCGGTGAAGCATGAAAGGTGCAGCTGACAATAATCTCTTGACACATCTCTTGAATGAGCGGAATGAAAATCCCTGGATATACATGGTACAATTACTGTGCTTCCTCTGAGTACGTGAAGCAAAAATGATAGGCCAGTTTTAAAAATAAAGTATTCTTTTGAAACTGATAGTTAGCAGAGCAATAAAAATTTTCAAATTTTGAATTATACTTTTAATATAAATTCTCGTTTTTATGATGGGATATTTTATTCATTTCTTTCGGTAATATTTTTGCTTATTCCACGAATTCTAAAAACTATTCGCTAAATACTGAAAATTAACTCGTATCTATAAATGCGCTAAAAATGTTTTCTTTTCATGCTTTATTCGAAGATTAACAAGAGTTGCGATTTGAGTCTCAAGTATAAAAATAAATGTTTAAACATCATTTCACTCTGAAAGTTCCCGAATACGAATGCAACATTCCATGTTCCGTTTTCCATAGGAATATGAAAAGTCATATTCTTCAAAATTCTGTCAAATTTTTCTGATTTTTTCCAATTTCTTATTGTTATTTTTTCATATCTGCATCCATTTCCTCATGAAAGCCAAATTGAGCATAATTGTATAATTTTTCACATCATTTGTCAATCCTTATTGCTGATGTCGTTATACTGATGTATCAATCTTTCAAATATGATGAAATAATTTATTGGAAAAAGGAATTCAATAAATTGATAGTTTACTGGAAAAAGAAGCAGACAGGTAGAGCCGGATCTTTTTGCTCCAGAAAAATAAAATGTATTTCACTCACGCACAAGTATATTGCGCGCACAGTTCAATTACTTCTCATTCCTATTTGCCTTCTACTTTCTTCGGCATATCATTTATATCCGATTTTCACTATCACTTCATTATACTTATTTAGTCTAACTAATTTTCGTGATCATGTTTTATTTTATTGGGTCGATACTTTATTTTTTGTTCCTTATTTAAATTATAAAAATAATTAAAAGAAGAACGCGAGTATCCCATCGTATAAACTTGTTTAAAACTTCTCACATTGTGAATAATGTTCTATATTAATTTAAAAATTCCATAATAATAATTTTGTTGTTTTTGAAAGTAATAAAATAATTTTTTTCCCCTTACAGCAACAATTTTCATCATTTTAATAGCCTTCAACCCCCTCCCATTTTTTTGTTCTCAATTACACCTTCTAATCTCTTTCAATTGACTTTTTATTACTTCTCTTACCATTTACCCCTTGATAATTTTCAACCTTTAATTGGTTTTCATCGAAACATTTTACCTTTATTACACCTTTCCTACTTTATTCCTCCACGAAACCATTACATCTAAATTTGACACTTATCATCTCCACCCTTCGTCACTTGCCCCAATTTTTACTATATTTTTAGAACCACTAATTAACCAGTTAAACCCTTTTTTGAAAAATAAAGAACATATCACTGTAAATTAAAACCAAAATTAATCCGTAACCTTAACATCGAGCTGAATCAGAAAGGAGGATGCTGAAAATGAAACAATGGAAAACCCCAGAACAGTGTTTGTCAGGTGTTTGCAACACCACCCTTTTTCTCTGAGCACAGACTACATTCTCAAAGGACCACCTCACCCATTTTAGTTAACTCAGTTGTATTCGCTTCATTTGCAACTTTCCAGACTGAGTCTGTACAGAGGTTGACCTTTCGCACCTCTGTTTTGCACTCCATTATCAATGTGTGAGCACTTTCGGCGTGACCGCCCCAATGGAAAGTCCACACACCATCCATCTCGGCATCCCACGGATCTGTATCTACTTTTCTCATCTGGCCTAAATGGCTTATGAGGAATGTGGAGCTGTCACACGAAGATATGTCTGTGGACTCGTATATAATTGGACATATTTTCAGCTGAGTTCTTTCAGCAACATTTTCTATGTAATTGGACCTTAAGATTTAAGCCATTCAGTTAGTATAATTTAAAAAAATACTTGTTTTTGTGGACAGATGGCGTTATTAAGGCAAATTGGTGTTACTATTGTTTACTGTCATTTGTTAAACGACGCCAAAACAAATTTGACACCTATACATAGGTTTGTTTTAATTGCTGCCTCGTCGAGTTTTCATCGTCTTTTTGCGTCGAGTTGGCCCCGTCTATGAGACCTGGATTCATCATTATACACCGGAAAACAAGCAACAGTCAAAACAATGAGTTCATTCGGTGAATGTGCTCCCCATTCCCTTTCCTTACATGGGTCTTTTATAACCACCTTCGTTTAATATATACATTCCATAATGTTAATGTATTAGAAACAATATTTGGAACTGGAGTCTTAAATTGTAAAATTGTTTTAGATAATACGCCTTTTCAGTGCTGTTTTCAATCTTAAGATTATCTTCACTAAATGGGAAAATACAAGATTTAAACACAGATAGCTTTTTTCAGATGGAAAATGTTTTAATATAAGTTCGTATATTTATAATACGTATAGCTGTCTATGATGCTGCATGTTTAAAATTTAGAAACATTCCGAAAATATAAACTTTTTCAATTTAATATATAAACATAACAAATTCGATTTAGCATTAAAGTATAGAAGACGAAGTATGCAACATATTTTATGAATGAAAAAATTGATTGTTTTGATAAAAAAAAATGTGTAGTTTATTAAAATATGCCGTTCTTTATAAGATATTGAAGTCAAAATATATTAGCGTCGGATCGTTTTTTTTTTTTTTTTCCTTATCTGAAAAATTTTCCAAGCTTATGTCTTTTTCATTGATTCCCTAGAAGACAACCTTAAATATTCGATTATTTTATAAACAATTGTCTTTCAACAAGCATTTGTTATTATTTTCAAGGATTTATATATTAAGACATAACCCATTTAATGCAAAATTACAATAGTGCAATTATACAATGTTTATTATATAGCGTAATTTAAGAACATTATTTATTAGGAACTAGGAACTGGAATTATTGGTCGTGGGTTAATAGATCGCTTTCTATTAGATATATTTTTATCCTCTTGTGAGTTCATATGTAATTTGATTTTTTATCGTTATATTTTTAACAAGCGTCTGTTAATATTTTTTAACTAAATATTGGTTCCGAAAAAAGTAGAAGACTAAATTAAGTGATTTAGTGAATATAGAATAATTCAAAATATAAATATAATTCAGTATCAGAGCATTTATTAAAATTTTGATGCTTTATAAGTTTATTGAACAAAAAAAGTAGTTATCGAAACAAATATAAACTTGTAACGCCACGGGATTACTTCCTTCACGCATTTGATCATTCTACATTAATAAGTAAGTCACAAAAATAAATAGTCACTAATTAATAAGTTCAAGCATTGTGGTAACTCAATTACGTTTTATTTGAATCTTAGAATAACCAATACACAACGTGCTAATTATCTCGGCTGTGGATTCTTGTTTTTACACACGTTCGAACCTACAGATTTATATTATAAATATTTACTTATTTTTCAATTACTAACCGGGCCAGAGTCAGTAATCATACTTGTAAGTTGGGTCAGACTCTGTCCTTTTACAGATCCTCACTTCTCACTAACTTCTAATCCTATATCTCTCTACTCTTATTAACGTGAGCCACGCGTCTAACTTCTTTTTTGTAACTTCCTATCACTTTCTCTTCCACAACTCTCTTATTAAAGTCTTCACAGTTTATAAATGCTGTCTCATCAATTTTATTCACCACACTTCAATAATTCTTTTCTTTTATGTTTGTCAGATTCATTTATTAGCAGATGTTCTCAAATTAACCAAAGTTATCAGATAACCCAAGGTTTAGTTTCAAGGAGAATCTGTTATAAAGTTCCTGTGAAAATTCCTTCCTAGATATATAAAAAAAATTAAAGTTCGAAATAGAAAAGAACCATGTAATAAAATAAAATAAAAATGCTGTTATTCACGAGTTTTAATAAATGGGGTGTATAAGTTTTCATACTTTAATATTTTTAAGTTTAAGCTAGACATTTTCGTTTGAATAAGTTTTAAGATATTTAAGTTGAAATATAATCTATGGATAACTTTTTATTCTAATCAAACAGATCAGATGACGATAACAAAGTATATGTAAAAACATTTCTGCTTCATTTTCGAAGTGTAATATTTTATTTTTAAGATAAAAACGTATTTTCTAGCTTTTGAAAAACTTCGGTTCTGTTAAAAACAGATAAATACGGCAGTTACCTAAACATATTTTGTTATTGTATGCTGTCAGTAGTTTTTACCATAGATACTTAAAAATAAACAAATCATAAAAACCAAAAGTATTGAAATAATTTTCAATATCATGTCTTATAATGGATTGATTATCTTGTTTGAAATCTTCATTATTTTTTTCTTTAAAAACAAATTATATTAAACAAACAATTTAAATTTTCATGTTTTAAATGTCCATGACCATTTTTATCGAAATCATGAAGTGCGTAGTTGCGATTAACTGTTGATAGCATTTTCCATTGTCTTGAAAGAATCGAAAAATGGGTAACACGCAAATTATAATAAAGCTTTTCTTCTGAAATTTAATTTTTATATTATCAATTTTTGAATTCTATTTTCCAACTAAAGTGTTCGTTGAACAACATAAGCTATTGTATATTTAATATAAAAAAAATGTTAAAATCTGTTACTGAAACCGTTAATTTTTGAAGTGTTTTCTTCTATACGCTCTAATAATTTCTCTGAAGTATCATTTCTCATCGTAATATCTCAAAGCATGATATAATATCGTATTTATATTAATCTATAAGCGCATTTTTAAGTTTTATATGGAAGGTTCACTTTTATTCTCAAACAAAAAACTGAAAATTTAAAAAATTATGGAAAAAGTATATGCAAACATGAAAATATCCATAATAAAAGAAGAACATTTCATTAATATACATATATCTCACTTGAAATAATGCTAATAATGAGGTATCTGTGTATATGGATTATAATAATGAGGTGTCTTTTTTCAATATGCACTTAAAAAGTCGAAAATAAATTTCTAGAAATTTTTTTTATAACTGCTGAAAGGAAAATATTCAAATTTCATGGGTAATACTGTGACAAATCAGACGTAACACATTTCTTTCATAAGAACTACTCTTTCAAAGCTCTCATATTTTCGTTTTCTAGTCGCTTTGTATCGAAAACTAGTTACGAGAGTAATTCTAAAACTACCCGTGTTACACGAATAGAAAAGGGGGTATTAGAATAGAGTAACTGACTATAGTCAATTGATCGTTTTTCCTTTTTCTAAGAAGTCAATGAGTAAGACGCCCTTTCCATTCCTAAAAATTGTCGTCATAACTTTTCCGACCAGAGATACTGTTATTGCCTTTGTTGGAACAGACTCGAGGGAAACAACCCAATTTTTTGAGTTTTGCTTGCTTTGCGGTGTTTGATGATGAATACACGTTTCATCTATAGGAACAACTTGAAGCGGCAGCATTCAGGATAAACCAGTGAACCAGTGTCAAAATTGTTTGGGCGCCGTTAAACAGATGGCAGCACACAATGCTAACACAAACTTGCTTTAGCAGTGCCATTTATCTTTAAAAATATGTATTTTTTGAGCTAACCACATGTGTTGAAACTCCTAAGATAGTTGTAAAATTAAAATCAGATTTCGATCCATGTGTTGTGTATATCAGATACTAAAGAAATAATCATTCATTTTCTTAGATCATGATTATTAAAAATAAGATTGAATCTTTTCCCCGATGAGCTCTAATTGAAAAAGTGAACTCTCACAGTATAGAAAAATATTCTATCCTTATGCATTTATTTTCTAAATTAATAAGTCATCTTCAAAACTCTAAAATATAAAAACATATATTTTGATAGAATCCTGATATAGTTGAAAATTATTTGTGGATAAATGATTTGTACAAAAACTTTTGAATATTTACATGCTAAAAAAATTTTTTTTAACGCATTTCAGAAAATATTTATTATGTTTTCAATTAGAGTTCTTTTTTCATCTTTCTTATTTGTCATTTTAATAATAATTAGTTGAAAGGGATTCAAATATACTCATTACTGACAATATACATGCAATTCGATGGAATTGTTTTATTTATGAGCGAAATTATGATTAAATCTAATTGATAAAAATAATTTCCATAAAATCCAATAATCAACTCATTTTGCAAATTGGGGAGTCATGCACTCCAAAAAACTTTTTTAATCATTACTTTTTGTTTTAAGAATTGCTTACACCATAATTAAAATTGAACAAACCAACCGAAAGCTATACAACTTTTTTTTTTGCAATTATACGATTAGAAATGAGGAAAACACCCTCAAAATAATTCATATTAATGCTATGTATGACAGGTAATAAATCACCACTAACGACAAGTGCGCTTAGCCAAAAATTTGCTCTTTAGCTGAAAAATACAAAAATAAAAAGGCTTCGAGTCTCCTCAGACGCGATAAGACCTGGAAAATAAAAGTATTTCTCCCCTCTTTCTGATAAGTGTTCCGGTATTTTATTTCTTTCAGTTTATTCCCTTTTCTTCGCTTCTTTTTGTATCAAGGAATAAATTGTCGCCCTTACCCTGATATCCCATTCTGAAATTCTTACCCATAATCTGAAAGATCGTAAGTAGTCTCAAGTGCCTATCAAGTTTCCGATTCAATGCTTCTACGTACAAAAGATATATCGCCAAGACACACTTCGCTGGTTATTGGATTTTGGAAGGTCTTGAAGAAGTGAAATCAATAAAGATCGAAAATGACGAGAAGCGTCGAAGGAGTGTCAACTTCTAAACTAACTCTAGGTTGAGCGATTTTCCTGCTCTTCATATGCTCAAGCAGAATGCTGACGACAAAAAGGATTTCAATAAATCATACGACAAAATTTCAGAGTGTAGAATAAGATTATAGTGAAACATAAAGAACTGATTTTTATTTATAATATGGTGGATGAATTGTTGGGATGTACTTGTATCACATATAAATTATTGAGCTAAAAAAAATTTGTTTATTTAAAAAGCAAAACACTTTCAAGTAAGAAACTGAATAGTTATCAAATTTTCAAACATTAATTTTTATCTTACATTGAAATACTTTTTAATCAGTATTTTATATCGAATTAATCGTTGTAAAAATCGTTGTTTAAGTAACCCGGTACAGGTGAGGAAACAAAAACTAAAGTTTATATATGCTTTTATTTTACTTTTACGTACATAAGAAAAAAAAAGAATTATGATTGCCTTTGGAAATTGCCGTACAAAAATGTTTTATCGATAAAATTTCCGTTTCCTTAATAAAATGTATATGTTTCGCTATGAAAACAATCTCTGTATATCAAGCAAAATTTCTATATTGTGAACAGTTTTCGAATTCGAGCGTTTTTGACATGAGGCTAACATTTAATTTTGGCCTACTACCTCACAGAACAGAACATACTGCAAGGCTGCTTTTATCAAGATGAACACAAAGGTTATGATAACAACGAAGATGAATTAATTAAAAACCAATCAAGAAAACAAGTAATTGAAGCGTCCCAAACTATGCGAAATGGTTTGAAATTTATTACTAATATCCATGAGGAAATTTTTACCTCTCTGAATACAAATGATAGTTACTTTGAAATAGATTCAGCAAAATATTATGTTCAAAAACACATTAGGAACTACTTCGTCCAAAAATGAATAAAAATTCGTTTTGATTCTTGCATACATGCTATGTTTTTAAAAAAATTGTGAATTACCTACATATTTGTGCCTTTTTTTTTTTTTTTTAAATAAATTTCTTTGATAGTTTAATGTTTCAAGCTTTTATCATCCCTACAATATACAAACAGCCTATAATTTCTTTATATATAATGTTATTAGTTAAGGTCTAGGAAAATTGAAATGGTAGCTTGATGGTTTGGTTATATTTTTTCATCAAGGAATTATGTAAGATAATTTATTTTAAATTTTAAAAAAATACAGGCTTCTGACAATTAAGCTGTAAATATTGAAATTGAGACTTGCTATTTGAGTGTTTTTTATTATGAAATATGAAAATTCATAGTTAACTATTTAAAAAAAAAAAAAAAAAAAAAAAAGGTTAATTTGTGTTTTGCGACCTAATTTCCAGAATCGGTACAAGAAGGAAAAGTTATCTTTCAAACTTTGTTCGAGATCGAAAAATTATATCTTTGGCAACAGAGATAGAACCATAATTTTTCTGAAAATATTATTCAGTTTCTTTGTATGATTCATTATTCTCATTATTTATTCAGAATCAGATCCATAAGTTTCAATGAAATAAATAGTAAATGACTCTTTTTGAAAAACAAAAGGGAATTTAGAAGACAAAACTTGTTTTCTGATTATTAAATTTGGCATTTTAAGTTGTTTAGTTATTTTATAATAGCACTATCATTTTTATTTATATTACTCTAATGTTAACATCATTAAAAACATAGAACCTTTCACTTGCTATATTAAAATAATGCTCGTTGTTATCTCTTTACGATTCAATTGTTTTCGCAAATGTTACGGAGTTCCATAATTTATTGCAAAAACTATATGTGTTTGTGAGGACTATTGATGATTTTTTGCAAATGAAAAATAAATAGCAGAAATAATTGATTGACTCCTTTTGTACATTGCACTTTGTCATCTTTTCTTGAGAAATTATTCGTTCTTTTTTCTTATTATACATAAAAAGACGATATTTATACCTTTTTTTCTGTATGAATTTCTTAAATCATTAATTTGAACTTGAGCCCATCCCACATGTAGTAATAAAGTTCATTCTTTAATGGCGTTTATTTGTTTGTATTTTTCTTCTGTTCAAGATACATATCCGTCTTTTCTGACTAACTACTTTAACAATTCAGTCTGTCTTTTTAAGTAATAGTTCTCACTTATTAATTATAGTTTTCATGTCCGTTGAAGTGTACTTATTTAACAAATGCTTACAATAGGCTTGGTCAATTTTTAAAGTACAGCATCTCGTTTCTAAAAGTTTCAGCTTACACGTTTAAACGTGACTAAGCTATTTTATTTGATAGTTATTTACATTTTAACTCTCTTCACGACATAATAAAAAATCTTGTTTAACTAAACATAAATTTATTTTAAAAAATAAACACACGCACACTGCATTATAAAAGGCCTTGAAGTGGTTACCATTTGTAATTTTATTTCACTGCTGAGCTTCCAATAATGTTTCTGTAAATTGTATATGTATTATTATTTTAATAAGAGTCTTTTAAAAGTTGCAATAGTGATTAATTATTTGAAAATATTTTTTCCCTAAATTAAAAAATAGTCTTAAGGTTACTTTTTTTTGAAGTTCTTCTTTTAATAAATGCAATAACATAATAAATGTGTTGACAACTAACATAATTACTTAACATTAAAACTAACAGAACATGCGATTAACATCTGGATCTGCCAAATCAAAATAAAACAAACAAATATATTGTCATAATTCTCTTAAAATTTGTGTCAAGAAAGAAATCGTAGCTCCCACATGATGAGTAAGGAATATTCTATCATCAGTGGATAATTACCTACAAATGTGTGAAGAGATTTGTCAAATGTCAGCAAATCTCCACAGCTATATGAGAGAATAAATGAATTCAATTGAATTATATTTTTATTACATGTTTCCCTGATCGCTTATCTGCTGAGAATGATATATACGACGGAATGACAAACGAGATTTTTTATATGCTACCCACGATGAAACATTTCTGAAATCTCATCTGACCTTGTACTAGAAATGGCTAAGAATTCTTCAGGTGCCAACCTGTAAACGATCGAGACATGAACCAGTTTCATTTAAAAAAAGAAAGAGCGACACAACATAAAAAAGGGTTCAGCAGTTTTAAGTTAAAAACTGATTTGGTGGTTGTTAAGATTATATCTAGTTTTTGACCCAATACGATTACTTCCTTTAACTCTTACAATCAGGATGTAAGTACTTGATACAGTTTCCGAAAATGATTGCTCTATAGATTGTACCTTTTTCAAAGAAAGAGAAACAAGAAACAAATAAACACACACACACACACAATTACTAATTACCGTCGAACATATTTTTATATTGAACCTTGTTGGCGTTCAGTGATACTGAGTTATTTGTGTATGCCTTGTAATCAATCGTAGTTGAGTTTAAGATGAGTGAACTTGATGAACTTGTATTTATTTTGTTTTGAAAAGAACTTATAATTTATATTTTGGCATTGTTTTATAATAAGAAAGCAAAATATTAAAAAAAATTACAAATATCATATATTGATTCATCTATTTCTTTATTCATAAGTTTTATAATAAAATATATTATTAACGTTGATTCTATTTTTGTTCCACGTGTTGTTTTTATGCATGGTTTTTTTTTATTTGAGATGAGTTGTGTATTTAAATAACAGCACAATTTAGAAACGTATTACCCCTATCATCATGTTTTAGATTACTAGGAGTTGTATTGTGAAATTCTTAATTAACTACAGGATGCGCAGTAAGATGTTTTTAGCACTATTTAAGGCAACTGAGACGCTTTCTACAAAGAAAAATGAGAATCTTTTGTGTGAAGTTTAAGTAATCCTCACTTTTTTAAATTAAAAGTAATGCAAGTCATTTTTTTTAATATTGAGATATCTGTATAAAAACTAAGTATAAATGTGTATATATTTATAAAAAGAAAATCACACACACACACATTTTTAAACATAAGTAATTATGTATGTGCAACTAATAATCAATATATCAGTATTTACATTTGTATGTTGTGTACTTTCTTTTGGATACAACTTACATAAAATCTCTATTGCATTCGGAACTTTGAAAGTTTTCAGAATACTTATAAATGCAATATTCAATACATTGTACATACTTATAATTTCAAAAATTAAATGTAACAGCATTTAAAAAATTTCTAATTTTATTATTCAAATTTTCCTTAATTTTCATACAAACATTGGGCCATACTTAAAATTTGTGAGTATTCATTAGAAAAAAGTTATGTTCACTGTATAGGAAATACTCATTTCACAATGTGAAAAATATCAGCGCTGTAGGTAGAGAAAAGGTTTAGTAAAATACACCTGAATCCTTAAAAAAAACATTTTGAGAAAAATGCAAATACGGATGTTTTTTCTATATGGTGGTGCGTGTTTGTTTCCAATTTTAAAATTCTAGTTTAGAGTATTCTATTCATCAAATTCTCATAAGCAATACATCGACGGATTCAACGAAGCACCTTGTATTTTTAAAAAGAAAATTTTTTTAAAATGTAAATTTTTAAGTATTTTAACTTCTTGATTATTTTAAAAGATTCAACTAACTTTTAGATTGAGGAGTTTTATGTTTGACATGTATGCTGGTTTATGTATGACATTATGTGTACCATTTTTTAAAAAATGATAAATTATTTTTCACTGATACAATTGTAATTGAGAGTTAAAAAATATTTTTGAGGTATTTTATAAATCATAGGTAAGATTTACTTTACGCTTTCCCTACGCATATATTTTTTTACATTATTTTGTACATATAACAAAATAGCACAGAAAAGTTCATATTGATTTGATATAAATAATAATTAAGAGAGAGAATATTTATTTCTTTATATATATATATATCTTAAACTCTAGGAAAAAAAATTATATAAAAACAGTCTGTTTATGATCTTTTCCCACATTATACAGCTGATTTCTAACTATTTCAAAAAGGAAAAGTTCAAAATATTTCGCAGAATCCAACAACAAAAAATGAAAATAGAATGTTTCTGTGGCAAGATAATGTTGGATTAGAGTTGAAATCTCCTCTTACTCCAAAATATTTGTGACGTGTTGAAAAATTATATATTTTCTTTAATTTATTTATACATTTGAGTTTTTCCTAAGCGTAAAAATACTTATATTTTTTGTTTAAAAATCTATTTACATAATATAGTTATTTAATTTGTTCTTTTTCCAATTAGTATTTTTTATAAATTTCAAAAAACTGTAATAATATGAAGCGATATATTTTTTTTACTTTGGTATTGCATGTTACATATGAACTGAAATGTATAAAGAATTATTTAATGCTTGTATATTTTCTAAATTCAATTGTTCATGTAATCTGTATACATTAATATACGTAAGTGTATTAATATTTACCGCGTGCTTAAGTTTAATGTTAATTTCTAATTTTATTCAAACGAATTTGTCAGATTTTTTTCCATAGAAATATGGAAACCACCTTCTTCACCTAATAAACTTTAACAAAAATATCATTGAACTTTATTTCTTTGACGAGTCTTTAACATGTAATTTGTTAAAGAACTATTTATATATTTTCCTTTAATTTATGATACTTATTCAAATGTAATAAAGATCTCCAGGATTATGTGATACCTGACCATTTGAATAATTGATATTTTTTATGTTGCATTTAGTTCTGGCAGAAACGAATCAATGTCCTTTAAGACTGTCGTCGTCTAATACTAAAAAGCATGTCCAAAACTCGGAACCCATTTTTTTACAGAAAAAAATATCCCAATATTATTATTATAAACTTTCGTGATTATATTCCGCCCCCCCCCCTTTCGGCACTGAGATCTGCAGCACATGGACGATCCAAACTTCACTCCTTTCGTTTTTCTCCTTCTTAATTTTTTTTAGCTTTTTCCTTTAAAGAATATATAATTTTTTATTTAATTAAATTTAATTTTTTTTTTATTTTTCTGATTTAAAAACATCTTTTCGCATGTATCTAGTATGAAAGAAGAAAAAAACACATGCAAAACTTGTTAAGAAATACCTTTTTTACTTCTCATTTAATTCTCTCTATTCTTTTCTCAATAACTTTTAAATTAAACGCACTTGAAACACATTGTAAAAATTGTTTAAGTTTCATTTCATCATGTCTTAAAATCGAACAGAGTAAAGAGGTGTACAGGTGGTACTCGTAAAGTATCTAATTGTCGTTCATGATTATAACAAATGACGCAGTTTTATCATACAGTGTTCTTAAAATACAGAAATATTCGAAAAATAAACAGTATATATATATATATTATCTTTAACACGTTAAGCTATAAATTCATACAACATTACAGTATAGGAGATAAAATATGAAATAAATTTTATTAGTCTAAAAACTGGATTTATTCTTGTAGAAACGAATGTGTTATCGTTGTGATTTATTCTTCGGAAAATGTGAGGCTTTCTGAACCTTAGTATAGTCAAAACAGGATATTCTACTGTAATCTTCCGTTTGAAAAAAAAATTCCGAGTTTGGGTATTATTCTTTAACATTATAATTGCGTCGTCATTTGGCGCTATCCAAATGGCGCACAAATTTCCTCCAGCAACCCCTAGATGTGAGTGTTTAGCAACTGGTTCAGGGCCTTAGGCAAGGGCCGAGCCTGATGGATGAAAGATATTTTCCTCGTCGGTCGAGCCTTGGTCTTTTCGGATCACAGGTCAGACCTCGGCCATCAGCCAAGGTCGGTCCGCAGTAGCTCTTCGAAGAAGGCTAAATGAGGCCTGACTTGAATGACGAGGATCTCCCGCCTTTTTTTCTGTAGCCTTTATCCACTTTCATGATCTGATCTCTCTTCTGTGATCTCGATGGCTTCCTTTTCCGCTTTTTTTATGAGCTTTACCAAGCCCATAGACGCGTGGCTGTCCAAATTTTATGTGTTCTCTAATATATTTTATTTTTTGTTGTAGAAACTCATTGAAAATTCATCAGTCATTCTTAGATGTAGTAATATTGAATGATGATGGCTCAATCGATTAAAGAGAAAAGAGATATCTTTTGGATTCTCTTAAATCTTTTGAAGTTTCAGCGAGTCTGAAAAAGTATCTTATCAATGCAGAATATTCTTCGACGTCTTTGTTTTCAAATTTTAGGTTCATTAATAATAATCCATCATAAGATATGTAGAATGTGGAAATGGATAAATCTGGCATATAATTAAGTAAGGCAAATTTCAAAGGAAAAAGAGCAAATAATGAGAAAATTAAAATTTTAAAATAAGAATATAAATAAAAATAAAAGTGTTTGCGATTTTTTGATGCGAATAAATTTTTCGTTGTTTCATAAATTTAAAATATAAGTTTTGAAAACATTTAAGGTTTAACTTACTTTCGGTGTAAAATGAATCACAATTTCAAATAATTTACGCGCAAGATTTATACCCTTTATTTTCTATATATGTTTCATTCTTTACTACCAATATTTATATTTTATTACAAAGAATTAACACAGTAGTCAACATGAAAATTTACTTTGCTATTAAGGTATCTTTAGTGTTAAATTCTTGAAGTTTTGGGAAACCTCTATTAATATGTTTTACTGTAGAAATCAGATAATATTTAGTTCAAAACTCATGATAAAATTTCGTTCGTAATTTTCTATAAATTTTACATTTATGATCAACATTCATCAAAATTCAGCTAATGTATAATTTATTTAAAGCAACCATGAGTAAAATTATGCATATTAATCAGTTTAAGCCTAAGAAACAAAATAGTTAACATTTAAATATTTTTTTCAAAGTTTTATTAAGTTTTTTTTTTTTTTTTTTTTTTTTTTTGTAATTAAATAAAACTGGTACATCAAATTTTCAATATTTCATCCGAATTTATGGAAATATAATGTCATCTTCCAATTCAAATCTGTTTCGTGTTTATATTAATAGTAATAATTAATGTTTACTTTCTAAAATAAATTTACAATATGCAATAAATTTCATTTAGCTATAAATGTGTGTGTATCTACAATTACCGTTTTTTCTTAAAAACTGATGCAATGGAATTTTAATGTGTTATTTTACCCAATATATGAGAACTCTGAAATCTTGACATAGGGAAAGTGCAATAAACTGTATTTTCTGTTTTAGGTACTTTTAAATATATCTTTTTACGATAATATAGTATTAATGATTAGAATAAAACTAAATAATACTATTTTGAGCTGGAAGTTTCTTGGTTTTTAATATGAAATGCTGAAAAGAGAGTGGAATTGATTTTATATTTTGAAAAAAGAGAGGATGATGTTTCTTTTCTTGACAGTGTTTTTGTTGTTACCATTGTTGTTGTGTACTGCACTTTCAAAACGATTTACTGTCTCAAGCATTTTTTCTATTAATTGATTTTTAATACATTTTAAAAGAAATTAGCTATTTATATAAAATCCCTGGAGAACTTTACTGGTAACTTGAAGTTAAAATGTGTTATTACAACATAATTTTTAAAATGCCATATTTGCATTTTCTCGTTAACTAATCATACATTTAAATGCAACCTGTGTTTAAAATTCAAATATTTTTTTCTTATATTTAAGCAAGATAATTTTAACTACGACCGCAAATATGCATATTTTTGACAAACCTATGCTTTTATATCATTAATATTATAATCTGTTATCATTCTTCTCACGTTTCGATAAGCGAAAATTGAAGGAGACTACCACCTTCATGTTGCTCTTATACGGGTGATAAGAAAAATATTCATGAAGAGTGTCCTTGACATTTATGCGTACATTAGTACAGGAAATGATTGCCAAGGTCATCATTTCTCTGCTTTCCTGACTGTATATATGTGTAAAAGCTACTCTATATTTGAAATTCTTTTTGGACATTTATTTATACGTACCTTATGTTTTTTTAGACCGAAATGTTAGATTCAAATTTTGTAGTTACACAATTACTTTTTAATACGTAATATTTATTAATATTTGGTTGGTTCTTTATTTCGAGTCAAATTTATCTAATAAGATTGAAACTTATTTCCTCTAATAATGGCATGATCACTTTATTTTTGAAAATTACAACATAGCTAAGGAAATTTCAAAACAGCAATATAATCAGTAGAATATATATATATATATATATATATATATATATATATATATATATATATAGAGAGAGAGAGAGAGAGAGAGAAATAAATTCCATGAAGCTCGCAAGACGAAGTATGACGCTAGTTCTGCGAATCAAGAGTTTCCGGGTTCAAAACCCAGTGATGGCAACGTTGAAAGTTTATGTAAAGTTTTATTAAATTGTTCTCTGTTCTATGTTTTCAGAGCAGTGTAGTGGAATATTTCACTGCAATATATAAAGTCATGTATTCTCAGTCTGAGAGAGTTCTCAATGAAGCGTAGTTGGCCTCAGTTTGTTAATAAACCGCGTTATTCTGATATCTATTGTGTCCTCGATTCACCTGCTCCAAAATCTACATGACAGTTTGGTGGAGGTGTAGAGTACAGTGACTGCTACATTCTGGAACTCCTCACTTCGTTGTGAAGTGATCGGCTGCAAAATAATCCCACCTGACTTCAGGCTCTATACTCCACCGAAAAGAGCAAAGACATCATAATAAACGTTCACAGAGGTTAACATCAAGCCCATGCTTCCGACATCTCTTATACAAAAGGTTAGAAATCCGTCTATTTTTCGCGAAGACCATGAATAAGCCCTAATAAATGGCTTAAGAAATATGACCTAGTCGCGTAATATAATAAATCGGATGAAATATGCCTGCAAACATGTTCTTTTTCTTAAACAGATCAGCACGAGAGTGGTTTGAGAATAATGAAGAACTTTAGGCGTCTTAGAACCAATTTGAATCGGAACTCACCGGAACATTTTGTGATAGTAGACGATCAAGGAATAAGAGCTTAAAGGGTGGGCACAAAATCATGGTGAGAGCATACAATCGTACATCCAAAGCCTGCTGAAATTTTGTTTTGAAACGAGTCCTCAAATGCCAGAGGAAATGAAAGGTATCGCGAGGATTTTCATCAAGCTTTCCTTACTAAAGAAAACTCGCCGACGAAAGATTTCTTGAAAAGGTGTCAATACATCGAAGAAATGAAAAAGGCGAATTTAGCATTAATAAATTCAATCGCCTCCCTAATGTCATCTCATGAAACAGAACTAAAAAAAAGCCACACATATCTATAACGCCATCTACAACTGATATTCACTACGCCATTTATAGCTAAAGAATCGGATCTAGTCGCTATAATGTGACGAATTGTCCGAGAGGAGTTCCAACGTGTAATAGCGTCAAACGCCAAAAATCTAGGAACATAACTGCGATCAATCGAAGTTGTTATCCGAAAATAGGTGCAGGAAGATTTATCTTCTTTCCTGCGAGTTGAAAAGCGGTGTACTGAAGTTCACCCACGACCCTGACGCCAACAACTTTACTTCACACTTGCGAAAAGGCAGAGACCAATTACTGAACCTGAGCAAAAGGCAACTGATCTCTGGCGAACCGAAGACAACAAACCTGTATGTTTCCATTGTGATCGACCAGGACACGTCGCTCGTTATTGCAGAGAGTGTCGAGCCATCTTTGATGCTTCCTAACCAATAGATGAAATACTGCCGAACCAAGAATTGATATGAGAGACCCAGACGAACAGCCACCGTAACCACTTCACCGAGCCCATCTCGAGGACGATCCCCGATACGCTGCTTCAGATCGCCATCACCGTATAGACGTTCGAGCTCTTCACCCAATCGATGTAATGAGAAAAACTAGGAACCGCGACCTTTTTTAGAGATGATGTTCCCGAAGAAAATCCTCCGCTTGCTACGAAGATGTCCGGAAATCATCTTGATGTTATTGTCGACAACCATCCAATCCGTACCCTTGTAAACTATGGTCCATCTTTCCTCTACATTTCGGAATCATACAGACGCGATCTCCGAAAAGCTATGTTAACGTCCAAAGAAAAAATCCTAAAAGTCGCTGAGGGAAATTATACTCAGCCATTTGGAAAATTTGAACTTCGTCTATGATTTTCTGGAAGCATCGCAAACTGAGATTGAGTTCGAGAGATCTGAACTAACATTCGGAGTCATTTTAGTGAAACACCAAATCCTCAAACATGGACCTCACATGTTACAGACGATTCACACTGAAGAAGTAAAAGATGATTTCACTACTAGATTACTATCAAGAGCTGAAGAATCTAGATAGCTGGCAAGATTACGAACCTGGGAAGGATGCGAATGCGTTATGATTCTAAACACCGAATAGTCTACTGTAAACCTGGAGACCTCGTATGGATTTTCACACTTATGCGAATAGTAGGTTTGTCAGAGAAGTAACTTAAAAGGTATTTCAGTTCTTTTCAAGTCCTACGGCAACAATCCGACATAGCTTATGAAATCCTAACCTTTGATCTCAGCCCGAGGCGTCGAATGACAATAGATATAGTGCGTGAGCTTTGAAGGAAATCTTACTATAATCCCGATGCATATAACCAGTTCTAGATAATTCTACTCCTAAAGGAAGTGCCTCCAACTAACCAGGATAGCCGCCATCCTGTCGAGTCCATACAGGACCTATGATGCGCTCCTGCCGATAGTTCTACCGCAGAATTCCTAAACAGCCGGACGACGATTTTCAAGGGGAGAGCAATGCCACGAAATTCGCAAGTACGGATGGCTCCGAGGTAAGAGGCTCGTCAACAGACCCAGATTTCAGTTTCAAAACATAATGATGAGAGCATCGAAAACTCATGCAACAGTCTTGTTAAACTGTTCTCTATCGTTCACCATGACTTCTAAAACCTTTCAGAATATTCTTAACATTTCCAGAGCAGTGTTCTCTTAGTGTTCAGTCCATCGGTAGTGTACATATTCCATGGTAATATATAAAGTCATGTATCCTCAGTCTGAGAGAGTTCTCATTCAAACCTAGTTGGCCTTAGTTTGCTAATAAACCACGTTTATTCGGATATCTATTGAGTCTTCAATTCACCTCCTCCAGTATCTAAGCGACAATTATATATGTGTGTGTGTAAATATTTAAAACTTTCTTATTTTTTCTCACTTTAAAGAATACTGAGCATTGCGGTTTAGTAAAACAGGAAAATTAGCAATTTTACTTGGAAAGGTTCACTTTAAATAAATACATATTTTATTTATTATTTTTTATGAAAACTCTTTTTACTTTTAAAATCATGCAATGGTTTTCACTCTAAATCTACTGAAAGGATATGACATGAAAATATTGTATTTATGCTGAATTTAAGGAACGATTCTTTGAAAAAAAATATATATATAATTTAGTATCAAGTATAAGAATTTCTTAAGCTTTTGTTTACTGAGTTACTTTTAAGAAATTAAATAGGTCTTTAAAAAACTTATACCTCTTAAAATTTTATATATATATATATATATATATATATATATATATATTCAAAACCAGTGATTACATTTAAAACTTATTTTAAGAATAGATAATAATTCGAATTGAGTTTTTGACGTACAACTTCGATCTTTTCAAGGATAAGTATGACGGAATCGTGAACAGTAAGATAGATTTCATTGCCTCCAGGAGGGCTTTTAATTAGTTTGTCAGATGGGAATTAATATGTTTTCCTGTCTAATCCCATCAAAATGTTGCACAAGGGGCAACGCCCGATGAAGGGATTACGGAGGAATTTTGAACTTCTAAAGTCTAGTCACATTTTACCCTGCAGATGCGCCACAACAACCAGTTGTGCTCACAAAAAATTGGTCGCATTTCAACATCATTTTCTTTCATTTCTTTTTTCACTGCTATTTCATTTCTTTTTCTTTCTTGAAATCTTCTTTAGTTGGCAGTATTCAACAGCCTCATGGCGTTAAGTGGCTTATCCAGCAATGATAAGTGCTAAATCGTGGGTTGCATATCGACCTACTGAAATTAGCTTCTACCACACACGGTTGTTATAACCTTTGTTTGCCCAAAGAATTCGTGATAATTTTAAGGCTCGAATAAGACATTAAACGTTTAATTCTTTTTTACGAATAACAATAATATAGATATACGTTGTCGTTTTTGGTATTACAAAAATGAAAGGATGTAAAGTGAAAATAATTACATAATTGAAGTACTTCTGTTTCATTAATGATTCTTTGTTTCCACTCTCACAAAATTTATTTTGAAATTTAAAATGTATCAACAGAAAATGTCAAATTTTTAATATGTTTTCATCTCGTATATTCATTGCTAACATTGTTGAAGTTATAATACTTTGACAATGTTAACAACAATGTGTAATATAGCGTAACTGAAATAGTTCAGTATAATTTTTAGTAATGCAGTATTATCAACTGAAACTCAGAAATTTTTTTCATAGGTGTTGGATGTTTGTAAATGATTTCTTAAGTTGTATTAGTAAACTTTAGAAGCATTTATTAATTACGAATTATTCAAATTTTATATAATTAGCTAAAAATTTAGATGTGACTAAGCAAACTAGGTGTTTTAAAAATAACTTAAATTTTTTTTACATAGATAATAAAACATTTATGCCCAATTTTATTCAAATAAATTTGAAGAACCTCTTGCTGTAACGCTGAAATGCTTTAAAATGCTACTCTGAAAAAGGTTATAACTGTCCACTAAAATAAATCTATAACTAATACAAAAAAAAAAATTATTAGCTGAAATGATTTCCATTCTGTGATATTCAAGCAAAAATTATTTTTTTAAACTGAATTGGATTATAAATTTATTTAATTTTTTTTCAAATGTGTTATATATTTTAATAAAACTCTATTTTGTTTTTAAAAATGATATCCTATAATTCTTCAACCAAAAGTTAAATCTATGAAGAAATTTTTTTAAAAAAATACGCATTATTATTGGATATTTTCTGAAATGTTTCATAATGCTAAGAAATTAAGCTATTAGTAAGCAGAAGTTACTCTAACTGTATCAGAGAGAAAATTTATTTTTAAAAGCTATTGTATTATTTGATTTATATTATTTTATTTTAATGGAATTGTATGCAATCAATTATTACATAATATCATTATTAAAATACTCAGTATAAATCTGCATGAAATTCTGCTTAAAATTATCAAAATAATTATTATTAATATTTTGATTCATTAAAAACATCAGAGTTTTCGTTATTTCGTATTTTTTATTCCCATTAATAGTAACATAGTAGTTTTAAAAATATTAATTATGTATTGTATTCATATTTTTAGATGAAATATTTTTGAAATTATTAGCTGAATGTAAAAATGAATGAAATGAATTTGTAAAATTTTATGCTTCTGAAATTCCGTTCATTTTGAAGAGTAAAACGTCAGTTTAGCTGTATATAATTCCATTTCATTAAAAGTATTCAGTTATGTTCTACATAATTAAATATCTAGTCATATTTAAAGTCTTCGAAACATATTTTTTTTATCTTATTGTGATCGATTAAATCGCTTGCAACCGAAAAATCCAACACCTGTTAATTTTTATATGATCCCTTTTTTGTTACATTAAAAACGGGCGTGACTCTTCGGTGGCTCTATCTGTAACTCTTTCGGCCTTCTACATTTGAAGGTATTTCTTTTCCTTTTATATTGTTTATTCCTTGTATTGCTTTCAGCGATAAACTGTGATGAGCAGTATTGTTTGACACTACCTGACAGGTTGTATGTTCAGTAGCGCACTGTTATTTTACTGCTTGACTGTTTATTTTATGCTTACAGATAATACGGCTGCAACTTAAAAAGATATTCAACAATCTATTTGAGTTTGGGAAGTATCTGAAGACTATTTAAAATGTTATTTATTTACATTTATATTGTGTTTGTAATAACAAAACCCAGGAACTTGTTTCGTGATTTTGTGACATCCCTCAATAAACATTGCTGCAGTATACTGCTTTGTTTTTATTAGATTAAGTTTTTCGCCTGAAATGGATCAAACTATTTCCGTGGCAATTTATTTGGTAATAAGATGGAAGTTGTATGCTATTTCATTTTATTTTCAATAAAATGTCTTCAATTTTAAATTCGAACGGTTTACTTCAAACTGAAACGGAAATATACATATATAAGATCAAAGCATTATTGAGCTGTCTTTTATTTATAATTTAAGTAAGAATTTTTACTTATAATTAGTAAGATTTTTTTTTCATAATTTAAGTAAGAATATATCTTTGATAGCGCGTCATTTTAGTTATATATAAATTGACGAGAAAACTGTTTGGACATAAAAAGTTTCGTAATGTCAACCATTTTGGTTATTTGAAGAAAACTGTTTTGATAGATATTTAAAACTTTTTTTAGTTAAATAACAACACGCTCAACGTGTTCCTTTTTTAATGAATTCTGACTTTTAAGTATTTAACGCGCGGTCTTGACTCGTATAGAAAAACCTTCGACATTTTGAACTAATTTTTAATGTTAACTGTTTCTATTTGTGTTTCATATTATTTCTTGGAGTTATCGTCTGAAATCTCTAAAGTAGGAAGAACATTGTCTTGAATTTTCTTTCGAATTAATAAAACCATGTAGTCAAAAATTCTACACAAATTTCGTTGTCCCCCCCCCTTTGTAGATATTCAAGTCGAACTTCATGTTTGAGTTTTGATTTACGCTAATCAAAACTCAAACATGAGTGTATTCGCTTTTCGAAATAGTGGAGAGAGCTATGTGAGAAATGGAATTGAGCCTTAAAGTCTTCTCGAGGAAATTAAGTAAGTGAGATACCTGTCAAGTACCGTCTTCGCTTCTTGACTATTGCTAAAAATAATGAGGACTATAGCAGATAACCCCACTAACTCTAGTGAGACATTACTTAGAAATTTTTTTATGTTTCAAATTCTTAAGTAAAAAAATATTGACTGAGTGATCTTGAAATTATCTCCGTTCTTCTTTTATGCCACTAATTTTACTCATAAATATTGAAGATAAACTCGTCTTTTTAATCGAAAATAAAATCGGACTCTCCAAATTTTATGCTTCCCATTTTCCTCCTAATTGGAAGTTGTATTTACTATAAAAAAATATTTTTTTTAATAAAAAGAAATTATTTAGAAAAGAGCATTTTTTTTTTCTTAATTTTGACTTTTAATTAATTTGCTTTCTCATTTATATTTTTACGAAAATTCTTTATGTTTAAGTTATTATGAATAAGAATGATAGTATATGTTACTCTAAATAAAATATTTTTTGATTACCTGGCATTAATCCTTTTCCAACATTTATAAAATTATATGATTATTGTAAATTTTGCTCTTAAGATTAATTTTTAATTGATTATTGACATGATATAAATATTTGTTTATATTAGAAATCTATTTTGATATTTTAATGAAGTCTATCATTAATTTAATCATTTTACAAGATATTTTTACCCATAAAATACCCGTATATAGCCTTAAGTTATAAATATTTTAAGTTTGGACATTTTTCTAGAAAAGAAAAATTCCGTTTTTAAAAAAAATATTAGTTCAAAATTTTAATCATATAAAAAATATCTCGCATCTTCTTGAAATCATCGTTTTCATTTAAGTAACCAATCTCTGTCACGTAGATTTCAGTTCTTTTGGCATATTTTATGGTACATAGTTTTTATTTTATTAAAAAAATTTCTGGTGTTTAGCCAATATGGTACCACTTTCAGCTGAAAGCATTCAACTTCAAATTAACTCTATTCGAATTTTAATTCAATGTGAAATAAAATAAGTATTCATAAATAAGTCCCTTTTTAAAATTTTCTCGCTCTGCCTCTTTCGTTGCTTTATTGACGATAAAAAACACGTTGCTATATATATATATAATGTTAATCTCTATAAACAAATAAACTTTCTGACCGGAAGGTCTTAAAGTATACTCTACTCTTCACTTATTCAGTCGCATTATTTTTATATAATATTATAATAAAATGGGAGAATGCTTACTTTAACAAAAGGCTTACCTATTGGGAAGTTTTCATACGTAGTAAACCCTACACATTCATATCGTAAGTTTCTTTTATTGGATGAAAAAATTCTTTTAGAGGTATTTTCTCTAACTGGCAGGTTTTTTAAATCATTATGTGAAATATTCATAAATGCGAAGTATTGATAAAAAAAATATATCCCATCCATCTTAAATATAAGAAACTCATGTCTGATGATTGTGATGCACTGGTAATTGTTCTCGGTAAAATATTTATTCAAGATTCTAAACATACTGGAGAGCGAATGAATGCCTGGAGCTCTGCAAATGACTAATTAGGAAAACACAATGTTCTCTGAGAAGAGTCAAATTCCATCATGTTAATATTTCATCTTGAAATAACAATGGCTCATTGCAGTTTTTATATCACTATCTTGATGTCTCCGGATATGAATGCTTTTTCATTCAATTGTATTGCTGTTAAATAATTAAGTTGAATGAAAGGATGGGAATTCGGAATTAGTTGAACCGCTTTAGGTACTCTCCCAAATGCAGACTGCTACATAAAGTTCTTTATCAATGAATGAATACATTGTTCACACATTATTGTAGGTCCTAAAACAATTAAATTTCTTTATAACACATATCTTTTAAAATATATTTGTTGAAAGGATGTTTTTTATTTATTATAATTTATTCAAAAATAGGCGATATCATGTTCTTTTATAAATAATATATTATATATTTGCTGTACAGAGCAGTTTTTATACTCTTAGAGAGAAACGTATTTAGAAATTCTACGAATTGTGTAAAATCAGAACCACAAAAATAATGACTTTCAAATCTCCAACATCTAGGAACTAACTATCCCTAAATCTGATCCCTATAAAATCGTCATGTTAAATGTTCGTATTAGTATTGAAAATCACAACCACATAAGAAAATTTTCAATAATTCATTTTGTTCTATGGAATTAAACCAGTGACTTCACCAATCTTATTTGTTATTTGTTCATAGTTTTTATGTAAATTGATGTTTCTTTTGAAATACCAACAGCAGCTTATTATTTAATATTTCTTTTTACTTATTTGCTTAGAGACTTAACTATTCTTGATTATTTTTGTTCAAAAAAATCCACTTCCCATATACTCTGTCATACTCACTTTTGCTCGAAGTATTTCTTTGCCAACTGCCTGGAAGGTTAGTCGGTGCGTCCGGCCTGCCTTGGGTGAAAAAAAAATTTTCAACTGCAGTTTAAACTTGGCTTAACAAACGATTATTTTTCTTACAAATAAAACTTATTTAAGTAATTCAACAATGTTTCGAAACTAGTTTTAAAAAAAATAGGCAAATGACTAATTTTTTAATGCTTACAGATATTTTGATTTAAAATAAAACTTATGAACAGCTGATTTTAAAACTTTGTTAGAAAATAACGCATGATTTTTTTTTCTTGAGTTAAATATTCATACTTAAAATACTAAAAAATAATACTTAAAAACTTCCATATTTTCAAAAAAAATTCATTTCAAAATAAATATTTCGAAACAATGATTTTTGTAAAAGTATACTAGGTTGACTCTTTTTCAGAGCTTGATCTGGAATTTTAATTCATTCAGAGTATTTATAAAGGTATTGAGATAACAATGGCGACACAGAGAGTTTCATTAACACACATTGCCAGTTGGTGTTCTTTTTAAAATTGCATAAATTTACAAATAATACGCATTTTTAAAACTTCTTGTTTAGTCCTAACAAAACGATATAAAATAATTCGATATAAAAACCAACGTTTTTTAAAAACAACGTTTTTATATGGTGGCAAAGTTTATTAGAGAAAATTATTGAAATATTAGTTAAAACTGTTAGTTATTTTTAACTTTAAAATTCACTTAAAAAGAGACATTTGTGAGAGTGTTAAGAAATTCATAATACTCATAATCAAAACATGCATTTAAAAGTTTGTAAGTCATTCTATTAAAAAAAGAATGGGAACCAGAATTCAGAAAAAATTATTGTGATAAGACATGGCGCCAAATATTGGAAACTTTCTTTCTTGCGAATGATTACTGACTAAAAGTCAGCAACCCTTACTATCTCGGAGATAGTAAAGGGGAGATAGTATCTCCCCTTTGTGAGTACAAAAGGTTTACGATACCGCATGCTGCGTGGGGAGTGCCCGGTGCTCCCAGAGGGGGAAAGAAATTTTTTCCTCAATCCTAAAAGCGCCGAGAGGAAAGAATATTTTGACTTATTAAAATTATTGAAATATTAGTCAAAACTTGTCGCCGACGTCTAAATATTGCATTGTTAGGCGAGTACGAACGATTCCCAAAATTTCAAAGCTCTAGCTTGATGGGAAGTTGGTTAAATTAACGATCGAAAATTTGATGACACACACACCAAGTGAAATTCAGAAAAACGTTGTAAAAAAACAATTTCACCAAACTCTGTAAAATTTCATTGGTAACGTATTGAGTTATTATTTTTCAAAGATTTAATTCTTACAAAATACAAAAATGTAATTTTTGAGAAACACATCGATTAATCCATTTAAAGCTAACATTTGCCTCCCCTCATGCTGGACATGTGAATATCATTAATGAAATTATCTGATGTAAAAGTGTTCATAACTGAGTTTCTGCTAACCATAGCATAAAGTTAAAGGAGGGTTAGGAACTATGATTTTACATATTTCAATAAAATCGCAAAAAATCAAATATTTTGGACCAAAATTCCGATTTTCAATGTAATCGTGCACCTTAAAAAACTAGAGTTTAATGATAATCTACATATTTTACAATTTAGCACAAAAAAAAATTTAATTTTTAAATTTTGAATATTTTCCTTTTGGATTTCATATATTTTTTATCTGAAAGAAAATACTTAAAATATGATTTTGAGAAAAAAAAGTTACTTAACTTTTTTTACTAATTAAAAGAAATTACTTAATTTTTCAAACTAATCTTTACAGTGTTAATTTAAAAGCAATTTTTTTCTCGGTGGTTATTTTTTTAATTCTAAAAATAAAACATATCTAATTATTCTCTAAAAAGTTTCGGCCTAAATTCTAAAAGCTAAGAATCTTAGAATGAAAAGAAGTGTAAATTTTAAAAAAATTCAACTAGATATAAATTTTTAAGGAATTTCAATTTGATATGCCTAAATTTTTAATTATTTTAGATATCGTTATGTGATAAAGATGAAATTGTTTATTTATTCGACTATAGAATTCACTTTATATTGTGTTTTACACATTTTCTTTTTAATGTGCTTTTCACGATTATTTCGGAGGTAAATTATCAGAATTCCTGTTTGAACTTATTATCATTTTTCAGTTTTATTTTTTAAAATCGATCTTCGTTGTACACAAAGTCAAGAAAAATACTTCGCACAGCTGTCTTTTTAAATTAATCTTAGATCATAATTTTTGCTGGAAGAATATAACTATTCATTCCGCGTCTTACGAAATGTCACTGATAAATATAGCCAAAATCAAAAGCCGAAGGTCATAAAGTGCAAAAGTAATAAAAATTGAAATGTTTAATCACATATGAAAATCAACAGTTTTAATTTGCATCGTCCTGTGATTAACAATGATTTCAAACCGGTCTCTTGTAGAGCAAAGAACCTATCGGTGTCGAAGTGTTACAAATCTTAGTAATGGAAATAATAGCTCCATTTATCAGCTAGTGCGTGAGAGAATAGTAAAAGGAAGGTTAAAATAGGAGTTTCGGTTTTTTCAAGGGTAAGACAGGGGAATGGGCAGGGCATCGACCTTGGAAAACAGTTCAATCAAAGTTGGAAGGAAGTAATGAAAAAAGAAACGGATATGCAGTGGTTCACTTCATCGGATAGCGATATTTCTTGCCAGAGGCATGGAAACGTTGAAATAGCCCTAAGAATCAATTTCAAAAGAAAAAATACTTGAAATATTAGAGATGTGAACTAGTGTAAAGAAGTTTGAGTATATATATATATATATATATATCAAACTGGATCACAAATATCTGGATCGAGATAAGAAACGTACTATTTTTATCAAATGTAGGAAATTCGACGTGCTTCTTTACAAAATAGAAATTAAAAATAAAAATAATTAGTTCATACGATTTCCAATTCCAGTTATTTTACTTCTGACCTTAACTTCGTTTTTTTTATATAGATTATTGTTAAACGTTTGACATGCATTTGAAATAAAATAAAAATATGCATGGCCGAGGGGTATCATAAAGTTTTAATTATTTCTAAGAAATAATCGAGACATCTGTGGATAAAAATTATTCTGCTTATTGATCGATCTTTATGTTCGTAATGTCGGAAATTACAGCTATTAGTGTTAATTTTTTTTTGGTTTCAGGAAGCTATGGATTGAAGTATTCATCAATATCGCTAAGTTCTAATTGTTATCCCTGGGGTATCGTAAAGCTTTAATCATTACTAAAAATAATCGAAACAGAAACTTAATTTTTATTTATTATTCTTAAGACTTCTGTACATAGTCATCATTCAGATTGATAAATTTCTTCCAGCGTTTCTTAACCTTTGGAAGGCCGTCATCATTGCATAATTCAATAAATTGAAATTCTGCCTTTTCCATACTGCGGGTTACTTCAATCTACGGCTTCCTGAATCCAAACAAATCAGCATTAATGTTTGTAATTTACAACCTTATGTACATAAGAATCCATTAACATTCGGATTTAATTTTATCCAGATATCTCGGTTATTTCTTAGAAAAAATTAAAACCTTACGATATTCCGTCGTATAATGTGAAGATGCTCGTGTATCACAAACATCATGATCATGTAGTGAATTTTTTTTAATTGTACTTAAAAATTTCTTATCTGCAATGGGCAAGCATCATTAATTTTCTTTTCTACATATTATCTCTTATTATTGCAGCAAATTTAAAATATCAACTGTAAATTATTACATATTTTATCATTTTAACTCATATTTTGCAATTTAATAGTATATGACCGAATCTGAAACTGCCTGTGCATACATATTTATGAGTTACAATTGTTTCAATGTATATTTTGTCGATACATTTGAATAATTTTGGACGAATTTTCTTTATAAATATATTTTATACTTTTTGGGTTAAGAATATCCATTTAATTGCATAGTGAAAGTGAAAAGAACAAGCATAAAAAATTCGTATAATTAAATGAAAGGGAACTTGACATATAATAATAAATAGTTTTGCAATTAGTTCTTTTCTTAATATTACGTCTAAAATGTATGCTTAGAAGGTTGCAAATGTTTCGAATATCTCCTTAAGTCTTAAAATATTTTCTATTAATCTATACCTGTCTGAATTGTGGTCTAATTTTCCCTTCTTTAGCTAGTTTTTTTTTTTTTAATTTGAAGTTGTTATATTGATTATTTATTTGTTAAAAAACTTCTATACACTCAACAAATTAGTTGGCGTTTACACCTTTCAACATGTACTCCACATTTAGTGTGTTTTACAATTAAGCCTTAATTTGTACCATGATACCAATTCTATTTAGGACTTAAAAGCGAAACTTTTGAACATCAATTTCAAAACTACCTACCTTATAGTATCCGACATAGATATTGAAACTTTTGTGAATGAATATCGCTAACGTTCTAAAAAAACACGTATTTAAAAATTGGTTATTATGAAATGAGGAAACAAATGAAAGAAAAAAAAGTAATAAACCAAAAATACACTCCAACTGTTTTATAGAAGTTTTGCTGTTTGTGAAGAGTCAAAAACATTTGTTGAACTACTTCTAAAAGGTCCTTGTCGTGTTCCCACTATTGTTTTATTTCTCTAGCAAGAACTTCAAATTGCGCAAATATTGCTCGATAAAACTTTATTAAGCGTTTAACTTATCGTTGATTTTATTGGACCGAAAACTTGTCGATCTTTCTGCGATTAAGTGCTCAAAAGTTTCCCGGAAACTAATCAAAACAAGAATTTCAGGGGAACAGTTCCTTTGTCAAAGATATTTTAGTTTTTGCTATAAATCCCATCGATGTACGTAACTAAAAAAATTTATGGTCTTCTACACAACTTAAAAATAATGCACTGAAGTCATAAATAGAGAAATCCATGTGGTGCAATTTTAAAGACAGGTTCCCGAAATATATGACTTTTCGACTCATGTCCACCATTGTAGTACCAGATCACGAAGTCACTTAACATCAACGAACTCATTTGCCCTAGTTTATTGAGACTTCAAATCAGTACACTTGTAATCCTAAATTACGGATTAAAAATGTACTAAAAAGGCTTTAAAAGGAATTTTTTCTTTGCGCCTAAAGTTAAACCTTTGTACTCAGAGTTTACCTCGTATATTTGGTGTTATTTTTTGAACTAAGCGTAAGCTTTTTATAAATTTGTTTCCTCTGCTTAAAACATGCAATTTTTTATCTACCAATTTGTAAAAACAACCAAAACACTATTAAGGAGATAGTGATATAAATTTTAGTAAACCGGTACGATTTTCTTCTTGTTATGTAATAGATTTAAGATTTTGTTAGTCGTATAATAAACATATGGATTCAGTTATGTATGCATGTCCAGAATAATATATGCAGGGAATATAATAAATATATCCATTTAACTTTGCTTACATTAAATGTTACAATTTCCTTTAAAATTTAAATTTATTACTTATTTATGGATGTAAAAAAACGTAATCAGTACCTTAGATGTCTTTAATTAATCAGATTCTTAAAAATTCAAAATGCATGTAAAGTTCTCATAAAAAATCTTAGCTGACTTTGTTATCGTTCCAAATTTCCATAGTTCAGCGGAAGTTGAAATGTACTTGGACTTCTTGTTTTATCATTCACTGACTCTTCAAGGAGACAATTCAAATTGCGTCCATTTAGTTCTTTATCTTTTTGTACCTGGGTGGTCTACGTCTTAACAAACAACGCCTACCTATACTGCATCTTCTTTTTTTAAGTGTTAAACTCTTAAGCTTTTAAAACAAAGACGGTGGTGTACTACTCTTTAAAAGGCACGAAATGATGAATAGTTAAATCTTTTTATCAATTAGTTTGAACTTTTTATTTAACAGTAAACTGTTTTTGTTAAATACCGAGCAACATATTTCTTCAAATAGATTTTGAAAAATTAATTCATGAACATATTCTTGCATAAGTCTGGCTGTCTTTTTAGTATTCAAAATTAAGATATTTTGAATTATGGTGGTTACTTTTTGAAAACTGCTCAAACATTTCAAATGGTATAGCTTTGGTTTGAACGAAATTTTGACTTTTTAATCTTATTATTCTAGAAGTTATCATCCGCTTATAAAGTTAATTGCATAAAATATTTTAAAAACTCAAAAAGGTATTTAGTTGCAAATTTAACAAAAAAATTATTTAAGTTAATAATTTTTATAAAATTTTAAATTGAAACATCAAATTGTATTGAGAAAACTTAAGTGGTAATAATTTTTCTTTTATTCGTCTATTAAATTTGGAATTTTCTCATAATCATATTACGATTGTTTGATATAAATACGAAACAGGTCAATAAGTTTTTAACTTAAATTATTTTTATATTTTGTTATCCACATGTAATATTTTCTATATTATATATTTATTATGAAGTATTTACTTTATTCTATACTGCTGTTTGTAGAAAATGCAACACCATGAAAGAATCATCAGAATCAAATGAAATTTAATGCAGAAACGACTTGTACTGATACAAATAAATGATGAAATTTTCAAAACAAAAGAAACAAATTAAGCGTCCGAAATCAGTATTTGGTGCAGCCACCATGCGCTGCAATAAGTGCTGCTATACGACGTGGCATGGAGTCAAACAGATGTTGAATATCTGCTTGAGGAAGAGAATTCCATATCGCTTGTATGCGCAACCAAAGTTCGTCTTTGGAAACTGCAGGACGCGGATCACGAGCGAGACGCCGACCAACCATATCCCACACGTGCTCAATAGGCGACATATCCGGTGAATAAGCAGGCCAAGGAAGAAGTTGCATGCGTTGTGCTGAACAGAAGTCTCGAACAGTCCGCGCAACATGTGGGCGTGCATTATCCTGCTGAAAGATAGCTCCAGGGATGCCTTGAAGGAAAGGAATGACTTCGGGCTGTAGCACTTCACGGACGTACCTGTTGCTATTGAGATTACCCTCAATTCGTATCAAATTGGATCGTCCATGATACGAAATCGCACCCCAGACCATAACTCCGGGTGTTCGACCACTATGTCGTTCAATAATACACTCAGGAAGGCAGCGTTGACCGGCATAACGTCTAACACGAACACGGCCATCATGGGTCCACAAATTGAAGCGTGATTCATCTGAAAAGACAACTTGGTGCCAATCAGCTCGCCTGTCTCTGTGCTCAAGAGCCCACTGCCGACGCAGCCGTCGATGATTCGCCGTGAGGGGAATCCTGTATAAAGGCACCCTTGCACGCAATCCACGGCGCAGCAGACGACGACGAATTGACGAAGCCGACAATTGTACACCTGTAGCAGTAGACCAACGTGCTGCCAGCTGCCTGGAGGAAGCTGTGCGATCATTCACCGCCATGCGGAGCAGGTGTCGATCATCGCGCTCTGACGTCACCTTCTGTCGTCCAGTGCCTGTTTTTCGAGTTGTTCGGTGCTCGTCGGTCCACTGCTTCCAAACTCGCATCACTGTGGAACTGTTCCGCTGCATACGAGCTGCTATTGCGCGATAGGAAAATCCTCCTTCTCGAAGGCCGATTATCCTCCCTCGTTCAAACTCCGTAAGTTGCTTGAATTTCTTATTCTTCCGTCGTGGAGGCATACTCAGGTCTCACTAAACGTTTGCCACTAACAAATAATCATAGACTTTTTTCAACGTCCCGCTACAGCACTTTATTTATACGCTTTCAGCATCAATTCAGAGGGCGCTGCGCGCGCCGCGCACGCGCGATGGCTCTGAAACTTTATTAATTTGCATAATATCCTATAATTGACATTTGCTGCGAATTTCATTTGATTCTGATGATTCCTTCATGGTGTTGCATTTTCTATAAACAGCAGTTTATATTTAATTTTGTTGAAAACATAAATTATTTCTACCGAAGAAATGTTAAACTATAATTTGTATAATATAATTAAAAAGCATCGATTTTATAACATAATAATAATAATTTTTAAAAATTATTATCTAAAATGTGTCAAACTTTTATTTATATATCTGTTCTTTTTCCATATTCAAAATAGGCAACAAAAAAAAAAAAAAAAAAAAAAAACTAAAACCTCGTTGCTTCCTGTGTGTGTGCGTGTTCAGTACTTAAGCATTTTAAGATAAAATATGATTTTTTTTCTCTAGTTGTGGAACAATATTAGTGATGGAATAAAGCTTTAAATGGAAATAAAGAGATATGTTTTTAACTTTAATTATAACCCAATCTCATCCAAAAAAGGAATCGTAAAATTAAAACGGAAATAAATTTTATTTACTCAGTTTCGAAAAGAGAGTTTTGGTAAACTAATGGAAATTTTTAAATTTTCTTGAAGTAAAAAAGGCGCGAGTTTACTGAAAGCACACATACAACATCTTAAAATCAACTCGATAATGTGAGGGAAAATGCAGATGCCTGGAGCATAATGTGAACATTTATGGAAACCCCAACTGAGTGAGCGTTCAAGCTTACAGCGTTATTCAAATTTATTTAAATTAGGGGAAAAAAGAATGGTTCATTTCCTCCCACGAATGAAAACATTTGTTCGCTCATCTGTCCCGTCGCTCTCTAAACACTCCTTTATCACCCACCGCACCCTTCACCACTTAAACATCTTCTTATTCAACTCACTCTAATTATTATCTACTCTAATTTGAAGTTGCTGTCTTTATTTATTCGAAGTTTATTAGTCATTAATAAATAAATTTGTAAATCTGTATACATTACGTTCTACACAATTTAAATGAGGGTTATAACATGGGCTATTCCCGAAACATCCTTTCACTAACATCTAGAGTTTCTTTCTGACTTTATATTTTAAGTTTCCAGCTTCTTTCCATTCAAATGAAATGTGATAATGCAAATTAAGTAAATTTTAGAAGTGGAGTGTATAGATGTAATCAAGTCGTATTTAAGAACAGAGATTTGAATTGAGATATAATAAGATTATAGTAATAAGAAGGGTGTTAGTCCGATGTGCGCGGGAGTCTTCTTTTGTGTCCACATAATTTGTTGATATAAGGATCCAATTCAGTCTGATTGATTGAATATTTGAAGGATGTACTCGTATCGTATTCCGGCTAGCATATTCTTTGATATAGTATAAAAGTTGTTGATACTCGTGGATAAAGACTTGATATTGGTTGAGAGCATTTCCTTAAAAAGAGGATTAATAAATTCTATTTTGTAATATAATTCACTATTTTAGTTACTTTGTCTGTGCTTGAACTTAAGTTTCAATTTAGATTTTGTGATTAGAGCAACATTTAAGGTAACAGACGAAACGAGAAATAGGATTTTCGTCATAAATTTATGTGTTCTACAAATACAAAATATCGTTTTTCTGAGAGAATTGTTGATCTATACATTTTTTTCAGTTTCTGTTTATATGACAGTGAAAATTTATTTAGGGTTCTTTCAGAGCCTCACGTAGTTTTTAACTCTTGCGAACGTTTTTCTTTGTATTTTACCTCTTAGACAACGCCTTTTTTTATGTTTGGCCGTTATCTGACAGATTACGAGAGTCAAACTTGCGACCAGATGATCCTAAGGTACGTAATAAACTTTTCGATAAGAATAAAGTAACTTAATTTCAATAACTTTCAATCATACATGATTAATTATGGCGGACCATGATTAATTATCGTCGATGGTCGATTACTATCGCCGATTTGTCATTTGTTCAACTATTATCATTGCTCCTTTTTATATCGACCCTTTCAAAAATAACGGAAAGTTTATTTATTTTTGAGTCGTTTATAGACTTAGAATCATGTTTATTTGTCTTATGTTTCCCTCTGAGTTTAAAATAGTTATTATAGAAGAAGGAAACACATATCTATCATGAAAAATTTACCTAACTCAACGTTATTAATATAAGTGAAGATGAACCTAAATTACAGATTAATACCATGCTGAAGTGGAATGAAAGCGATGAAGGCATATCAGACTGAGAAGAAATGTTTAATAAAGAAAAACAATAAAATGTTGGATTGGATATGTATGGTTTATCACAATTATAGTGAAATAAATGCAATAAAATTTTACTTTTAAAAATGTTCCATTAAAATGTTATTTTATTATTTAGAAACGCATCATTTTATAGTTTTACCCGCAAGTTATTTTATAGAACCGTGTACTCGTTCGTTGTAGCCTCATAATTAAATTTTAAATTGTTCATACTTATATCATTATACCTCAAAATCAAAACTTCATGCTCCAAATGTGTTTAAATACTTTAAAATTATCACTAAACTATTACCTTTATCCAGATATTCATTGATCTTTGCCCTGAAAGTGTACGCAAGAGAATCACTAAGCGAAATGCGTATGTTGTTACTAAACATGTTTTTCAACATTAAGTAATTATTTCTGAGTTAAAGTACATTTAAATTACTCGTAGCTTCAAAACTTAATAACTGATAACTGTCAGTTTTAGTATTTTCTTGTTCTAGTTTTCCTAATGACGGCTTTTTCGGTGTAATGATACCTCCGATTTCATGGTTATTCTCGTGAGTGTATGACAGTCACTTAACCGTGGTTTCTCTCTATTGAAGAATGAAGTATTTCGACCTTTGTAACGATCTACAAATGTGTTTGCGAAGGATTCGTCAAAAATTAGAATGTTTTCCACATAGTTCTCTAGTCATATATGATCTCATCTGGTGAAAAACAGAGCGGAACGCAGTTCAAAAGAGCGTAATTTTATTTATTTTATTGGAGATGTGAACTTTCTGTAAAAATTGAATTGTTTAATTGTTTCCAATATTCCTAAACACTATTTCAAATTATAATAAAAGGGTAAGCAGTCATATATTAAGCTACTCAGTTTTTTCATAGATATTTGTATGTAAGTGAATTTAAATGAAATTTTTAAGACCCATTATTTAGCCATTGCATTTTTATTCCATTAAATTATTTAACCGTTATAATGCCCGAAAAGGAATGTTTTGATGAAAGAAATTTATTCTCAATTTTAAACATTTCTGGATATTTTTTTTTTAATGATGAGAAAAAAAAATATTGAAAAATAGAAGTCTTCTGATGAGTTTTGCTTTAGAGAAACTTTCAAACTTTAAGCTTTTACTATATGAGTTTTGGTTTACATTATGCTGTATTTTATAGGGAAAAACCTGCTGTATTAATCAAATAATGGTAGAATGCATTATTCTAATTTTCGACGAGGGCCAAATGTTTGATCAATGGTATTTATTAGAAGTGTCACTCTCTTTAAGTTTTAACCGGCAATCTGGTTTTATGGCTGCTGGAAGGGAAAGTAAGAACTTCCCAGTTATAAAGTTTTTAAATTTTAGTTACACATTTCTGTTGATTTATTTTTTGACCATGCCGTTCGGTGGAAAGTTTTCACAAAGCTACATTTACATAAATCAATCAAAGACTCTCTGATTTGTATGTATATAATTAATTTTTGTTTGTGTAGTGCGTATGTGCGCTCCTATTCCATTATCTATTCTTGTGTTGTTTTATATAATAAAGGACTCTGATATTTTTAGTGACTTCATCTCCTTTTCAGTTGAGCGACTCTGCATTGCTAACAATTTTTGATCATGAATTTTTTTAAAAAATATTTGACAAAGTGAATGTTACCTTATTTTTTGAATGAAATTTTATGCTGATAATTTTCAATAAATAATTTTATAAAAATAGCCGAAAATTACGCCTTCCTGCTATATATTCTTTTCTTTGCACTTCTTTGGGGATAAGGTGGGACTATAGATATTGTCATTGCTTTGAAAGAAATATTTCTTTGAGGCGATTTTTAAAACTTAAAATATAAATACATTTTAATATTCTTCTAATGAGAAGTGTTATTAAACATTATATATAAAACAGTCATTTTGAAATGAATTGAATGAAGTTTTTGGACAAATTAACACGCACATTAAAGCTACTTATTATAATGTAAACTGAAACATTCGTTGTATGTTTTCCTGTACGGTGTTTATGCGCGTTATACAACTTATGCTACATATCCTGTCAAATGTGTCGTGCATAGATATATTTGGCAATCTAAAGCTTATATACAGCTGTTATAGTTGTGACATGTGTGTATCCTGAATAAATAAATACATTGCGTCAGTAGAGCTCTTCTTTATTCTGACTTCATATCGTCGTGAACTTAAGTGCACAGTTCACGCACTTGTGACTCCTCCGAGCAGTCTGAAGCGGCTGATGATGCAAGTAGAGTGGCATCATTTGCAGTGCGCGGACATTTTCGGAAGGGATGATCCACATTACCATAAAAGGCAAAGGTCAAACAGGTAAAATGATCGATTCTTGAGCGTTGCTAGGTACGAACAGTGGCGTTCTGGACCGGATCATTAGCAGCCAGTTATTTTTAATCATTTCTCAAAGATGCCGATAGCGTTTGCTCTCTCAAAAGTCAATAGAAGCCGGTTTTTCACTAGGCTCGAAGCAGGTGGTCCTGTTTCAAAGAGCCCGGATCTTTCCTCATCCCTCGGTACCAGTTTTAAGAGGGATAAGTGTCTGTGTCCAGAACATCCATCAGATGGGGGTCGGAACCCAGCAGTAATAAATACAAACGTGGATGCTCCAATAATTTATTGCGTATCTGTAACAGTGGTTACAGTTCCTGTTAAGATGGTGGACTGCTGGACGCTGAATAACGAAACTCTTTATTTAAACTAACTAAAATGACCGCTTCTTTTGTTTTTTAACCTCAAATATTCGGAACGCTGTATTTGAGTAATGGAGAGGGGGAACTAAGGTCACTCTTTTGAATGCAGGTTTTCGATGGTCGTCAGATAAACTTTTTTTGCCTCAGGGCCGATCCGCCGCGCTAAGAAAAGCGCCGGCGTTAATGCAAGGTTAACGTCCACGCGAGATCCACATAGATCTTACCCCTTTCCTTTTTTTTAATAATCTCTGAAATAGGAGAGCATATTATTCACTCTCGGTAGAAAACTCGGTTTTCAAAGATAAAGGCGTGGTGAACCTTGAAGGTTGACGGAGCGGTTTAGGCACTGCAAGCTTTCTTCTGTACACACTGTAGCAGCGTACAATTACTACGCATGCAGGCAAAAGGTTATTTGTTCAAGAAATCTCATATCTCTTACGATAAGTATTCATGTGGAGTAATAAAATGGAACGTCAAATTTGGCCGCATTTTAAACTATTTGCTTCTGATTCAGATAATCATTCCGTAATAATGATGGTAATAATAACTCCGAGTTATAATTTCCGACTGCACTTTTATATTAAGTGCGGTATATACTGATTATAAACGCAAAGTTATTAGTCTTTTAAAATCATTGTAGCCAAAGGATGTGCATTAAATTATCATACTGTCACAATTTTTAAGCAGATGTTGTGAAGTTTGTAGAATGTAATACTTTATGCTGGGTAGAGTTTGTATATGTAGACATATTTGATACATTTTAAATACAGCATCAAAAATTTGAAGTAAAGCTAAATGAAGGAGTTGAATGAGATGTTATTTTTAAATTGTTCTAACAGCATCCATAGTACCAATGCAAAAATGTGACACATAAGTTATTTTTTTTTAGATAATATGTAAATCGTTTCAAAGATTTTTTTCATTTTATACTTGCAAAATCCTTTGTTAAAATGATAAAATTATTTGAACCATTTATGAAAAATCTTTTATTTAGATTTAATGATTATAGTTAAACTGGGGGCCGTTTAAATTTCATTGAATTTCTTATAAATTATTTCATATTCATACGAATGAAAATTCTATTGATACATAATTTTAACTCATACCTTTTTATAATTTCTTCGATACAAAAACACATTAAAATAAAGTTTATTATTCTTTTAGAATAGGCTGAAATATCTGCTTTTTTTTTCTTTGGTAACCTGAATTTATTACTTAAAATGTTAATGTCCTTCCCCGAAAAAAGGAATAGAATTTTGCGTCCTTCTCGGATATTTTTGAAAATTTGCGTTAAAAGTTACCGTGCATTGTTAGTCAAAAAAAAATTCATTGTTTCTATGTAATCTTTTCTTTAAATATATTTTAGTCATACTTTATAATTTTTGTGGGGAGACTCAATAAATCTGAGTTGAAACTTGAAGGAAATTATGACAGGAATGTGTGTGTGGCTTCAATTAAGCTGTAACTCGAAATTACATTGAGATAATAAAAGAATATCATGGAAACAAATTTTATAACAATAATTAAAATTAAAAAAAAAAAAAATGAAAGCGCTTCGCTAACAAATGAGATCATATTAGTTTATTTCTGTATTAAAATAACGAGAAACAGCTAGTTTTAAGTTCTATATTTTCATACTTGAAATATGTGTAGAATGAAGTAAATGTAAATTTATGAGATAAATATTTTTCGAGCAATGCACTGTGATAAACTTTAAAGCTAATAGCTCTATATTTTTATCTTTATGTTCGTTTAAAAGAATTGATTTTTTTAATTACTATTCTTTTACAAGGTTATATTTAATTCTATTGAAAAATGTAACATTTTTTTTTAATTAGAAAACTGACTTAAAGTACTAAATTCAGTGACGAAAATAAAACCAGGTAAAAGAAAGTCGCACTAAAAATTAAAAATCGTTATGATTTCTTCACAGAGATGGAGGCCGCTTAGGTAGCTAGCTGTCTGCAGGTCGTGAGGTAGTTCTAGGTGAAAGTTCACGAGTTGTTTAGGAATCCTCATAGCTTCGGGATTATTGTCGTGCAGTAGTGATATCGTCTTTAATCGACGTTGTCTTATCGGTGCTTGTTGATGTAACTTATGATTCTCTTTGATCTTTATGAGAAAAAACATGTTCACGAAAAAAAAATTAAATAGAAACAGCATAAGAAATTATTCTCTTATCTAAAAAGAAAAGGTGGTGAACTCAAAAGTTATTTCTGTGTTTCTAGATCTTAAATAACCGGAAGCTTAAGGTCAACTTTATTTCATATATAAGGTGTTTTAAAGGTAATGTCATTTCCTCAAAATGCTTTTACTGCTTTTATTATATGTAATTAAGATTTCAAATGAAAATTAATCCATTCATTTTACAAGCAATTGCTTCTAATTTCGAGTTTCAAATCATTTAGCAATTAATAATTTAGTATATTTACGTGTAAATATATATTCCATATTGCTGTTCGTTTTAATATATAATCTGTATTGCTCTAAAAATCTCAAGTGTTAATTGAGAGATTGCTTCTTGAGAAAAAAAGATTGCAAAAAAAAAAAAAAAAAGAGCTTATTGATTATTTACTGAAAAAAATCTTTTAGAATACTTTTTAAAAATGATCAGTAATGAAAACTTTTATATTTTTATTACAATTCCATACACACGAAGGAAAAACAGAATTAAAAATTCGTCTTTATTCTTTTTCAGGTCTTTAAAAAGTTATAATTCTCCTTTTCTTTAGTTGTGCAGGTGTAGCATCTTATTGTTCGTGTGTCACTAACAGAAAACTCATCAACGTTTCTCATAAGTACTGCGTCACAAACTGTGATGTTAGCCACATTTTCCATTTCGTTAATCATAGTTTATTTACTTCTGGATTATATGAAATAGGTGACACCGGGTAACGGGGCTGATGCACTTTGAATCTAGTCGAGGTTCCCAAGTCCTCCCTTTGCTGAGATTTGAAAGTTTGGAGAGGGAAGGGCCAACTCAAGTATCCCCCTCATATCTTGATTGAAGTTCAAAATTTCGAGATCCGTCGTCAGTGGCTCGTGTAGCTTGTCAGGGTGACATTAAAAAACATTCCACAATCACATGGAATCAGTGATAGCGGAGCTAGACATTTCAGATATATATATATGATTCATTGACTGATTGGTTTTATTAACGTTGCACTAGAAGCAACGCGGGGGCAATTGGCGTCGGACCTTATAATTTTGATCCGTTTAAGTGACGAGAACGATACATGAGTCGGCCCTTCCCTCTCCAAACTTTCAAATGTACCTTCGATACCTCCCTCTCCTAACTTCCACACCACGAATGGACTTTGAGACTCGACAGAAAAATTTTTTGGATTTTATTTTATCTTTTTCTCCTGAATTTTTAAATTGGTTTAATCATTAAATTGGTAATATCTTCAGCTTGAATTTGGCACAAAATGTCCATAAGGACTCAGTGCCAGAAATTTTAAATACAACCAACCCACCTAGAAAGCATTCAAAATGTCAGTTCTTTATACTGATGTATATTTTATTGTTATATTATAACCATATAGAACTCGCATTTAAGAGTCAGATAACGACCAATTATCGTTATACATTTTTAGTTACTTAAAATTTAAGTTCAATTTATTTGCTTTCACGATAAGTAAAAATTAGATTCTAACATTAACGCATATTATGCTACTATCGCTTTAAGTATCTCCTAGTTCATGTAAAAAAAAATCCTATTAAATCTCTCGTAAGAGAAAACGATTAATATTTTTAACTGAAGCAATAATGAAAGTTCTACCTTGAAATAAATAATCTAAATGAACTGCTATAACATTCAATTAATTCTGATGCTACAAGTACGAAGTTTACCTATTTCACTGGGTGTAAAAAATAAATAGTTAAATGAATTTGAGTTAATATATCCGCAAATGTAAGTACAAACTTATACAGATGGAAAGAAATCAAACAATTCGATATATAAAATATAACACTTCTATAATTTTTCCTAATCAATATTTTGTATCGCAATTACTTTATCTTCTCAGTTTAGAGAAAAGCAAATACGTTACGTTATCGGTAAATGAACCGAAAGATTATCCCCTAAAGTAATTCATCACGATTATCAAATATTCAAAACTCATCTTCATTCAATAAAAATATGGCACAAAAAATAAAATTCTGATGGAAACAAAATTAAACTTTGCCCCAAATTTAATGAAAATTAATATCTCTTTCATGAAAAATTTGTTACAGTTTTCGAAATATTTTACAAATCTGATGTTTAAATACAAAAAGATTATTTTTACACTGCTCGCAGTTGGCCTCTTCAAATGAAATGTTGAAAGACAAAAAAAAATGCGCACTAAATTTTAAACGTCCCGATGGAGCATGAAGCTAATACTTTTCATTTCAAGCGCAATGTCATGTTTTATAAAAGGAATAAAACTCAAGAGACGTTTGGAAATCGTTTGTGTCCTTGTAACGATTTTTGCCGAGATTTTTCTAATCGGACTGAACTTGTCTATCGTTCTTTTTTCTAAATTTTTTTGTCCGTTGTATGTATGCCATTGGAGAGTAACAATTGACTTACTTAAAAACTGTCCCTTGCTCTCCAGACCTACACAGAGATGGATGTGAGCAGTACTTCGGAATGGTGTTCTTTGTAAATGGTCGTATATTTCAAGCAGAGCCTTGACAAGAGCGGAACCGATTTCCGTGCTATTGTAATCCCTTGAAAGGGTAATTCTTCATCCGTGAAAAACAGTGGTTTCACTTTTGACTTTCCCAGTGTACAAGACACGTACCTAAACCAAAGACTCCGAACCTGCCCTTCAAATGAAAAATATAAACACTTTTTAGAAGATTCTTAAATTGTCGGACCTCTCTATGTCAACTGCTTAATTTATATCCGAAAAGTGTTTTCAAAGTTTAAAAAAGAGAATATTTTGTAAAAGTGTGGGCGCCGACTAAAGCTCAAGTCAAGAGTTCAGTTACGTTTATTTATTACTTTAACCTATTATTATACCATGTTGTGGAATTCCCGTGTCTCAATTGCAAAGTATGCCCTCGATACAAACAAAAGCATTAACTATCTTAACTGAAATAATCCGTGACTTTAGGATAGCTATAACAGCTTACTTTTAGATAGATGTCGATCGTTTATCATGATTATAGTCATAAAGCAATTATCATAGAATATTTCTTTGCGATTTATTTCCTGTTAATAAGTTTTTCCAAGTCTACCACTATACATAATTAGATTTGCTTTTATGTATAGAATAACCAGTTTTTCAATAAATGGTCTCATTATGTGGGACCTGAATTTTATTACTTTCTATGATATTCAGTTATATACATTAATGATTCATTTTTACTGCTACAAATTTTTCATATAAGAACATTATATTAAAATAACAGAGGTAACATTTCCTTTATTCATCTCTAGGTATATAAAGCACAGTTTTCGATTTAAAAAATGAGACATTTTTAAGACTGTTTACTTTTTGGAATTCTTATTAATTTATTTAGATGTGAATAACATAATACTAATTCTAACTAATATTCTAAATCAAATTATTCTCTTACGTAAAATAAAAAACTTTTAAATGAAAGCGTAAGATTTATTAACGAAAATCCTTGTGTTTAAAAAATACGATTGAACTTATTTATAATTTCCATTGTTGAAAGAAATGGATAAAATTGATTTTGAAATATGTTTTTGTTTCTAAAACTTTATTTTGAATTATTCATAATCATTCAGATTGCTTCAGAGCAGTACACAATTCTCATGTATTATTGTCTGACTAGTTTTACTTTAGTTTCTTTTTTATTTCCTTTATTCTCTCTTATCATGTTTATTTAACAACAAAAACAAGCTCTGTTTACTTAGTTCACTCTATGTATTTACTTATTTTTAGTTACTTTAATCTCAGTTTTTATTTTCTAAAGTTATATTTATGTTATATTTGTTTTCAGATATACGGCTGTATTTATTATTTCATCTTGGGGTCTCTATTCTTCGATTTATTGTTAAATTGTTTTTGTAATATCAGCGACACATGAATATATTGTTTAAAAAATTATTGTTAAGAATATGAACATTAAATCTTGTTTTGATTTATATACACTGCTGGCCATCCAAAATGCAACACCAAGAAGTATAGGAGATATCTAAGTCAAATTTATTTTAGAGATAACACACAGTACAAAGGTGAAAATGCAATGATTACAATGCTTTACAATGATTTAGAATTCTGTCTTCTGCGATTGAGGAAGACGATGAAATCAGTATTGAGTGTTGCTGCCACGGTTGGTAATAACCACTGTTACACGCCTTGGCATGGAATGAAGGATACTTTGGATGTCTTGTTAAGGTAATGTAGCCCATGCTGACTTTACAATTTGATGAAGTTGATCTGGTATAGCAGGGGTGGTGTATGCCGGACTAATCCTGTCATCAACCAACGTGTTCGATAGATGATAGATCAGGAAAATAGGCAGGCCAAGACATCAGTGAAATCTAGAAGGTAAAGAAGAAATCTTGAACATTATGTATCGCATATGGTCACGCATTATCCTGTTGGAATGTGGCCTATGGCAAATACTGAAGTTTTAGGGAGAACTACAGGATTCAAAACCTCAATCTTGGTTCAAAGATTTAACACTTATTGGCCATTGTACCTGCAATATGTACTAAGGGTACATATTGCAGTCGCTAGAATGGATGCCTTAAGACCTTTCTACTGTGCTGCAAACGACATAGAACAGTACATTCGGACACCGATTGTTGTGCAACAGACCGTATTTGTTGTGATTTGGTACCTGATGTGGCAAAACAATCCTTCGCTGCCATGCTTACAAAATACCTATGTTCATGTGTAGTGGTACGAAGAGGCGGGTGCAGTCAGAACCGTCTATCATTCGTTCCCTCCAACATCCATCGATTATAGATCCGCATCACTGTTGCATGGTTACGTCAAACGCGATCACCAATTTCTCGGGAGGATAATGCGCATTCTCTACAGGTAACAATTCTTTTTTGGTTGAATTCAGAAACGTGCTCAAATGACGATTTCATTCTTCTTCAAGGCATACTGAAGTTGTTCACTCAAAACAACCGCACGAAAAAGCAATACTGTAGCGCAAGTTGATGGCGCTACAGTCGCCAATGTTTATGCATCTGCGCTAAAATTCTAGCGCCCATGATGGCTTGTGCGTTGAAATGCTAATCATTTGCAAACCCCATTGCGACATACCCAAGATGAAAATTTGGATGCTTCCTCTATGATGTTGCATTTTGGATAACCAGTAGTGTAAATTGCTCTGAAATCCGTACTTTTATTTAATTTTCTAAATGAATGGATTTAATCGTTATTTTATTTAATGATTATTTCGCATGATGTAATGATTATAAACAAATTATTTTGTCAGAAATGCATTTATATTTTCAGATTAAATTAACCCCAACATCAGTTTAGACACATTTCTTTGCTTTTGTTATTAAGATTAATTGTCTATTTTAAAATTCAACAATCCAAAAGAATTCAAAAATTTTTATGTCCGTTATGTAAGGCATATGTTACTCAGAATTTTTTAAAAAAATATAAGTTAAAATTGCATGTGTCAGTGTAATCGATTGAAAAGATTGAACATCTGGCATCACATGAGCGAGAATTCCCACCCTCCCCCGTATTTTGTATCGCAGCATCTTTGTTAAATTGTTTATTTAGTATTCATGTAACAATTATTATAAAATGTAAAGCAAACTCACTTTCGCATACTGTGTCGAAAGTTTTCTCTCGCAGCTTAAAACAAATCGACAAAACCCTTTAAACCCAAAAAATATCACAAAACGTAAGTACCATGTGTTAAATTGAGTAATAATCATTTTAGGAATGAAAACCACGTTTTTGAGTTGGATTTATTGTACAGAACATGTACGTGTATCATAAGATGATAGAAGACCTTTCCGCGTGCATTGTACCGTAGTGAGAGTAAAGTTACCTTTTCCGTTTTCCCATACTTGGATAAGTTTGAGCAGTAGCGGAAATGTGACTGCTTTTCCCACGACTTTCGAAATTTATTTATTGTTATTTTTTTGTCTTTTCGTCTTTCCAGTGAAGCTTAGGTGTGGATCGAAGTGGTGGATATGCGTGATGACAGTAATGTCACCAAAACACTGCGCCCTTGACTGCGCTGTAGCGATTTGGAACGGCCTCGAGCCACTTTTGGACTCAATTTTGGGTATACTTTTCGGGTGCACTGAAACAACTATCTTAGACTGCAATCGGAATTCCGACAATTGCGATCGTTGATTCGAAGCGGGGACTAAAGGGGAAGGGGTTTATAATCTTGAGGACATTTTTCGACATCCTCCACTTGTTTGGTCAACCGCCGACGCGCTAGACGGCACATCTGCTGAACCTAGAAACGCATGGATGACTGGTGAAAAAAATTTTGGTATCTGCAGGCCTCATCAAAAAAGTTGCCTGATTTCAATCGACAGGATGAAGTGGACGGTAAATTTGCCCGAATCTTTGTGCAGGTCGTGTAATAGTTATCGTTTACTTTCACTGATTTGCGTAGAAAATAGCACGACGTTCCCAGCGGAAGAAATCTTGTACTAAGTTTCGGAGCTGGTTATTTTCTTCCTATTTCCTGTATTTGGTAAGTGACCTTTTTAAGGGTCACAGATTTTCTGGACGAAAATTATTATGATCGCAATTTTTGTCCCTGACTCCCAGTTCATGTTAGTGTACCGAGACTGTTGAAATGACTTCTTAAAGCAATAACGAATGTGTTCTGCTGTCGGTTTTAGAATGAATTTTCATTTTTGGTTTTCTAAGATAAACAGGATGTAGAAAATTCAGTGTCAACCAACTTTGTAGATACAACACCTTCCGAATGTCCAATGAAAAAAGGCTCATGAAGCGAATGAAATTGATTTATATTATCATGTCATATGTAAACTGAAATAAAAATAATAATAATGTTTTCAATGAAAACCATTTATTAATAAATAAGAAATCTCAAATTAAAATTTTTCTTATGATAGAACTTTGTGAAAAAAATTTTCCTGCAGAAAATAATTTTTTATCTTTCGTCTTCGTTGAAGAATTTCTATTTACAGCATTACTTATATTTGAATTACTATATTACTTACATTGTTAACGAGATTGTCACATGTTTAATTGAATAAAAATGTAAAAACTTTCAATTTTAACTAAAATAAAGTCCGCCATTTGAAATTGCTAATCAGCTGTTAACGAAAGCTGATAATATTAGCCTTTAAAATTTAATCGAGCTGTATCTGCATTTTCTCTTTCTTTTAAAGCTACTTTGATTATCGAACACTACTGTTTATAAAATATGTTGAATAAAGGTATAACATTGGAAAGTGAACTCAAGTTTGGATCGATTCTCAACCAACGTGGAACGCAAGGCCAGGGGGAGATGTTCGGGAGGTGATAAGAACTCAATGAGGGATGTTTTCTCTCCCTTTTATCGGGATGCTCAGAACAAAAACTTCATTGATCGGTAGTTTTCCACGCCCCCTCTCATTAATGCCGTTCCTGGTCGAAAGACACCAGCAATATTTTATAACCGATTATTAGTTTTCTTCTCGGGGAGCCATCCTTATCAGAACCGCAATTTTCGACACCTTCCTATTAATTCTTGGACAAAAACAGTCTCCAAAATGAGCGATCCATCTGCACGCGTGACTTTGCTCTCCTGTCAATACCAGCCTCTCCACTTTTCTTTTCTGCTTATACAGGGGGCACTTACCACAATTTTACTTGCGTGTATGCAGTTCTCTTTTGGGGTATTGAATATTAAGTTGCATTTTGTTGCGTGGTGTATTAACTTCCTATCGAAATCCAATGTTAATTTTTTTTTCGGGTGTTACATTTTACTTTTCTTTGAATTATTTTTGATTGAACTCCGGCTAGAATTTTGTAAAATCCATCTAAGATATAAAACTAAATTTTCTGCTTTGTTTCTCAGCAGTACGTATAATATCGATACATGCTGTGAAGGAGCTATCTGCAATCAATCTCACGATTTATCTAAGATATACTTCATTAAGTATCCACCTTAGATAGATTCGTCCTCTATTAAAACTTTAGATTTGATTGAATAAGTTTCATCTGCCTCAACACGATTTTCTTTTCAAAGTAGAAACTATAATATGTATTTATATACTATCTTTTTAGTTTAGTAAAGGACTTCACACTAATAAAGCTTGTCAATTCATATTCATACCATACTAATTTGTTTCCGTACGCGTCTTTCACCCAATAGATTATGAATGCCTTGGGAATAAAGGATAGCTAAAAATGAGTCAATAGGCACAAAAATTTCCGTTTATAAATAATGAGTCTTTTTTTGTCTCTTGCACTTGTCATCCATTTTTAGGTTTAGATCTTTAACCATACTATCATACTATCTAAATATCTCTCTTCCCAAACGTGATGTTATGTTGATGTAATTGTAAACTGAGATTTATGACATTTTGGCTTAAAATTTCTATTCATTATCTTTTTAAACAGAATAAAAAAAAAGTACCATAAAGAACATCTAGATGTATACTACGCAGAGAAAATGTTAAAAAAAGTTTTTTTTTTTCACTTTTTTTGGGTGTCGTGGTAAATTTATGGTTGATATTGCTAGCTTCATGGTGTCTTGATTTCATCAAAAAATGCCATGTGAAATAATTGGGATTCTTCTCATTAAATTAAACCACAATTCTTCTCGTTAATCAGTTTCATCACGTACTGAGAAAGTTAAAAGAGTGAAGTGCTACTCGTAGCACGTCTTTTTTTATCTTGGGATCGCATTTTGAAAATCCGATAACATTTTCAAAAATGTAATGTGTTTCTATAAGGTGTTTGAATAAGACAAATAAGCATAAGTTTTATCTGCTTTATACAAAGCTTCACAGAATTTTGATGTATCAATTTTCGAAAAGAAAGTAACATTTAGTGTATATTGTAAGAAATTTAATTTAAAGTAAATGCAATAGAACTTCATAAAATCAGACCCCTTTAACTTGGATATCCGGATAACTCGGATCAGTCTGCGTGAAGATTATTATTTTTTTTAATTTTAGAGGCGATCTACAAATTTCCCAAGTATTTGCTTGTTTCATCCATGTTTTTTTAAAAGATTATTCTACTGAAATCCTCAAACAGCTATGAACAGTATGAAAGAAAAAAAGGTGAAGGGATCTTTATAAATATTCTGTGAAAAGTCCACAAAGTCTTAGTTACACCTTTTATAAACAGTGGCAAATGGTATATTGTGCTACATTGTCTAAATGGAAAATTCAATAAACCAAGTTCGAGTGCAATCCTATTGTTCACTAAGAAGATGTCTTTATCTTCTTTGTAAATGTAATTCATTTGCGATTTGTTCAATATATAAATGATTGTTTGTCAGTATGTTTTATTTTATTTCATTTTTCCCTTTCTCCGGTTAATCCAGATTTTCGATATCCTAGATCGGCTTTGGTCCCAATTAATAAGACTTAACGAGGCTTTAATGTAATATTTTTTGCGCTATTTTGTTGTACAAAGATCTATTCTTACCTCTTTGAAACTATTTTTTCCTCTTTAAAGAAGCAAGTTTATAAAAAGCAGTTTTGTATTTAAGTATTGACTAAACGTAGAATAATTGAAAAACTCGATTCCCTTTGCTATTGATGAAATGAATTGACATAATTAAAATAAGTAGAGTATATTTTAAAATGGAAAGAAAGAAAAATAAATCAGCAATAATGAAATGGAGAATAGAGTTATAAACAGGATATCTCATTCTGAATATAAAAACTTATAAAAGTTAGAAAATGAACATTTTTCTGTAAAATTTATTTTTAAATTATTTGAAAATTATCTTAAGTATGTTGAATAGCAATTTTTTACACGTGAGTTAGAAAAAGCACAATGAAACTTTCCTTGAAAACACGACAAAATTCTACTTATAGTAGCTATTAACTTAATGGCTTAGATATGAATATAAATTTTATGCAGACGTTTATGAATATTTAGATCGTTTTAAATTGTTGAAAACCAATATTTTTATAGCCATTGATCAAAGAATTTTTATTTTTATGGAAGATATATAATTTCTAAGCAGGAAAATGTACGAATAAGAAGTTTAAGTATAGTTCTTACAATTATGCGAAATATTTTTCAAAAATGTTTGATTGAAAATGTGATGATGAGATTCCTCTGTTGTTATGTACGAAAATAACCAGTTACCCATTGTTCCAGTATGAAAGGAGGCTCATAAAAAGATTTTAAAAGCAATTTAAATTTTATAATTATTCTTATAATGCCTATCACCGATTGGAACTTTGAGATATGAAACATTAAAACTACATTTTTCTCCAAACAAAATGCCTGAGACAATCAGAAAAAAATTTGCTAATAGCTGCCCCCCTATTTTGTTCAAGAATTCTGACGCGAAAAAAATTTAATTTACATGGATTCTTAAGTTTTCGTTTTTATAGTTAGAAATACTGCAGGCTATTTCATGATAATTTTATATTTAGTTTAATATTTATTTCTTAGAGTGTTTCACATTTTGTTTCGTTTATTTTACGTATGTACGGCACCAGCTTCTACAGACGGTCAATGAATTTTGAAATTGTCTCCACATAAAAAACACCATCTCCCCCGAATTTGAGAACATTCCATTGAAATCGTTAATGATTAAAGAAAAAAAAATACTTCAACCGCTTAATAATAGGGTTGATGGGAAACATTCCCCTACAGAATACAAGCAAAGTGAAAGAAAAAAAAGTTAAGTCTTTGCGAAAGGTGCCAGAGAACAGCTTCCAGAATCAGTCGTGCTCGAGCATTCATTAAGAATAACTTAAAAGAAATAACTTCCTAAACAAAGCACCACATTGTGTTGAAACACTCGAATATGTGTAGTGATCATGACGTAAAGGGGGAAGGCGCTACTCTTTAAAGAGCACAGCAACTTTGCACATTTCCCCTTGGGATAAAAGTTATATCGAAGGTAATGAATGTTTCTGCCCGCTTCATTAATATCATCCTTTCATGGTTAACCAATTTCTTTGTCACTCTCCGCTTTGAAGTCTCTAAAAAAAGAGAAAGGATGAAAGTAAAATAATAACTAAAAAATTTTCGTTCGTAAGTGATTGGGACGATTTACAACGTACTTCCTTTCTTGTTTTCTTTTTATTTCCTCAGATTAAAATAAATGCAAGTGAGGATAAGCTTTCCTCGTTACTTTTAAAATATAGCGGTTCTTTGAATCCCCCTTCACTTCCTCTCTTTACGCTTCAGAAAAGGCTTTACATATTTCTTCCTTTTGAAAAAAGGAAAATTGATCCGCTTTTCAAGGAGTGAGCGTCATTCTTGCAAATTATTCTTAGGGATTAAAAGTGAAATGTTCACTCTTCTTCCGATTGGTAGATAGAGTGATATGGAGTTCCATAATTCAAACAAAAAGGGGACAATTATTTCTTTTCTTTGCCAATATCTTTTGAGTTAAATTCATAATACTGTCGCGTAACGTTAGAAACGGGAAGTGGGATTCATGCTTGAATATTCCATACCTTTTATATGAGAGCTAAATGGAATAACAAGAGAGAAAAATTCTATAAGTTTTTATACTACATTAAGAAACAAAGAAAGAGGGAACTAATGCATACGAAGGAGTATTTTTATCTTTTGTTTGATTAATTATTATTACACATGATATTATTGAATCGTGAAGAAAGAGAAAAGAATGATGATTGTGAAGTGTTTCGAGCAATACATATTACTCTAAAAGTGCGAATATTAATTGAGTTCAGAAATGAATTATGAATATATAGAAGGATTATATACTGATTTATTCAAAATGACTCATCCGATTTCAAAATGCCATATGTTATTTATTTTTGCAGTAATTTATTTATTTTATTATTCTCTCTTATCTATATTTTATTTTCAATTTATTTTAAAGCAGTAAAAATCCGTTGTTTAAATTCACATAAAGTTGTAGGTAATGGTGGTACATACATTGTACCTTTTACATACTCCCAAAGGAAGAAATCACATGAGATCATAACAGGTGACTTTGGTAATATCAAATCATCTAGTCCACTATGACCGTTCCAACTGCGATGTAGTTCAGTAAGAACTTCTAAAACTGCTTTCGTGAACTAGCTTCCCGAAGAACATAGAGGACCATCAATTTTGTTCACAATATAAAACTTCCTTATTTTTCCTTTGTATTTATGTCTCACCTATCATTCTGTGTCGTTTATTTATGGAAATATGAAATTTTGAATAACCCTGTATATTAAGGATTTGTGTATTACGTAGATTATATTCCTAGATTTATGCATTCCAAATAATCTCTCAGATTGTAGTTTCAAATTGACAACTATGCGAGTATGCAAAAGCTTTTAGAACAACACAGCACAAATAGCAAATGTTTGTTGTTTTACACGGTTTCAAAGTGTTGATATTGTTCGCAATCCACACATGCGTAAAATATGCGCTTAACTTACATTAATGATTAACGTTTCAAACTAACCAATAACGTTACCTTGATCTAAGATATGAAGTATACGTTGTGCTTACACACTTTTGCTTCTATTATACAACAATAAATATGAAAGTTATTGAACAATATCTAAAACACAATTTCTAAAACTGAGTTCTTATTACTTTTTGATGATTCTGATATTTGTCTATTCTATTTGTGAAAGATTTTCTCTTATTTTTAATTATTTCATTTTTTTTTTTTTTTAAATTCTAATTATATTTTGTTCCATTGAGCGTTTACTTCTCCCACATTCACTTCCCAAAGTTGTTTATACAAATAGGAGAAGGGTCAAATTGAACAACTTTTCCTATCTTAATGTATATACGTGTGTGTATGTGTTATATATATGTGTGTGCGTATGTGCGTGCGTGTTGCATAATCTTATCACTTTCTCTAAGTTAATAAAATACCTCAATTAGATATTAATATAACTTGTGTGATTTTGAGCTTGTACGAACTCTGGGGGTATACAAATTATTAAAAAAATACCGAACTTTGAATGTTGAGTAATATCTTGCATTTTTACTTTAAAAAATGTGATAAATATGTAGTCATATTTAAACTGTATACCCTTTAAATTACAAAAATTAAACTTGCTTTGATTAAAGGTATATTTTATATTGAATGTTAGGTGATATAGAATATTATTTCGTTGTAATAAAAATCGGTATTATTTGAATTATTGAGTATGATAGTACGAGAACAGAATAATAATTTGCGTGAAATTTTTGTTTGTTTTAGATGTTTATTTTATAATTGAATATATATTATTTATGAAGTTGATTAATTGGTCTTTGAATCGAAACTTTCAGAAAATTTTGGATATTTTCCACAACATTGCATATCAACTGGAAAGAAATGGGATGATAATGATCATTGTTGTTTCTTCTTAAATTGTGCTATCAAAAATGATAGATTAATATGCAACGTAACTTTGATATGTCATAATCGAAATGACCGTTTAAAATTCCCTTTTTATTTCATTTCTACCTACGTAAATGTAGGCTCCGTTCGGAAATGTAAGAAAAACACACGTAAGAATATATTCTGAAGGTATTATCTTTTTTCTATTATTTTCAGATATTTCTAACATTATTATTTTTCATCCATCATCACTAACCTTAACTTGGCTTCTGTACAATGAAGTTTTAATTAAACAAATCTTAATTTGTTTTCAAAGGAACATTTGCACCAAAAATAAATCCCTACATATTGGATTAGTATGAGTATTTATGAAAAGAGAACATGGCATTGAGCTCTGATTGACAGCTACATCCAGTTTAACGAGACAGCTAATCACGCTTACTTCGAAACCCGCCTTCCTGTACTGTAACATACATTGAAATTATGCTCTCTTTTAATTTTTATTTGTTTGATATTAAAATAACGGTGACGAGAGTGAGACTTCTTTCAGAGTCCTTGCATTTAATTTATCGTTACGATAAGAAGTGTGGTATTTCGACCATAATACATCAAATAGCCAGACACTCCCCGTGTGATTCTATCACTTTGTGGATGGGCTGTAATGGCTAGTGATCTTTGACCCTTATGCATTGTTTGCAGTCTAGTTTATGGCCTTCCTACTCTGTTATTTACTGTTACAAAAGTAGTCTTTCCTTGTTGCGCAGCACATGTAGTGTTCCGAATATTTAAACTAAATACCTATGCCACGCACCGACGTGTGAGGTGTGAAAAGGTGCCTAAATGCAGAGAGGGGAGAGACCATGATAAATTAACCGTTCGTTTTTTATTGCGTCTCACCATTGAGAGACAATATTTCAATCTAATTTACAATCGGCGGCTTCACCTCTGCAAAGTGCCAAGAGATTCTCTGACTTTGTTTTAAAAGATTTCCCATTGTGTAAAACCCTCGTAAAATTGCCTACTCCCATTAGATCAAAAACCATCATTTATTCAAATGGTTACATCGGCTGTAGAAGCTATAATCAAGAAGGCTTAGACTTATTAGGGTAAAAGTGAGATATGTGCTCTCTTAGTAGTGACTCGTGCATCAAGAAATCTGTAGAACGTTTGATGATTGCGTAATATTTCTTGTTAGCAAGGTAGAGCATGCAGTTCATAGGACTCAACATTTGTGATGAGAGAATTTTTTAAAATTTTTCTTTTGCATATTCTTATACTTACTCATTTAGTTTAAAATTATATATACATTTTTAAAGGTTGGAATCGATTTTTATTTTATTTGTTTGGTGTCTTGAGATTTAATTTAACTCTTTGATAATAAACATTTTTTCATGCATTGATTAAAGCAGCAATCAATTACGATCTAACTTTTTTCATATTGATAAAAAAATCATCGGCCTTTTTTTTTGCATCACAAATTAATTGATGAGTGCTGTTTTGTATTTTAAGAGTGCATTTTATAATTTAGTTGAAATTGTGGTATATATTTATTTGTCAATGAGAATTTTAACTGAAGCTTATTTTAAACATTTTTAGTAAATCATTCTTTTTATTCTCATTCAGTAATCCGAACGATACATTTCTCTCATTTTCTTCAGTTCAATACAAAGTAACTGTCTTTGACGAGTGATTATTGACAAGGAAAAGCAACACCCTTGCGATTGGTACTCTATTCAAATTTTAAATAATTTAAAAAAAGAATTGTGTACTTAAAACTTAAATCTCATAAGCTTCAGTTAAGCTGCTACTTTATAACTAAGTAATTTTTTTTTAGAAAACAGTACTTGGAAAAAGGCTTGGAGTTCTCACGTAGGCAAAAGCTTAACAATGCCGCCCTTTCGCCTGACTTGCTACTTTTTATTCCACAAACAACTTTTTGTCTAGAAAATTTAGAAAACTCTGGTGACCTTTGGCTGTTTCTTTTTTAGGTTTTCTACTTGTAGTTTCCATACATTCTGTGCTTACACTTATAAAAGTATGAGAAATTTATTGTTCAGAAGTTTTAGCCGCTCTGCGTGACTTAAAACAAAGTTGAATTTTCTCATAAAAAATGTCATCATATTTTTGAGCTCCTTTCACTCTATTTTGACCTTTAAACTTTTCGGTATGTTGTTTCAGAGGTATCGGGAACTTTTCAATCGTATTGTTTCATGAAGTGCAGCATTTTTCCATAACTGATGAAAAATCTTGGTTGAGGTTCAAATTAATACCAGGTTTTCATTTCTTAAGACATTAAAACCAGCAATTCGAAATTTTGAAGTTTCAAACTTATTTTCAATTGATACATTTTATTACTTTCCGATAAGTTCGGCAGTTATTATGTGGGGTTTATCGTAAGGATAATTGAATGAGAAATAATTTTTCTTTAGAATACGTTTTGTAAAAAATGCAAGCGTGAATTCAGATTATTTATTTAATTTTCCTTCTGAAGATTAAATTTACTTCTATAATCAGATTCTCATGCATAAACTCATGTTACAAATCCATAAAACAAATATGTGCTCTATTATTCGTATCGGTACGTAAACTATCGCAGATGATTTTAGACCCTTAAACTCTTCCTAATGGGAAATCGTAATAAGTAAAAATCTGGTATATAATGGTTACAAGTTTTGGAATTTTAATGTAATTTATTATATAAATACAATATATCCTCTATAATCCAGCACTTTGCCTTTCCGGTCCTGCCCGTAATCCAGCATTTTTACTCATACAGACAAGCTTTATGGGCGTTATTTTATGCCTTTACTTCAATGGAATAATGTAGAAGCTACCATTACAAAGCATTACATTTTTTGTAGTTTTATTGTGTATTTTGTAATTTTATTGCTTTGTGTTTGCGTGTTATTTATTAAATTATATAAAATAATACATAGCTTTTGCTGTTTAAATGCGTTGTTATTAATGTTTTCCAGTAATCCCTCAGTACTCTGGTCCAATATCTGCCGGATCACATTATCAAATGGAATATTATTATAACTATTTCCATTTCGGTTGACATACGGGAAACAAGAGCCCAAATATTTGCTTAGAGATTTCACTTATTGAATACAATATAGTATCAAGAATGAATTTCAGGACTTTAGAACAATACGAGGTGAGGCTATTAAATAACGAGACTGATGCTGATTCAGAAGTACTTATGCGCCAAACGTCAGGGACCGACAGCTGTTTAACGGGAAGCCTTCTCTTTCGAATGCAGTGCCTCTCGTTTCTGTAAACAAATCCATATACCCGTAGTCTTCGTTCGCCATACAATTTTTATTATTATTTTGTTACGCCTGGAAAATGATAAGTGTTCAAATAGAGCAACGAATTGATGTGAAATTTCTCATGAAACTTAGAAAACCTGCTTCTGAAACTTATAATTTATTGAAAAAAGTGCATGGCAATGAATGTTTATCGTGTGTCTGTGTTTTTGAGTGGTTTTTGGCGTTTTCAAAATGACCTAGAAGATGCTGAAAATTATTTACGCTTAATTACCCTTCCACGTCAAAAACGGATGACAATATCGAAAAAATGGATAATCTGGTTCGATCTGACCGTCGGTTAAGTATTCGTGAGATTACAGACTGTAGGAATTCACAAAGAATCCGTACGGCAAATTTTTCCACCAAGATAAAGCGCCAGCTCATTCCACATTGTCTGTCAAGAGATTTCTAGTGAAATACAGCATCCCAGTGTTAGACCATCTGTCTTATTCGCCGGATCTTGAGCCATGTAACTCCTATCTGTTTCCTAAGGTGGAATCTGCATTAAAAGGAACAAGATTTGAGTCGTTGAAGCTGTGAAAGAGATAGCATTACACGCCCTGAAGGATCTGACAAAAGACTTCCAGCACTGTTTCGAACAATGGAAAATTGGAATGTAGCTTTGTACGGATAGAGGAGGGGTGTATATTGAAGATAATAACAAGTAAATAAGTATGACATAAAAATAAAATATTTTACAGCTTCAATCTTGTTATTGAATAACTACACTTCGTATATATCCCGAAAATAGCAATAATTTTTTGATTCAGGTGCGTTGATTTTAAAGAACAAAGTTTTTGTTGCTATTGTCCGTGAAAATTTTCCGTTCTGGAAAATTATTATATATTTTTGTTAAATTTAAGCTTATAGTTTCAATTTTTTTCATTCCTTATATACTCACCTGAATGCCTTTTTTTCCTTCGGATTCGGACCTTTAAATCTCACCAATTCTTCTCCAATCTAAAGAATTAATCAAATCAATAAAACAGGTCATTGATTAGATAATTGCATTTCAGAATAATATTTAATATTACTACTTCATATCTAAGTTCAGAGTTTCATGGAACACTAATAATTTTTAAAGAATATAAAACATTCTAAAGTACAAAAAAAAAACCGATGCCATCTTTAACAATAAAAAGAATAAAACAGACGATTATGCCATAAAATCAATTATTAAATTAAATATTAAAATTAAAGCAGACGATAATATTAACGAGCCGGTGAATGGGAACGACATTTTTTTGTTCAAAAATATAATGCTGACTTCATATTTTATTATTTTATGACGTCTTCAATTTTCATTTCAATATATACATAAGAGTTATGCATTCCTCTCTTATCCAATAATACATTAAAGAACCATTTTACTCTTGTTTAAAGGGGTGATTGCATACTGAGTTTTTCTCTACAAACATACAATTATCTGAAAAAATATACTAAATGTCTGTTTCAATATGTCCTCTGAATCTTTCTCTTGTTTTGTGATTCATGTTTTTTTTTTATACTGTTATGTACAGTGCATGAAAGATAGTTGAATGAGCATCTTTAGACGTTTTTATCAAACTGATGAGAAAGATTCGTGTGCAAAGAAATAAGACTGCAATCGCGAGCAATTTCTTGGAATGTATCTTTTGCTCTTTCTGTGTTGCTACAGAAATGTAAAAAATGAATTTGATATTATTGCAGTCTATTTCAGCACAGTTGTCTCGAATCTGTCTTTTTCTCATTTCTCATGCACTGCTCCTCTTCCTCAATATATAGTGAGTTTCAGATCATTTGTTAGGGATATAGAAAATATTTTCGCATTAGGTTTCGTGCGAGTATATGCGTTTCTATATTCGCGTGAGATTAGTGTAGAATAAAAGTAAAAGGTACAGATTTATACTGGAGGAATCAGTACTCGTAATCGAAATGATCAATCACATACGGTTTGGTATGTCGTTATATTTGTTTTTCTGAAATACGTTATAAGACAAAAGATCGAAATCGTTATTTTTCCGTCCTTCCGCATTCACAGAAATAATATATGGTTTGTAAAAGTATATAATGCGTGATTGCTGTCTAGTTGAGAAATGATATTTCAAAATCGGATCTCTTGAATTCCTTCTGCGAGATGGGTCATGAACATTTTCTTTAGATTCTCAATTGCTATTTCCTTTTATTTGATATGCGCCTAAAACATTTTTTAAAAAAAACGTGGCACTTTGAATGTTCTTTTTATAGTAGTATCTGTTCAGTATTTTCTTCTTTGCCTAAAGTAATTTAATTTAATGGAGTATCTAATTTCTTAAAAATAATTTGAGCATATACCTCCATCATTTCACTACCAAATGAGGTCGCTTGATATATATTCCTGTAACACTGAGAAATCTCAGAAAGATGCGCATTTCATTTTGTCCTAATGAATAAATTTTTAAAATTGTAACGTAGCTTAAGATATATTTATAGATTTTATTGATATCGAGCGCTTAACACTCTAACGTTGGGTTATTCGCGATTTTCCCTTCAACTAACATCAGAGTTTTTCTGATATTATTTAAATTTTCAATTCCTTTCCAATCAAATGAAACTTGATATACGCATATTAGATGGAATTTAAGAAGTGTAATGAAGATATTTGAGGAGATACATGTATAACTGACGAATAATTGAATATTGAAGTTAGTTACGAGTAATTAGTATTTGGCGCAAGATAGAGAATGGGACTTAATATCTATGTTATAGCATACTGACGGCGATTAAAAACTATTTGGAATAAATCCTTATTAATGGCAGTTGGGGAAAACGCTTGAACCCAAAGGTTCTATGATTAAACTCACTCGATCCTGAATGGGTTAGTAAGCGAGAACTTTGATTTTCATTCTAAACTAGAATTCAGCCGCTTTGAGGGAAAGTATATTTATTTAGAGAGTAAGACTTTTTTATTCTTAACTTGAAGAATATGAATTAACTGCATAAGTACTTTTCTGACATCTCTTCATTTAATAATGAGTTAATTGACTAGATAATTAAGATCAATTTATGAGCATTGAAGTAAATGATAGAGAGGCGCTTACAACACAATTATATGATATTTTTAATGTTCTATAAAAATAAAAAATCAGTTATATCATGACATATGTATGCAAAAGATTATTTTTAGTTCGTTTAGTAAATCTAATTTATTGATGTATATTTTCTTTGTATATTCTAAAAATTCTGTTTGTGCTCCAAAGAACTTAGATAAATAATAGCGTTGACTGTATCATTACTTATTTGTTATAAATACAACTGGAAAAAGTGTATGCTCTACATCCTCTAAACAAAAACATTTCTATAATTAAAATAAATAATTTAAATGCACTGATTTATACATTCTTCAGATTTTAGTACAGTTATGCGTACGCACAGTTCATCTTCTCTTTTCCTGTATATTCTAATGTAATTGTATTCTTAAATGTCAAAACTCTGAAATTTTAAAATCATTGTAATATTTCGGATTATTTGTTATTCAAATTTATTATCATTTCGAATATGTTTTAATTTTTTGAAAATCTTAATTGATATTTTTTTTTATATTAGCTTATCCCCGCCTTAAAACTTTTTCTATTTATGTTTTATTTGCAGAATGTGCTCTCTTTTTTTATTTGCATTATTATTCTTATGTGCAATGCATTTATATTTATAATATGGGTTTTTTTTATGTAATAATCGACTCTCATACGCTCTGTGCAAATCGTTGGCTCGAAAATACTTAAAATCAACAGATGCACTTAGTATTGCAAAATTATCCATATTCACGTTCAGGGAAAGAGAAAAATTTCCTAAAATTATTGTCGCACATTAAAATATTGTATTTCTTACGGGGAATAATTTTATCTGCATGAGTTTGCCTAGATCGGATGCTTACTTGTCCTGAAAATATGCTTAGAAATTTCGGTAACAAAATTCTGTGGAAAAAAAATGTCCTTTTTTTTATAACAAACGCTTATATTTTTCTACAGAACGTAAAAGAAATGTGTTTAAAAATAACGGTATTAACTAAACGTGTTTGTTTGGATCTCTTGCTGTTTGGTGTCACTTTCACTCTTGCGCGACTCTCATGATTCTCCACTCTTGAATCGCAATATAAAAGCATCGTCATCACATTCCTAACAATATTCGTTCTCTTTGTGCATGTTATAGATAGCAATTCATGTTAACTTAGTGTATGTTGTATTTGGTAAAATGAAATATGAAAAGTGAGTTTTGAACTATTTAATAACTCTTCCAACCTCATCTTGAAACCTAAACGAGCTATTCACAGATTTGTAACAGCGTTATCTTACTGCCATATTTAACAACTTGGTATGAATTAGTTAAAATATTAATACAATTCCACGGATAGAAAATAATATTTATATTATGTCGTCAAACAATGTAAAAATGTTTGAATGACAAATGTGTGATCATTAAATAGGGACCAAGAATATCTTATTTGAAAACCTGAGAACGAAAGAATATCACAATATCACTCAGTTATTTGATTGAATACATATTACATTAGGAAAAAAATTCTACACTATCTTTATACATTTGAACGTTCACGCTGTGTTCGAAGAATACTTAATTTTATTAAGCGACAAGAGCACAGCATATAAAACCCTCATGTGCAAGAAGTAGCAATCACATTTCTCCGAATACGAATTAGTCAGGAAATCATGCTGAGCTTAAGGTACTTTTTCAGTGCATTACTGAGGAAACTGGGGTGTTGGAAATTTCTTGGTAGTTCACTGACTTCATTTGGAAGATTTCTCCTTGTATTTGGAAAAAGTCCAACAGCTCTGAGTGACACCCTATGGAGAAAATGTAATCCTTTCCTTGAAAAAGTTTTTCAAACGAAATAATTATTTTCCAAGAATGTTGGGTTTTGCAGAAAAAAAATCCTTTTCAATCATCAAAAGATTAAATGTGAACGAAGGTAAAACTTTATAAAGATTAAAGCAGAATGAGAGAGAGAGAGAGAGAGAGAGAGGTTATCATAAGCGAATTGAAACCCTGGTTTTTGTATAGTGAGCTTCATACATGTTAATTAAGGGAACGATAGAAAATCAAATTTGTTCCATATATGTTGAAATACGTTGAAAAAGTTCTAAATATGTTGTGAATCAAGTTTAGTCTAAAATTCCCTATTTAAGTCATTTTTTTCTATCAAAATTCAAATAAAATGGCTGGCATTTTTAACACAAAATCTAATAATTACTCAAAATCTAATGATTTGATTACACGAATTACTTTTAAAAAAAAACTCGCATTAAATCCTAGAAAAATGTTTATGTCAGGGTAATCTAAATTTCTGACATCTATAAAGTTTTAAATATTAAAATTATATATATATATATATGTGTTTGAGCATATATGGAACAAATTTGATTTTCTATCGTTCCCTTAATTAACATG
>BMAW01034000.1:928582-951285 GCA_019974015.1 Nephila pilipes
CTTGTTGTACTTCGTTCAGTTACGTATTGCTCCCTTCAAAGTATGGCCCACACCCTACGACTCTCAATTCGAAAGGGATGCGGATCCAGATGAATGAAGCGTGTGATCTCCGTAGATAAACGACGCTCGGGGGGATCTCATGGGGATGTTGACACTACGGAAATGCTCGGCCAACACCAGTGCCAGAGGTTATGGTGAAAATCCCGCCGCTTATGTGTTTAATAAACATTGACAGACGCGCTCCACTTTCTTTCGGTTTCGTCGGATATTTCTTGTTTTATATCTTCGTATTTTAGTTTTAACTTCATCTTTTTATGTGTGAATAGCACAAAAAATAATGAAGCGACATCTGTCAATTTGTAAAGTTGAAAAGATGATTACTTAATTTATATTATTGATGTAAAATTAACGTTAGCGCTGTTTAGTGATGTTTTCATTTATTTATTCAAGTACAGGACTGATATTATCCTAGAATAATTTCCTTCAAAATTTTAAGGGGTAAAAATAATATTCGAAATTTTGTGAAAATTATTGATTTTCTTAAGATTTAACTGAATTAAAATTGATTTTTTTTTTTTTTTAAGATTTTGAACTTTTAGTTAAAAACACTCAAGAATTTCTTTAAAGGCAAATTCATTATTCTTGTTTAAATTTTTTTGTTTCACCGTTCAATTTTGCTTCATATTTGTATTTATTTTATTGTAATTATACCATTACTACAAATCAAAAATAGTCTCAGTCCATTTTTTTAAATTTCAAAACTTACTTTTACATTTTTACAAAAATATAAACTAAGATTATTACTTAAACTACTCGGGATTTTCTCTCTGTATTTTCATTTGTAATTAAAAATATAAGGAGGACATAAGTAAAAATTAATACTTTTGCTTCTTTGTCGGTATACGAAAAATTTTAAATGAGAAAGTATGAAATAAATACTTTAAAGTGTTGTAGAGAAACAAAATATTAATTTTATTTTAATCGTGAAATTACCTTCTAAATTATCTTTAAATAAATTCTACCGTATGATGTTTTTGCAATATTATAAACAAAAATTCCAACTTAGAAAAAGAAATTTACAACGATGATACGTGTGTTCATTTATCATAAGTAATTAAACAGAAGAGCTGAAATTAAAAGCACTCATTTCGAAACGAGAGAAAAGAACTTTCCTTAGATTCCCCGTGCTTTGCGCGTCGCACTTGGCGGGAAAATCTTGGCGCCGCTCGGCAGCGCAGCAACCCTGGTCGGAGGTCAAGTGAAGTGTGGGCCGGCTGACGCTTTCATTTGCGGCCGAACAGCTGCTACACCTCTTCGGTGTTTTAGAGATCGCGCGCCACAAGAGGCCTTGACCCTCACAGAGCACACAGGTGGACGAATTGGATCCGTGGGCGCAATCGACAAAATTATTTTTTATTCCGAGATTTTTCCTGCGAAAAAAAAAACTGATTTAAAAAAAAAAGGAAATTTTCTTTGACATGCCATCCCATCTAATTTGCTCTCTTTTCTGCTCGATGTGGTTGCAGATAAGGAGTTGCCATCGAACTTAGTCTCCTTCTGCGAGGGTCAACAGCCAAGCTCCTGGAGATTGTGCGAGATGCCTACGGACGCCCTGGCCTCCTCTTCCACCGGACACAACAACAACGCCCCGCCGAAGGCTGACCGAGGAACTCCCGACGCCGAATCCTCTTCTTCTCCGTCCATCTCGCCGCATTCACCCAGTCCTGGAAGAGGTTTTCCCACTCTGCTTGCCCCCACTTTTGGGGGTCTGAGAGTGAATTCTGTGGCCCCTTTTTCACCACCCCCTGGACTTGAAAGGTTTTCTCCGGCCACTGGTAATCCGGCGATCAAGCAAATGGAATTGATGACTCGAAATTACAGCGACTTCATGCGATGCTTAGCTGCCAAGTACAATCAAAACAACAACCAAGAGAGGTAAGAAAAAATTTAACCTTTTTGTATTTTTTATATATTTTTTACATAAGTTGCTTGGATTTATTTTTCTTTACCCTGACATTTCTTGACTTAATTCTTCATAGTTTAAATTTGTTAACTGTTGATCTTGAAAGATGATTGTAATAAAAAAAAAATATTTGGATAAATTCTTTTATTCCCTCAATGTTTTGTTCTTCTGCCAGGAATATTTAACTGATCATAAAATATTGAATATAAATTCATTATATTGTCATTGTGTCAATGATTACTCAGAAATGTCTTTGCTGTTTCTTCCTCTTCACATATATAAGATATTTTAAATGTTTTTTTTTCTTCTCTTTTAACTTTACGAAATTGCTGATTGAAACTTATGATCGGTTTTGTATAAATTGATTTGAAAACATTGCTAAAATCGAAATTGGAAGATGGCTCTTATGTATTTGTATTTATTTTAAACAAATTTATTTTCATGCACGTGTACTTTTCAAAGAAATACTGAACCACTTTATTTAAAGGCTTTGTAATGTTCTAATTCTTCAACAATTTTATTTCGAGACCTGTAATAAATCAAAACATAAAATTTTATTTATTGACTTTAATTTTAATAATTTAAAAGGTATTATTGGTTTATTCATCTCAAAGCTTTAATTTTAAAATGAAAAGATTGAACCTGGGTCGCTTTTAAAATTATAAACATTTAAATTAGTATAATATACAAAGATCAATTCAAGTATAATACTATCTATTTCTTTATTACCATAACGTAAATAACTTTAATTTATTATTATTTTTCTGTTTTTAATCTAAATATGATCATTTAATACATATAAATATCTTAAATATTTGTAGAAAAATTATTTCAGGCGTTAAAGTGACATGAATGTTACTGAACTAGACATAATTTTTTTTTTTTTTTTTTTTTTTTTTTTTTTAAAACATACTTGAGCCTTTTATAAACTTTGAGATCCAAAGCCATTAAACATCTGTCCCATTAACGAGTTTTCCTATGTTGTGTCATAGAATTTTGTGTCTTTTTTGTTCTAAATTTAAAAATTTTTTTCTCTCTCTCTCTTATATAATCTTACTCTGACGAATTATATAATATATTTTATAGTAGTCTGAAATGTTAAAATTTCCTTTCATTTTTTTTTTTTTTTTTTTTTTTTTTTTTTTTTGAAAATTTTTCTTTCCTCTTTAAAGAGTAATCAACCCTAGAATATTTTTAAAAAATTTCATTCAGAAACTTAAAAAAAAAAAAAACATCATTATATTCACATTTTCAAGAAAAGTAAGCACAACAATATAACCAGAAAGGGGAGAAATACTTTCTTTAAAAATCAAATTTCAACCCTAAACTTTTCGAACTTAGTAACAGTACTCTCATTTTACAGTATTTTGTAATGATTTCAATCTGTACGTTTTAATATGTCCGCTGATATGAAAATCAAATTATACTTACTTTAACACTCGAAGAATACAACTTTTTGTACAAAATTGATTTAATCAAGAGCTCGTGTTAGGTTAATAATAAAGTTTTAAAAAAAAATTCAATTTTTTAATCAAATCTTCGAAGTATCGAACATCATATTATCTACAACGCTCTCTCATGGCATATAATTAAGTTCAATCTTTTCTTTATATTGCATGCAGGAAATATTGTTTAATCATTCTTGCATGAAGAAAATATAGTTTAATTTATTTATATGCGTTTTATTAAAATCGGAATTTAATTCAATTTCTTCCGACTTTATTCTTAGTACAGTACTTCATTCCTCCTAGGACTGTATACTTTAAGTTATGTCCCAACCATTTTGAACATTATCAAACGCAATATTGTTACATTTCTGTTATTTAAAATAATTCCTTATGAAAAATAGTGAATTTATTTGTTGCATTATCTCTCTTGGTAATAAAAACTCGAATTCATTTAAGCTTTGTCAAAATTTTGCGTATTAATTAATTATAAACAATAAAAAAAAAATTGTTGGGACTTTATTAGATTTATTTTCAAGAAATTTCCCCTTCCCCCTTTTTAAGAGAAATAAATATCTTTTAAACGATAATTATGCTAAATATAGTAACGAAAAATCTGTAGAAGCCAAGTATCATATAGTATATTAAAAAACTGAGTCATCATAAGTAATAATATGTGTTTAATATGGTGATAATTGCAATCTATAAGCTAAAAAACATTAATAAACAAGAGAATGTGAGCCCGCGAAAAATCATTGACTGTAGTGTATAGCTAACTTTTCTCCAATAAAGGTCGTTCTGCGGAGAAACACTTTCTGCAGGGGTGTGCTCTCAAATTTCAAATTGTACGTCAAGGCAGCGATTTCCAACCTTTATGTTATCTCCATGAAAAGAATTTTTTTCCCTCGCTTCCTCACCTATTATTTTTAAATGGATATTATAGCTTAAATTATAAAAATGTTTTAAATTATAAAGATATATTACTAGAACAAATTAAAAGATACAATTAACAAAACAGTTACAAGGCTTAGCTATTGCTCATATGTATAAGCATTTTTATTGTTATATTACATTTTTAATCACTTTTTAATAATTTTGGAATGAATAATTATGAATAATTTATACCTAAAAATTTTGGTGCCTCCCTTGGCAATAGTCCACGTCTGCGTCTGAACACTGTGTGTTCAGGGAATCTATCACATTTTCTTCACATTTAACAATTTAAAAAGGTGCTTTTAATCCCAAATATAATGATATATAGGATTAATGAATTAAATTCTTAATTTGTTCATTTGTTCAATTTCTGTTAAAGTATGTTAATTAGAAATTAACTTTATAATTCTTATTAGCCCGAATGTAGCATGACTCCGACTTCAAGTGAACACCAAAATTTTAATTCAAAGAAAATATAATTAAGTCAGATAAGCATTTATTTGAAATAGTTAGTTACACAGGTTGCAATAAAAGCAATAAAATTAAGTAACTTAAAACAATTTTGATAATATTAGGAATGTAACAAGATGTAAATACCAAACCATTACCTGGACTTCGAATTTAACGCGAGTCCATATTTTAATGGGAAATTATTAGTCAAAAAGTATCGCGTTACATTTGGTCAAAGACGGTAATTGACATCCAATATTTTTAAATAGTATGAGTATTCTTTCTGAAATATTTTACATAGTGGTTTTAAAATTATCTAAACGTGAATCAATGTTTATTAATTCTCGACATTTTGTATTCAAATCTTTTTTCTCTTTTTCTCCTACATCATTTTGTAAATAAACTCGCATTCATGTAATGATTTTTTTTTTATTTTTAAAGAATCTTGGAAAGAAGTACTGTAAATAATATTCTGATTTCTTACTTAATCAACTACCAGAGATTATTGAATAAAAACTTTCGGTTCAGGAACATATAATTGGATATTAAAGTTTCAAATTTTATATATATATATATATATATATATATATATTTTAAAATATCTGTAATCATTTTCTTAGTAAGCATTCGTAAAAAAAAAGACTTTAAATATTTTTTTTTTCTTTTACTCTCTTAAAGATATTGTTTGTTAAATTTTAGGTATCGTTTTTAAATGAACCACAATTATTATTTCCATAATATGTTTTTGGATTTCTGATTTTACTTAACATGATTTAGTTCTCGATCAGTGCTATCAACTAACATGATTAGTTGATAGCATTCTCGGGGAAATATATTGTACGTAATCAACAAGGTGTACTACTCAGGTCTTGAGAATCAGACGCGAATAATGTCGTCTGTAGTAGTAAAGTATAAGATTTCGGAAAATTAATTTAAAAATAAAAAATCAAAATTATTTCACCTATTACTATTCTCCCGAAAGTTTTTTGTTCGTTAATGATTTATAAATAAGTGAAATAATAAAATCTAAACATATCGTACTTATATATAGTCAAAATATTTTTTGTTTTATTATTTTCTTCCTAATAAAATTGCTTTGGCAAATTATTTTTTAAATTCATTATTAAGAATATACTTTGATATCTATTTTATAGAATTTGAACATATAGAATTTATAAATTTATATAGATCGTAGAGTTTAATATATATACAGAGAGAGAGAGATGGAATTGACCAAAAAATATCTTTAAATCGTACCATTTACATTGTGCATCAAATATTCATGAAAAAAAAATTTTTTTTAACTTTAATTCAGTACTTCAGTCAAAAAAGAATTTTATTTTAAAACTGTAGTATTATTTATTTAAAAGATAAAAATTATTTATTTAAATTCGTTTTAAATGACAACGTAACTGTTGAGAAATATCAATTTCTTAAAAATAATCAAGTATTAAAATATTTCACTGAACAGTAAGGAACTCTTAGAGCTATAGTTGTTTTTAACTAAATGTTATTAAAATTACTTAACAAATGTAATATAAGGATTGTGAGTTCATAATTCTTTATTTCTTTGCTTTAAAAGAGGAGAAAAGATTTAAGAGCTGTTTGAGCCTCATTTCATCTAAATTATTCTGAGTTCTCAACAAGTGTAGTCTTCATCATCATAGTAAGTACAAAAAGCAGGTGTTAAAAAGATCGAAAGCGATTGAATTTTTTAAAACAAAAATGCTGAGATTTTGTTTATAATGCTGTTTTTGAAAATTACTCTTTAAACTTAGTATTCATTTCGAAAGAGATCTATTACGTGGATATAGGCACAGAATAAATTTGTGAAGCCATTTCTTTTACTGAAAATACTTTCTTAAATCATCTGTCTAATTTTCAAAATTTGTACGTTGGGTCATGGTGAACCTTTTTTTTAAAATTAGTATTGGGACTTGGATGCTCGATAATCACAATTTGTGTATTAGCAGTATGTTTTAAGAATAGGTCTTTTAAAAACATCATTCAAGTGATTTAATTCATTTTAATTATCATCCCTTTGTATTTTATTTTTCATTTACTAGAACTACTGACGATACAGATTGAATAAAGCAAAACATTTCTTGTTTCACTACCGTTCATATATCTGTATGACGTAGTTAAAAGGCACGATGCCCATTTTTTTAAAATGGAAATCAGTAAGTTTTTTTAAAAAAAAGTAATAAGGCTTATAAAAGGCCTTAACTTTTATATATATATCATTTTAAAAGTCAATAGACCAGCGAATAAAATGTAATACAGTTAATTGAAAATGATATTCAATAATAAGTAAGTTGTAAATAAAGAAACACAAAACTTTAAAGCTGGTCTCCTGTAAAACTTCAAAAATGGACATAGTATTCTTTACCTTCGGCGTACAGATATATGAATAGTGAATTTCTTAAGTTTCTGTAGAATTAATTGTTTTTAATTGTATAATTCTTTTTTACTTATATTCTGAAAGATTTATTGATTTTCTGTGTTTTATTTCACTTTTATCATTTTTTAATTTGATTCAAGAACCATACTTCAAAATTCTATTTTAACTGCGTTATTTTATTTAGGAATGAGATTCTTAGATTAATTCAATTATTTTAAACTACTAAATATTTTTAAGTCGAACGATTTAAGGTTTACGAAACACTCTGCGCTCTAAATTTAATAAAATCTTTCATAGAAGTCATCTGCGATTTTTATTTTCAAAAAATCAAGCAATTCACTGCGTTTGAAAGCTTGAGTTATCTAAAATTAACAGGTGTGACAATTTATTAAAAAAAGTTAAGTAAGGATAATGAAAGCAAACATTTAAAGCCAATTGTGCATTGGAAGATTATTGAAACACTGGGCATCAATTATTTTCATTTTCTTTCCCGTGCGCATCTATATGCCTGCAAAAGCGATTGAACTTTCTTTACAGATCCGTTTCCCGATTAAGCCAGTGAATCTCCTGTATAGATTATTATTGTTAATAATGAGCTTCGTGACATTCCAGCAGTCACTTTAGATTGGGGCCTTCATCTCCTGTGACCTCCATCCCCTTTTGACATAGAGCAGGACAATGTCATCCGTGGAATGGAAGGTTCCGCGACTCAATGGCACTGGGAGACAAGCAAATTCTACTGTCCCGTCATAGGTCAGGGACAAAAATTAAAAAGAAAAAAAGAACCCGAATAATAATGACGACGGGAGACAAAGGTCAGATTGCCGTGTACAAGTCATTAACCATTTACTCTCGGAGATTCGATGAATGGGCCGCTGGTTCATTGTAGACCCATTCCTTTATTATTTTTCACTTCTCATCTTCGGTCTGCACCTTTTCTTGTCGCGCGTTCTTCGGGCACTAATTAGGGTTTTCGTTTCGGACCAGCCATTGTATTGTCGTCACGGAGAGCTTTTGACCTGTCCCGCAAGTCTTCACGCCTTGCTAGGGGACATTTTAAGGTTGCTAATTTGTAGAAACATGTGTCACTTCAAAATTTTAGTCGCATCAATTACGCTATCCTTATGTATATTTACCTTACTTGGATTCTACTGGTTATAAGTATGAATTCATAAGTATGTGAGGTTTACATTGGTTGCAAAAAGGCTGAAGATTGAATAAAATTTACTGTAAAATAATGTAATGAAACTTTTACAGAGAGATTATTTTATTTTGCATTTAAATTCATTTTGTTGAATTTTTGCGATGAAATATGTTTTATAAAAATTCAAAAAATTCAGTCTGTAAATATTATAAATATGGAATAAGGTGACCAATGTGAAATACGAACCAAGGACTTAATTGGAGTAATACGCGGAAAAAATGATATATGTAAAAATTTGGGTGATTGTTTTTCTGGTTTATCTTGAAAACTTTTATCGCTTTAGTATTAATGAATTTAATTGAAAATGAGAGCATTTTAGTGCTGAATTAATATTTCCTTGAGAAATATTAAAAAGTATGCAATAGGGAATTTTAACCTATTTAGAAATCATAACTCACATTGAAATCAAGATTTTTGGAAAAAGGCTTGTTGGGAAGAAATGTTCATAAGCTAAAAGTTGAGAGAAATTTTAAAATGCTAACATATGAATATATAAATTATTTAATCATGTTGATGTGAAGGTTACTGAAAAAGAATGTCACTCAATTAATGTAGCATAATTGAAAAGCAGTTGATAATATGCGTGCATACAGAATAAAACAGACGGTCTGATGTGAAAAGTTCCGCGTTCAAAAGTCAAAATTTCAATGAGTTCTGCACTGATTTGTGAAAATTTAAAACTAAATGATGAGGAAATCTAATTTAAAATTGGGTTAGTTTTATTGTTCATTTAATCATTTCAAAGTCCAGAAATGGGATACCAGTTAAAAGTTTAAAGCTGTAGTGCTTAGTTAGCTATTTTATTGATTTGCGAAGATCAAAAGGTTATGAGAAATGCTAATCTAAACGAACCCTCAATAGTTCACCTTTAAACATTGAATAGAAATGTTCAAAAATTAATTTGAATATATTTTATGGTGTCTGTCGTACACAATTTTTGATGGTAGAATTTTTCTCAAACGGTAGTACGCTTGAATGTGGTTCAGATGTTGATCGAATCGAATGCGATAACAGAGAAATTATGCACACAATCTTCCAACATAATTGCATTTTTTAAGCTTAAAAATTTCTATGATATTAAACGTAAAAAATTCTGTGATATTTGGCTTAGCTGAAAGGTTAAATTTATTTGACTAAATCATTTTCAAAAAGAAATATTGGGCCGTTTTATGCCGAAACAACTAACAAAAGATTAAAATGAGCTTGGGTATATTGCTAGATTCCAGCTTAAGAAGTATAATTGTGATGCAAAGAAATACTTTGTTGATATAAATGGTATTTTGATTATGGTGTTGAATCTTTTTGATTTGACTGCATGAACACTAATGGATAATCAAACCAGCAATCAAAATTCGATGATAAATCTTTGTTTTTCATAGTAACATTTCTCAAGTCAAACAATGTAATATTATTCAAATATTATATTCATAGAAGTATGAATAATTTTCAAAACCACGTCATCTTCAAAATATAATTTTAGGCTTCTTTTTATCTCTTCTTATGCAATTATATTTTCTGTATAGATATTGTTAATACATAGTGTTGTTTGCTAGTGCGTTTCAAATTTTGAAACGGACATTTTCTGCCTTTTATTAAAGACGGGTAAATTCCTAATTAAATAAGTGTATATTTTTTCATCTAATTACATAAAACTGTGTGTTAAATTTCAATTCGAAAAAAATTTAATATTTTAAAATTATTTCATTGGGATATAATGTAAAAAATTTCAAAAACATTGCAGTCTAGAAATTTGCTTTCTTAAAATTGCTTTATACATAAATTGTTTTAAGCGAGTATTGAATAAAAAAATTGTAACATATCAATGAATTTTTTTGGAAACTCATATGAACTAACTTCACGTTTCGTTTCGATTTCTCATCGTAATTTAATTATTTATTGTATACTTCAAACTTACTGATATGTCAATCTTTTTAGTTATACTTTCACAAGAATGAAATAATGAACTAAATAATGTTTCATAAATTAATCTTTTATTATTCTTTTTCATATATCCTATTAATAAGATGAATGTAACTTTTTTCTACTTGGAAAAAATTTTAAAATATCGACGTTTGATCTAAAGCTTTTCTGTAATAATTATTATTTTTCTCATTCAGTAATAACTTATTCGTAAGTTTTTTTATATAAAAAAAAAAATTTCCGGGTTTTTTTTTTTTTTTTTTTTAAATTTTATTTTAATTTTTTTTATATAAAAAAAAAAATTTCCGGGTTTTTTTTTTTTTTTTTGTTCAATTTGAATTTCATCGATATTACCATGTTGTTTATAATAAATAGATGAGGATTTAATTAAAGTGTAGTCCTTGTCTGTGTTAAATATTTAATTGAGCTTTCAAATAAATCATAATCTCCAAAAATGTAATTACTTATGCGTTAAATTATGATTTCACTCTTTTTTTCTCTCTCTCTCTTTCAATAAAATAAATATTTTCCTTTGCTTATATTGAAATAACTACTGTTAAATAGTTTGTGAAGAAAATAATCTTTTAATTTGTATTTGTTCCCTTGAATATTGACAGTAGCTGATTTTTGATGAACGCGCCAACGAAACTCTAAAACTGTAAGCGTCATTCTCACCTCACCTTTGGCCTTGATTTTATCAAGTGGCTATCAAAATCCCGATGGAGACATCGCATAGTTACTTTATTAGGGCTTCACTACCTTTGAAGATTTATAGTTTTTACTTTATTTCTCTCATATGACCTCTGTCTCCGTTAAAATTCAGAAATCGTAATAGAGGGAATGCAGTAGAATTCATCCAAATTCCAATTACCGAATTCAAAACTAAAGGGCGAAAACCAGCTAATCGCGGCCTGCATTCTGAAGCTATAAATGACTACTGGTTGGTTTACCAATGGAATACTTGTTAATTCCATAATTGGCTATGAATATTTACTATGCTACTTCTCGTGCTGTTTAGAAGCAAGAAACGTGTATTTGTCTTTTAATGGGAACTGGAATGTGCTAAAACAATGTTTTGTTCGTGCATTTTGTTGTATTTCTTTTTGTTGCTGACTTTTTTTTCTCCAGAACTTTTATGCGCACGAGTAAATCTGTTATGCTGTTAATGAAAAATGTGCATATTTTACATTAGATGAGCAGCGGAATAGATTGTTTCATACTTCCTTACAACTTTATTTTAACTCTTTTGCTATTCATTAATATTTCTGAATATATTCCCTTATTAAGGAGGCATAAGTATCTTAAATTTTATTAACTTCTTGAATATGATTTATAAAAAAATTATTACAAATATTATCATACTAAATTCTGTTATTCCCTCCTTCCCATTTACATCAAAAACATAAACATTTAGCAGTTTTTCGTTAATTCGTGAAATTGGTTATGTAGACACTTCTACTAAACTGTATACATTTGAAATATCCTAAGAAAGAATATTTTCAAGCGATTTTCTGTTAAAAATCGTATAGATACAGCGCAGTTTATTTCAATCAACTTTGGAAACAATTAAAACTATTGACAAAGAAATGCACTGGTTTTTATCTGATGTAACAAATGTTTTGAATTTAAAATACAATTATTTCTAAGATTTATATTCAATTATTTTTATTTATATCTAATAATTTGGTAATTAGTGGAAGATACCAAGTTATTTTTATTGTCTTTTTAAACTTAGTACAGCAAAGAAAAATTACTTTACTGCTTAGAAATTTGAGCTTTATAATTAGATTTTAAAGGCAATTAGAACAGTTTTTTTTTCAATCAGTTGAAGTATTCTGTTTATTATACATAATATTAAAATATTACGATTACTTAAATATTTAAATAAAAATTTCAAATAAAAATTCACTTAATATTTCTTGAAAAATATTGTTCTTCGAACGATGTAAATAAAAACTAATCTAAAATTATAATTTTTTATGTTATCAAAATTCTAGAAATTATGAATTAAATTATGTATATCGTTTTAAATTGAATTGTAAACTTTTTACTTAAAATGTGTGATATTTTATGTTACTGCTTGGTGAATTAATTATATAAATTTTTATGTCATTATTGCTCAACAATTCTCACTTATGTAATATTTATGGAGTACACAAGTTTCATTTTTAATATAATTTCTACACTAGTTTTATTATTTTGCAGCAAAACAAAAATATGTGTATTGAAACATTATCTTAATTAAGCGTATGTTTTTAATTTATTCTTTAAAACATTTTAAACATTTTTAAGATACAAATGATCTTATAAAACCATTCGAGAAAGTCAAAAGACTATCATTGCACTAGATAAAACTATATATTTGTGTATTTTTCTCATAAATATACTACCTTATCTTTGCTCATATTTTAAAATAAGTATCAAAATTCTATTGAACCGTAAAGTGGTCTAAACATTTCATAACAAAATTACGATGATTAATTCAAGAAACAACGTATCATTTGATCTAATTTTTGTCCTAATCTAAACATTAAACTTGTGTTGCAATCATCACAGAAATAAGAGCAATGAGAAACATAGGATAATCTAAGTATGATGTCATCAAACTTGTCATTGATTCTCTAAAAATATCAAAAACAAAAATATTTTTGCGTGAATTTTCTATTTATCTATCGGATGGATAAGTGAATAAATTGTCTTCGCCTCGCAAAGAAATGATTCTTTGTCATACACGTCGTATCAAAAGCGGAACTAATGCAAAACACTTTGTTTGAGTTCGGTAATTGTGTAATGAGCAATTACATTTCACTCACCTGTTCGGAAATGAAAATGTCGATCCGTGTATCTGTCAGTTATTTCACCATAGCAACTATAACATAAAAACGTGGTTTGCTTGTCTCGTAGCAACGACTGTAACTTCAGACTAACCCATAATCACTTGAGCCATAAAAATTGCTTTTTAGTTATAGCTATTTTATAAGTATCGGCAGATAAATTAATATTATGCTTTCTGATACGTATATATCATATCTTTTGTTGTTATATTTATATAACTCTTCTAAAACTCACTTCTTGAAATGGAAAATATTAGGATCAATAATGCTGTTTTTATTTGCTTTAAGAAAGTTAAAATTACTATATATCTGATTATGACATTATTATTTTATTTTCATTTGTTAAAATTAGTTTGTCTTTGTGCCTGAACAGATATTAGAGTAAAATTTAGTACTTTTAAATTAGTATTAGGAAAAGCTTTCAGAAAAGATCCACTTTATTCATTCATTTAGTTTGCTTTTAATTTAACTATTAAGTTCTTTTTCTTAAAATTATGTCTTTACTTCAATTTTCAAATGTACAAAATTTTCATAATATTTTAAATATGTTTACTGATTTATTAAATGTATTCAAACATCATACATTGTTCTGTTCCTTGTATATTAAAAGTTTTTTTAAGGTGGAAAAACAAACAAAATAATAATAAAGGATTTGCGAAATGCTATTTTGCATATGATGGCTTTTATTAACTGCATTTTTAGTTATACCATATAAAATACGGTTTAAATAAATTAATAAATTATTTAAAATTATATAAATTAATTATATAAATTAATTTTATTTCTACTTATTGACGCTTTTTAAACACTTAAATATATTAATACTTTTTTTTTAAAAGAATAAGCCAATTTATGCTGATATAATTTTTCTATACAAATATTTAAAAACTGAAAGTTTACTTAAAAATTTTAATGAAAATGTAATAATCATTTGCATGCAAGAAACCATTTAAGTGTCAAAAACAGTCTAAAACATAACAAATATAGATTATATATCATTTCATAATCTGGTATTTCAGATAGAATGTATAAAATTAAGAAGAAAATGTTGTTCTCTATAAGCGGAAATCAATCTTGTATTTCAATATATACTATGTAATTTTCAATTTATATCATTTTAGAAGCAGTTAGCATGTAAATTAATATCTATACTTCTATTTTTATTCATTACACAGCTAACCATTACGTTAACGCTATTATTATCTTATTGGTGAAGCTTCTAAAACATTGGCATTTCCCAATTAAGTTTTTGAAACATCTCTTTGATTGAACTGAACACTAAAATCACAATCACTATAAACTAATCTTAATAATATACATTTAAACCTTTCAGGTACCAATTCAATTCGATCTGAATGGTAATGAATTCGGTTGCAATAAGCTGACCCTTCGTAACTGACATAATTGATGATTGGAGATACCTCTTCTTCATTCAAAGTTCATTCAATTCATTTTGTTTCTTGTTTTCTGGATGCCGTTCTGGCGGCTCTCCGAACACACGCTAGATTTTAATAACAACTTTGACTAGGAAGTGTAAGAGGGTTTGGAACGAGTGGGTAGAGCAAACTCCTACGTGCTCCAATCCTGTTTTATATCTTATAAGGATCAAGAATTTTATTTATTTATTTTTTATATTTCAGGGTTGTGGCCCGTTTAATTAAAATGGATTCATTATAGAGAGTTCACTTTCACCTGGGAATAGACTTGTCAGACACAATACTTCGTTTTATACAGGTGCATATAACTCTAATAAGGGAGCTCCTTCTTTCCGGTTCTTCTGGAACTGCCTGCCTGAATTATAACTAATATCTTCGTAATATTCTGTCCTATCCTTATAGAAGCCGTGGGGTGGATTGGTATTCCTCAAGTGGCTTTTGTATATCATGTTTCTCATCTGTTTAGGAGGAGATTTCAAAGCAGATTTGTGTGCGATGATCCCTCATTCTAAAATTTATATGGCTAATGTCATAGATTAATAGGACGAAGATGGATTTTCAGTTTACATTGACTGTCTAATCATTCATTCGTTTAATTAGAAATACATTTTTTTAAATAATTCTTTATAAACTGTACTGCAGCTTATCAGTAACGATTAACGGTTTCAATGAAATTAAAATGTTTTTTTCAAATAGCTCTAGTGTTACTTATTAGTGCGATGTAAATAAAAATATTAATCGATCAATGTTTTATTCAAATTCATTATTTCATCCTGTGAGTTGTCAGCGAGGATTTCTTCTCAAGCATTGGCCTCTAAGTTATCTAAAATATAATAGTTTTAATTTAAATATTTCTCTGATAATTTTTTAAAAATTGTTATGAATTGTTTTAGTATGAATTATGTGTTATAGTTGAATTCGAGAGTGAATATCGTAATCTATAATTTATGAGATTTTTTTTTTTTTTATTTCTACTGTATTTCCAATTTCAATTATTTCTATAAATAATGACAAGACTATAAAGTTTAACTCGTGAATAAGTACAAACTTAAAGCATGAAATACAAAGAAAAAAAAATTGAAATGTAACATTTTTTAAATTCTGAATCTCGCTTTTGTCTGATTTTTTTGTTAAACAATGTTTTACAGGTATCAAACAATCTCAACAAAAGAAAGTTATAACCAAAAATGGAAATTCTTAAATTAAAAAAAAAGACATTAAGTAAAATATATGTGTAGACTAAGTGATGTATTCAATCTGATTCTAATGAGAATAGAAAAAGAGAGCAATCTAAGTAATAAATCAACCAGATTTAATAAATTACAAAAACTTAGATGAGACACCATGCATAGAAACAAATTCCTCACAAGTCCCCCTCTTAAAGGAAACTATGTTTAAACTGGAAATGTGGCGTAAGGCCCTCTAAATTGGGAGTAAAATATTTAGTTTCAATAAATAATAAATATTAATTTTTGATAAGAAATTTTGTAAGTATCCATACTCGAAGCAATATTTTTAAGATGCTGTATAAATGTAATTGTACGCAATCATTTTGTAATATCATATGAGATACAACTAATTTAAATTTGACGCATTTTTTTACAAATCCCTGCGTATGACTGAAGAAGTAAAATTATATTTTGATTAATAATTTGTAGAATATAAAATGAAAATGTTTTGCTAAGTTTTAATACTAACTTGTGTTGCATATGAAATTTATTTATTCTCACCATCACAGAGGAAAATGAATTCACTATAAAATACATGTTTTCCAACCAATTCCAGAAATATAATATTGACTTCCATGTGTAAGTAAAAAATTTCTAAACCTGGTTCTGTTAGTTTTTTCTAGCACAGCAGAAATAATATTTTATTTGAATTTCATTCTAGGAATGTTGATTGATTCTTTTTATTCCAATTTTTGAGAAATGGAATGTGAAACGTGTGAAAAAATAAAATAATTTATTTATAAATATTTTGAAAACTGAAAAATGGGCTATTGACCAGTCCTTTTCATCAACTGATTAAAAAAAAAATGATGAGATGAAACCATCTTTAAGTGCAATGACTCCACCTTATTTATCAGGTATTTCCTTGAGCATCGAAATGGGTTGTTTTTGTATCCTGATTTTCTTTTATTTAACTTTCGCATACCTCATAATCTATTCAAATGAGATTTTGAAAGAAATGACAATATTTTGACGTGGTTTCGATGTAATCTACTGAAAAAAGGAAAGAAATTGTCTTAAACTTTGCAAAATAGGAGGGGACCATTCGAAGGTTGTGCTATCCCAATTTTGATTTTTATCCGCCTAATTATTCAGTTTGAAATCCAGTTCTACAGGTGGTCAGGAACTGAGGTTTCCATCTTATTAATCAACAAAAAAGAGGCAGACTGCATCGAAAATCGCATCTTGATGAAACTTTATGGCCTCTCTCATCCCTAAGGCCATGATACGCCTTCTGCTAGCGGTCCCCCCATATAATAGCTGCTCAGGAACAAAAGATGGCCGAGCGCCAAATGTACGTAAATGTAAATCCCTGAATATCATATGTCATGATCGTGGGTTTTCGAATTGAACAGTGAGACTCCGAAGTTTTCCACCTCGAAAATTATTTGTTTCCTTTTTGGGTGTGGCGTAATTTGCGTTTGGGTTTTCTACTTGCTGCTCCATGCTGCGATAGCGGCTATTCAAGACGGAGTCCATTCTTTCCCTCTTCCGTGCGATTTATCTCTGTTTACCTACCTAGGCTGGAAATTGCGTTTCCACATAAACAAATAAAAGAAGCGTCTTTCGCGCTTAACTTTCCGCTTTTTATATCATAGCCTCCCCCAAGGAGTGTCTATCATCAGACCTTCAGAATTAGAATCATTAAAGATACAGAGCGGAACGTACATTTAACGCCGCTGATCGAAAATTGAGAACAGTATTCAGCTATGTAGACATGAGGTAGTTCATTTTTTATTCTAGCTTCTCCACTTTGATTATTAATGTGTAATAAGAAATTTATAGTATTTGGTACCTGATTTTATATAAAATTCCATAACTATAACAACTATTTAGACAGAAAGTGTTTTAAAGCCCTTACAATTTGTTCGAAAATTGAGAAGAAAGAAAAATAATGTGAATGACTAGATTAAAGCCCCCCCCCCCATTTTAAGTATAATATTATAACAGTTGTATAATAATGAGTATTTAATTTGCATTGAAATTTTTATTATTTTTTCAAAAAATGTTTGCTTTCAATTTATTTTTTAGCAATGAATTTTTTTTATTACTTGCGTATCATTAACAGACTGTCTCATTCATTGACTTGAACGTGGCCGTAGTAGCGTAGTAGTCATGGTCACGAACTCGTAGCCTGCGTTGATTCTGCCGAATCGTGTAGTTAAGACCTGAATCTATTAAATACCCGGCCTAAACTGGGGCTGATGCATATTAAATCAGGTCAAAGTCCTCCCGTTATCGTGATGTGGAGGTATGAAGAGCGAGGTACCAGATTCGATGTCGTCCTTGTCTCTTGACCGGAGTTCAAAATTACGAGGTCCGTCGCCTTTAGCCTTCGTGTTACTTCCAAGTGTGACGTTAATAAGCAATCAATGAAATCATTGATTTTCACTTTTGCTTTAAATATTAAATGTAAAAACAAATGAAAGGTGTTAATAGGCAAAGAGTTTGAAAAACATCTGGTCTGTCGAAATTGTAAAAGGTTGTAAAAGGAACCAAACTTTTAAAGAAACGTAAATTATGTGTTCGAAAATGATGTGTTTAGGTGTTGGAGGAATCTGTTTCAGTCAGCGAATAATGTTTTGCAATAATATAAAGAATCACATTTCCTGTTAATATTTTGAACCCTGCATTATTACTCGAATGTGGAACTTACAACCATTTGATACATCGAGTTGCAAACAGCAACGAACGAGTGTCTTGAAAATTATACAATGAACAATATCTTGACACTGCCAAACGAAAAATGATATATTTAAAATTTTATGGAAATTCATGCACTGAAAATGTGAAGTTTGAGTTTGCATTGGCAGTAGCTCTTTTGAGCTCTATTGTAAAAACAGGGCTCATGGGAAAAGTTTGTCTTATTTCATTTGAAATATCTTTTAAGTCCATTTTTCTTACACGTTCTATAGCAAAGGAAAAAAATTCTGCAGATTTACTCTTTACATTTCGGCTTAAATATTTTCCAAACCTTTTGTACATTCATTTATGTACATTGTTATGTACATCCATCGTGTATTGCTTTTATACCTATTTACTATGAATTGAATTCAATATCACGTAACTAATTTATTTTAATTCATAGAAGTTTTTGAATTTAAAACAGTAAACTATGCGAGTTATTTTCACTCTTATTAAATAACTATACATTAAACAATTGACATATATTTATGTTTAAAATTCAACCTTTGTATACATCTTCATTATAAATTAGATTATATTTCTATTTTAAAAGAGCATTGCGTCGTCAATAATACCGGCTTACCTTGCCATAAACTTATATCTCTATTGTAGATTAAGGTTAGTATTTCTTATTTTTAAAAATTACGAAATTTATCACACATCATAAATCATTATTTTTGTTAATCCTCCTTTTAGAATCACTAATGCTTAATCTATGTACTTCAACCTCTTATAAACGATTCTTGCAGAAAAATTTGTGACGACAATAATAAAAAAAAGTTTTTTTACACTATTGTTCAAGGAAATATTTTAATTCATCAATGCCACTTAATTGCTGTGTTAAACGCATGATAGATACTATAACAACATAGCAGAAGGATTTATACCTGCCCTACATTCTAGTTACGTGCGCAAAATAATTTATAATGAAGTGCCGCACAGTAGTCGGTTTGAATTCATCAACTTGACCTTGAATACCCAGCTGGACCCCTAATACATTCCCGGATTTATTCACCCTTTGCAATAATGCTGGATGCAACACTACAGGGCGCTGTTTCTCTCTCTCTCTCTCATCCTCCTTTTCCAGCTGTGTGTTGGACGATTTCATATATTTAAATTACCTCTTGGAAAAAATATATTCAATTTGTTAGATTATAATATTCACATACCTCAATGTCGCAGTGCATCATGATGTGTAATGACCTTTGATGGCGGTTTTCTTCTTAGAGCGGCTGTTAGTCCCCCACGTTCGTTTCTTGTTGACGCGTCTGTCATCGTTGCCAAGAAACTGCTAAAATGGACGGCCATGAACCTTTTTGATTGCATTGAAGAACGTCTTGCATAGCTCTGTATAATTAGGAATCCTTCATTACATATCCGCGGGGAGATATTTTTATGTGCGATCTTATTATTCTCCACTTCGAACTACTGAAACTAGTAGAGATTTATCAAGTTATTTGCTCAGAAAACAAAACGTGCCTCGCAGTCGAGATAAGGCCTCGGGCTATCCAAAAGAAAATTTACGGTGCAAAAGGCAAGCGGGGATGCCGATTCATCAAACATAAATGTGGCACAACTGGCACGAGAGGGGAGATTTTATAATCTAAGGCCACATTCTAAAACCGTCATAGAAGGCTGCTGGACAAGCAGCATCGAATCGTAACTCTTCTGTTGTATAATTTGGTGTCTAAAATTGGCATATTTTACGTAGATTTTGTTGTATGCCCTCTGAACTACACCAAATTTAGCACTTTCCGGAGATCAGTGACTTTATGTAACATGTTTCGATGAATCGCCGACTTGCGCTAATAAATATTATAGTTCGTTGATAAAGAATGCTTTTTTCTACCTTGTAATGAGGAGTAGGGAGTTAGGATATCATCACTGTCCGAACCCGAGTCGGAAGTATCGAGTGCTTTCTTTTAACTTGATGAGCAAGTGTATGAACGCTTATTTATAGTTCAGTTTATTTTTTTCAGCTGGTACCCGTTTGTCAAAGTTACTTTAATCGAATTATTGTGCAGTAACGTTGAGATTAGTAGTAAATTTTAAACTATTTATTCCTATTTTCGGAAAGAGTTTTGTTATTTTGCTGTAGGTTTATAAACGCAGAAGTTGCTTGTTATACGTATTAACTCTCTTTACTGTTAGTGTTAAATTCTAAAAAAATATTATAGTTATATTCTTTTTTATTACTAAATATAACATTTGAATAAAAGTTTATGCACGTCATTTTATTCCATTTGAAAAAGGATCACCTTTAAATATCGAGAATGGAATACATTACAATATATTTTCCCTAAAATTAATTTTTTGTCAGTTCAAATTTATAGGTTAATTCGCGAGTATTTTTTCAATCAAACATTATGTTCTTAAAGATTTATCAAAAACAGTTCTGGAGAAGTCTTGTTTTTATCAGGTTTATTTATATCCAGAAATCATATTCCCCCCCCCCTTGTGATTTAAGTAGAAGCTATATATTTTCTATGATAATATATACCGTTAAAACTTATTATTAATATTTTATACCGTATATCTTTTAAAATACTCAAATCTTTGTCTTTTTTTTTAAAAAAAATATAATTGATTGTTTGTTGATGGTTTTTATAACGTTATGTTTATTTTCACTAATTATTTTATTTTAATCAATCTTCTTTTCTTTCAAAATTTTTCACGAAATCAGTTTTATCTAATAGTAATCTTAAGAAATTAAAATTCATAAAGGTGAAAATTTTAATTCTAAAATTTAAAATTTTGGAATTTTTTTCAAAATAGTAATTTTTAAGCTAATTGTTTAGAACTGTAGTTTGGGGAAGGGCATTTATAATGAGGTAAATTATCTTATTTAATATGTTCGGAATGAATTGATGATATTAATACAGATACATTTTTTCTTTAAAAAAATAATAAGATGATAAATAACGAAAGCTAATACTAATTCAAGAGAATAAAAATATTTTTTAAAAAAAAAATTTTTTTTTTTTTTTTTTTTTTGCTGAAGAAATTCTCGCAGCTATCATTTTGTTCCTGCTGTTAGTTCTCTTCCATCGTATGTAGTTCCACTTTTCAATCTTTAAGTCCTCTCGGAAACAAAACGATGTTCTCAATCACCGTGTTCGTTGTCTCTGAGAGAATCTCTTCCTTTCTGAGAGAAAGGATAAAGCAACTTTTAAGTTCCCCCAGAAAACGGGATGGCCACTAACGAGTAACAAATGACGATTCAGGGGGAAGGGGGAGATGTTTTGGGGGAAGCAGAAGCCGCCCAGACAGGTGAAGAAGGAGCTGAAGTCTGGCCACTGTTGCCGGCATAAGTGGAAAATCGTGCCCATTAAGCCGCACACACGCACGTTCGCTCGCCAGTACTCGTGCTCTGATGAAGTGGGAAAAACGGCAAAACTGCCACTGCTTGCTTTTTAATGGTAGCTCCATAATTACCTCACGGCCACTGGGTAACGTTTGCCGACGATCGTTCTAAAATTTATACAAATGTTAGTGGTCCAAGTTGAACCGCATTTCTGGACTCCGGTGGCCCCTTTCATTTGAAACCTGCTGTCTTCCGCAATCTCCAGTGAGTGTGGCGATCTGCGAGACCTTTTTATTTTTCGTCGCGTTGTGTCGTGCCAATCATACTCTTGAATTTGGTTAAATGGTGTGTTAACATTGGTGACGCACATTCAGTAAAAAATGTTAACAACTTCTCATACATTAAAAAGTTTGATTTTAAATTAGGATTCTTTCGGTTAATTTGGCAGGGTAGAGTTTAGAGTTAGATTTAAAATGAATGGTTATTTTCAGAGCTGGTCGTGAGATTATATGAGCTTGATGGACAATACGAGATCTTGTTCTCATAAAATCTGGCATGATCCAGCATTTGTGAAATTTAAAAATTGATTCTTTTATTAATGGCTAATTCAACTGCTTTTCGACTCGTCGTGTTGCCGGGCAGATAGCTGTTAAATATGTCAGATAGAGTTCAAAGTCCTCCCGTTGAGATGGTGTCGAAATTAGGAAAGTGAGGAGGCATCTCAGATGCAGTTCTCGTCACTTGACCATGGTTCAAATTTACGGGTTCCGTCGCTAAGAGTCTTCGTATTGCTTCTAAGGGGGAGTTTAATAAACAAACAAATCAACTTCGTTTTTACATGTCGAAATTTATATATATATATATATATATATATATATATATATATATATCATAGAATT
>BMAW01034000.1:951685-977212 GCA_019974015.1 Nephila pilipes
CCTGGTTACTGGTTTACTACGAGCGCCATCTCTGGGTTAGTCTCGGGAGTTATTGATCGATGTGTTACTTTTGAAATCATTAAATATTATTTATTTGTAAATGCCTTTTGGGTAACAGGAGACCCCACGTATACTAACTTAGTATAAGGCCCCGCTTTTTCTTGAGCATGCCTTGTTGGCCTTTGAAAGTCCCACAAGATATGTTGAAGGAATATTTCCGTTACATTTACCTTAAATACTTGTTAAAAGTATTAATAATATTTAACACTTTGAGAGAAAAATATTAAATAATATGTACTCGAGATTCGTTTCGTATAATATAAAATCAATCCTTCAGTTGAACTTCGAAGATGACGTCATTTAGATATGTTCATTTAAAGAGTATTCGCTATCTTATTTGTTTGTATTTTTGAGATAAACAGATTCACTATCTGTACGTGTGACATATATAGAATTACCGTTATTATTTATTATGCATTATTTCCTTGTAAAGCGTTCTCCTTTTTTAACTAATTTAACTAGGATCCTTTTCCTCTTAAAAGGTTGAATTATTTTTAGACTGAACGTGTGTTTCCCATATCTACTACCAAATGCCGTGCATACTGTAATTATGGAGTGTGTGTACAATTATAATATCAGATTTCAATGTGTTGAAATGAAAATTTGCTTTCAGGTGGGCGAATACTCTAGCTAATTATTCTTTAAACTAGCTTTTAGATTTAGAACTACGTATGTATGTAAAATGTGCCATAAAAATTTAAAATCATGAGTTATCTTAGTTACAACGAATAACTAAAACAAGTTAACTCAAAAATATTGTATAAAACTGTAAAATTCAAATGTATTCAAAAATTATAAAACTGTAATTTGTTCAGATTTCTTTGCGGTGATTTTTATAGTTTCTAAAAGGCTTATTTTTAATGAAACATATTTGAAATTATCGATTATATTTATAGGCTTTCAAATTATTTATAACGAATTTATTGTTTATCGATAATTGAAATAAATTAGTTTCCCTCGAGTAAAGTGAAAATAATTTAAGTACATTTTGCGATTGGAAAACAGAGGCAGATGTCTGAATTCGTTAACAAAGACAACGAGAGAGGATGCCAAAATGCCACACATATTTTAAAAACACATCTGCTTAGTCCTAAAATTTCAAGCCTTTGTACTATTCGAATTCATTATTTCTTTTTCATTTCTTGGTAATTTGAGATTATTCTTCAAGTTACAGAGTCATCATTATCCCGGAGATAGAGGAAACTAAAACACAGAAATTATTCAAATTTTTTTTTACTATGCTGTTCCAGAATAAGGGGAACTTCAATGATTCCGTAGATGTATTATTTATGTGAATTTGATAAATATAGATTTCGGAAATTAAATTTTATAGCGGTAAATACACGTACCATACATTAATAAGAGAGGTGGTATATAATTATTGGGGTGCATAACCCTCTCGGGCTTTAATCTCCAGTTTTAGTAATAGTTGATAGATGAGACAGAACATTGGTATTAAACTTTCCCAGGAGTTAAAGAATAAAAATATTGCAAATGTTAGGATTACATGAAAGAATGTGAGCTGCGAGCAATGCTTGGTTATTAATTACTAAGAATTAAAAGTTAAATTTTTTTATTCTCTTATTATGAATAAAATTCAGAATTGCTTAGGATATTGTCTATTTTTTAAAAACTTATGTTAATAGAGATATTTTTTTGTTTTATGAAGAATTATTGTGAAATAGCTGCTGTTGAAATTTAAGTCATGAAAAAAATTATTTCTTTATTTTCATGATTTCTTTAATTATTATTGCAATGGATTTGAGATGATGCTATGTCATTGAAAAAGATTAAGATTTTATTGGTTGCGTTGGTAGAAATATCCTGTCTTATTCCTCTAGTTTGGTTAGGTATTAGCTTCAATGGCTTTTCTCGCGTAGCGAGAGGGTGTGTTCCTATTGGTTGCTGGGTGTGCTCCTATTGGATGCTATAGATGGATGTCATTTTGATGTATATACTCTCAGGAAATCAAAGAAAAAATTTGAAATGATGATTATAAAAAGGAAAGGAGGGTTGGATTAATCCAGAAGAATTTCTCGAGGTCTGTGTAGTAGTTGGTTATTTCTGATGGGTGTGTATTTTTCAATTGCTTGGATAGTTCTATTGATGGAGTTGTCATTTTTTTGGAAGAATTTTCTTGATAGTTTTTTTAATGAAGGTTTTGAGAGATGGGTATTTTATTGAATTTCTGATATCAATATTTCTCATATTCCAGCTTGCTTTTACTATTGTACGGATTATTGTTGATTGGAATTTTTCCAGAGAATCAAGGGTTGCATTAATAAATATCTGTATTTGCGTTTCCGCCCCCCCCCCCAAAAAAAAAGTGTGATTTTTTTAGGATTTTAATCCTAATCAGAATCCTAAACAATTTTTTTAGGATTCTGATGTACTTGCCTCGGCTTTATCCATATTGCTGATATTTTGCACATTATGAAAAGAGGTTATTTTCTATACGATGAACATAATTTTTTCCCTAATGAATAATCACAAATTTTAGGTAATGCACTATATTTGCATAAAAATTAAGAAAATTGTTATTATTTTCACATTGTGAAATGAGATTATTTTCTATTCGTTGAATATATTTTTTCCCTAGTAAACACTCACGTATTTTACGTATTGCACTATATTTGTATGAAAATTATGAGAAATTTGATTCATTATAAAACTTTGAAACCTTTAAATTTCCTAAAATTTAAATTTTGAAGTTATTATTATATTCTGTTTGTAGATTGCTATGTTTATAAGTATTCTGCTAATTTTATAAGTTATAAATGCTGTAGATTTTATGCAATATGTACTTAAAAGATAAGTACGTGGCTTGCAAGCGTAAGTACAGCTATTGATTATTAATTGCGTGTACATAATTATTTGTGTTAATAAATGTGATTTTTATTGTGCATAAACTGCTGCAGAAATATACAGTTATAAAATAGGATTTCCATTGCTTTTAATTTTGAAAAGTGGGAATTATTTATACTTTGCATAAGTTAAGCTGATTTTTTTTCTTGTCGAAGGCGCCTCAGTTGCCTTAATCACTTGGAGATTTGGAATTACATCAAGTGTTTACTTTCAAATATAGAGAAAAAGCTTCAATTAGTTGATAAAGAAATTCATCAGAATTCCTTTTAACTATTCTTCTTAAATTCAAGATTCATCTAATAATAATTCTATGCAAATTATATGGAAATTGTCTAATGATTCATTGTAATTAAAAGCAACTTAGTAGCTTCTAATAACGCATATTGTAAGGAATTATTGGTAATTTTCTTCAAATATTTGAAATTCACGCAGTTTTTTTCGTAAGAATCATACAATTTTTAATTTGTAACTCAAAGGATTATCAGTTACAGCAATGCTTTTGGAACTACATTGTTTTTCATATTTTTCAGACATTCCTTTTTTTTTTTGGAAAAACTTCGTGCAGTAGCTATGTAAATGAGAAAAAATGAAATATTTTACTTGTCAACAATTTTAAAAAAATAACATTCGGTGATCTACTTTAGATGAATGAGAATGTTCTATTTTTCTCCCCATTTCCTATTTATTCCAAGTAGACGAATCAACCAATCTTTTGAAAAGAAAAAAATATATTCTTCTGTCTTTCTCGAGTTTCTACTTTTCCTTTTAGCACTAATACCTAAACTTTTAATAAGACATCAGTTTCCTTGCATCCTTTTAAAAAACTTCCTCAAACAAAATTTATGACCTTTTAGTAGTTTTTTTTACCAATCTTCAGAATTTTTTCATTAAAATTTCATCTTAAAACTACATATTCTTCTTTCTAAGAACACGTAATTTTATGTGCCCTTTTGGCCCAAACCTCTACCCTATCACTTACGTCCTTTCCCATTTTAACCCCATTCTTTCTGTAAATAGTAAAATATCCCCGCGAGGCTCTTAGAATTTGGTGTCTGTTCCGGATATCTCAAAAGCATTATATTCGCCCGTTTTCGAAATTGCCGTCACGTTAAAGACAAAGAGATAGAAAAAGAAGCCGCTTTGTTGAGAGAAATCTTAAAACAAAAGTAGAGTGTCATATTTTTCTTATGCTGAGCATCGTGACAGGTCCTCTGAGGAAACTCGTGGCTGTAAATACTGCTTTTAAGAAAAGAAACAAGGAAACGGCACGATAAAAGCAAGCAACGAACGTGACAAATTTATTTGGCGAACATTGGTCATGGGAAAAGTGTTGTTTAAAAATGTAAATTAGGAAGCTGTAACACCGAATACCAAATTTACACTGGGTGCCTAGTCATGCGCCTTCTGAACAAAAGCCGTTTCTTTCTGTCTTCCCATGTCAGCTATTAGATTCATAAAGTGAAAATACAGTATTGAAATTGCTTATTCGTGAAATCTGACTTTAACTTGCCAATCTTATCTCTTCATTAAAACTTCAAAATTTCAATGCTTTTTTTTTTAAATCTCAGAAATAATTGATTTTTTTTAATGCAGTTGACCTCGAATGTATGTATAATCTCGACATTTGATAATACCAATCTTTATGATAACTTAATAATAACAGAAAATCTTGCGTATGTATACGTACAGACAATCTAGAAATAAGATAGCAGACACACTAGTTCTGAACTTGAAGAAAATTGGCGTCCTCTTAACGAGTAAGCTGCGTGACAAGATGACGTCACACATATTTAAAGAACCTAAGTGCTTACTTACTACACTGTCAAAAAGGGAATGGTAAATCTGACAAAGGGTAAAACGCAGAGTTTAGGGAAAAGGATTCTATTCAAACAAATAATATTCGGCAATAGGGAAATTATTTAAAAGGAACATGAAGCAGCAATTGCTCTCCATAGGTGTCTAATGGAATCTAATGCTAGGCCTTTTTACGCCTCGTAAGCAGTATTGTAGTCTAACCAACCATCTGCTTTAAAGACTTATCAACGCTTTCTTACAGGAATACTCTTCCTCTTAGGGACTGCTGGTATATTAAAAAAAAGGTGTTATCTGCAGATACAACTAAGTTATTTTATTCTGAACTCTTTTAGCTTGAAAAGGCGCTTGCATCAAAATTTGACGTAAATCCTTATTAAGATATTGTTTTAATTTTAAAATTTATAAAAGTTAATTTTACAGTACGAAAATTACTGTAAGAAAGTTTTTGATGTAACCATTATTTATTTCTTTTTTTAATAAAAATTTAGATATTTATATTTTTAAGTTTAATAAATATAATTATCAAAATCGGAACGAGATGTTCCATTTTCTGTGTGGATGGAATACTTTATTTTTTTTAACGGTCTGTAGTTATGATGTAATTATAACATACAAAAGTGTAAAGAAAGAGATTTTATTGTAACAAATAATATTCATCAATCGTGAGATTATTGAAAAGGAACATGAATCACCAATTGATCTGCCATAACTGTCAAAGATGTCTCCGTATTTCAGATTTGAATTATAAAAGAAAATGTTTCAGACGCGTATTAAACATGATTAGTGGCCTATCTAATGTAAGCTAATTCTTTTCATCTATAACGTTACTTTTAAATTCAAATTTCCCTTCCAAATAACGATTTTCAAAAGTAAGTTGTTAAATTGGATACGTATTCGGAAAAACTAATTCCAAAAATCAAATTAGGAGTTCAGATTTAGTTTAGATTTGAATCTACATATGCATTTAAAAGTTCTACCCAACTTCACATTGTTATAGTTCCATTTTGCGTTGTTTAAAATTACCATAAATAAGTAGCGACGGGAACACTTAAAATGATAAGCCAGTGCATACGGTTTTGTAGGTCGCACTTGTGTTAAATGAAATCGTGATCTAATTGCGAAAAAAGTTAAGATCATTACGCGTCTGAAATCTTATATCGTCAAAAATTCCATCTCACTGAAAAAATATATGAGTTAACCTCATCTTCCCAGAAAAGCACTGTTTTGTCTCATTTTTATTTGTAATAAAGAGTGCGAGAGCAAAGTGTTGTATACACGCTATCGTGTTAATGCACTAACACTTTGTTACCAGGTTTTATAAGAAGTACCATAAAAAGTCGGTTAAAAACAGAAGAGAAAAAAAAACTATAATGTACCTCATAATAGAGAATCATTTCTAAGTTATTATCTTATGACCTTCTTGGTATTTACATTTTCCCACCTGTCTGCGTAAAGCGTTTGTTTTCAGATTTTTTTTTCTCCTTATTCTATTTCATTTTCTTTTACCCCGGAACGTTCGTTATTTGGTTTTAGCGTACATTAAATTATCCTTTTTTTTTTCTTTGCAAATATTCATTAAGTTACGTAATTACAACACATTTAATGATAATTAAGAAATACCTGGTAAGACAATATAATATTTGATTTTCTATTTAAAGATTATCTTCAAAAAAAATAACAATAAATTGACTATCTATTTTAAAACGCATTTTTAATCCGAAACCATAATAAGATTACATTTTGGGAAGAAAAAAAATTCTTGTAATTTTTAAGAAACAACCTTTTTAAACTGGAATGCATAAAATAAACTGAATGTTTATTTTACACATTTTAACCCTTTTTAGATACAGTATCTAATCCTTGTATTAATTGTATTATTAAATACTTTTAGTTTTAAAAAATTTTTAAAGAAGATTCTATCAATTTTTAAATCAATCAGTTTTAAATTGCAAAATATATTATTTAAAATATTTTTTTAAAAAAAATTTCAGTATTACTTACTCTGCAAAGTCTGTGGGCTCAATCTTTTAGCAATTATTTTGCTTTTTATTACATATTTACGTATTTCGAAACCTTATTTTTATTACTTGTGTCATTATTTTTCATATCACAAAATTTTGTTGATTTTTATCAAAGTAAATAAATATTAATAATGTCTGATTACATTAAAACAGTCACACATTAAGTAATGTCTGATTTTTAAAAAAATTAAATTGAGATATTTGTGTTAATTTTTAATTTATCCATTCACTAGTTTTTATCTTAATTCAGCTCTAACCTTTTAAAATTCCCTAAACAGCTGGATTCTATTCAAACCCAACAAAGCATTATTTTTTATGTTACTCATTTAGGTCATATTTGTAATTAATTGCTTCTTACCCCCCCCCTCCCCTCAAAAAAAGAATGATATTTGGATTGCTTGATGGAATCAACATTCAGAGGGAGAGAGCCCAGAGAAATTAACAATCCCCTCTAAGTATGGTTCCTCCATCAGAATATCAATGAAAAGAGAAGAATTTCCATTACTCAATGAAAATCTATAGGTCTATCAGTTACTCCAGAAACAAATTCGAGTTCAAATCTATAAGTTAGAAAGACTCTATTTTTCATCTTACCCTTGGTGTAAGGTGGGGACCGGTCGATACTTGCCCCACCCTTCACCAGAGCGTCAGAAGGTGGATAAGGTTCATACGTTGACCTGTAACATCCGCAAGCAAATCGCGGACTTAAAGAGAGAAAGCGGACGGCTATTACTGAAGGCCGAGGTCACAATAGCCCATCGGGGGGTGAATGCCCCCCTTCCCATTTTAGGTTCGCAGAATAATGATGGCAAGCCAAAAAGTATCCCACTCGTAGTGACGTCCAATTAAGAAATGAAAAGCTAAGATGAGCTTCACAGTGTACTTTGGTTACCTTTACCCTTATATAAGTTTGAAACTGTTCAAGGCTTTCCTCCAATAGTTCAGAACTTTTTCGTTTTTAGTAGTCATTTTGTCCGCTGAAATATAATTGGCCATTGTCCGGTGTGTTTTTTTAAATCCGTACGTGATAAAGATGATGGCCACTGCGTGTCTTTCCTATCCGAGTGTCTTCGTTAGAATCGCTTCCCACGTGTGTTTGATATTGCTTTAACCTCATAATGTAGAGTTCGACTGAGTAAAATTATTTCAGTCTCTTTGACAAATCTAATGAACACGATAAAAATTGAAATGAATTAATAAAAGCTTAATATTTTTTGTCATAATTTGTGGACTTTTTTTATTCCTTTTTTATTTGTTTACTGTAATATAATCCTTGTTGCAGATATTTTCTATATTTTTGTTTGAGGCTTACTAAAAAAGAAATATATCTTGAAAATGGACCTATAAGTATTGTATGTTCAATACAGATTATAATTTTACTCTATGTTAGAAAAAAGTTTCGTTACACAGCGGAAATAGAGAGTTATAAATTTCCTTTTATGGTAAAAGTCTTTAAAGTATAGATATTGTACAAACAAATTTATATAAAGAGGAATTTCTACTATTTCAGTCGCGTATGCATTCTGAAATCTAACAATTTGAAATTAGAATTCGTATGCTTTTTTTTATCGAATAATCATGTCGAAAATGTGTTATTTATTTTATCATAATGCATTTTAAGTGCTGGATACTTGCATATTAATTCGTTTGTTTTTTGGGGAAACCCATCACATTGATATGCGATTCGTCTGTTTCTGTTCTTCATTTTTTGCACAATTCTAAAATAATCGGCGTATTCCAATTGGGAGGAGCCATGGACTTCCTACAAAACTAGAAAATTATTATGTATTTCATGCATATCATATTCAAGGATTTTAACACTGACATAAAAACTTGTTCCTCCTTCAGATAAAATGTTATGCCTCTAGTATTTCCTTAATCTTTTTAAGATAAGTTTCAAAGTGATAATTAATAATTCAAGGTTATACTTAAAACTTTAAAAAGTTTCAATATTTTGAAGAACGGTTTTTCCAATTGAAAATTATACTAGTGCTGTTGATACCATTGAAAGTTCTTAATTTTAGAGTGGCAAATATATTTTTACACTTATAACATGTACTGATTTACAATACTTCGCTTGAAGAAAATTATGATACAAATTTATAATTTCAAGTTTGCTTAAAGAAATATTTTGTAAAATGTATTCATATATTCACAAAACATCAAATCCAGTTATTTCCTGAACAAAACATTACTTTCTCACTAAAGACGCGAGCATGAGTTTTTAAAAGTAAATTTGAATTAATGCTAATATATTATTGTTGTTTTTAGATTTTTTTCCCAGAACACTTATAAAATCACTTTTATATAATTTGTTTGAATTGGTGCTTATCGCTTGGAATATGTTTCTATTCAACAAAGTTAATATACATCCTTACCACACTGATTGTTAGGTTTTTTTCAAAAAAATGGTAACGTGATATTTTTTTATCCTTAGTTTTCACAGAATTTCAGAATTATTTTCATGGATATGTATATGTTAAAAGAAGGAAAACCGCGCCCAATACAAACATTTCTTTTTGTTCAGTTGAAGGTTGAGGTCAGGAATACTGTTAACTGTAACGTTGTATGAGATTGGAACACAATCAGTTCAAAAGGTGAAAACTAACTACTTCGTGGTTTGTTGGCAACTTTTGGTAATCAGCATTGTCTCCTAAGAAACAGGATCAGGGAGGTCATAAGAACTCCTTGACTAAAACTTTGGTAAACTTCCTTATTTATTCTTCTTAAGGCAATAATGTTGAAAATAAGGTTAAATGCATTACTAAAATAATGTACTTTAAATGACTATTAAAAGCAAATGCTTTAAATAAAAATGTTTGAAATGCTCCTCACAGTTTAAAAAAAAACTGTACGCTAAAAATGTTACTTTTAAACACCATTTTAACATCAAAACTCATATCTCCTTTTGTCGATAACCGAAGTAACAGTTTTAAATTCACGATTACCCATTATTACGAGGATATATTTCAAATAAAAGAAAAGCTGTTTTAAGCTCTTTAAGATTAATGATGATGATTAAAGGTATTAGAAACTCTTAATTGCCCTCTCTTTTTCCAGCACAGACTTTCTGAATTTCCGTATCGTTGTTTTAATACTCTTTGAAAGTTTTAAAAAAAGTTTTTTTCTTCTCTTGTTTGATTTTTTTGAAGCTTTCGTGATTGTTTCGGGGCCGGATGTGTAAAATAAACTTAAATCGTTAGTATCGATTACTTTCGAACAATGTAGAACTAATCTATTCATTACCTTGTTTGAGGTACAAATTGTAATAAATTTCCCGTAATTAAGTTTACATCTAACATTATGTTCGTTAAAAGTTATAATAATTATGAGATGTGTCTGTTGATTTTCAAATAAACACTTAATTATTTAAGTATTAAACTATCGATTGTTGCTATTTATTTAAGAGCTATAAAATAAAACCTTTATGAATCGAATAAATTTATAAGTTTAAAAGAAACTAGTTTAGCAAATATGTGATTTAGTTTTGAGACAGAAAACATACGTGTGTTTGTTCAAAAAGAGTGTAAAACATCTGTATTTAAAATATATGTAACTTAGTGTACAGTTAATGATTTATTTAAAATTAATTATGTTGAAACTGATTTTCATCTCATTTCATACTTCTCTTTCAATGTCATCCTTTATATGTAGGTGATAATTACATCAAAAATAGATATTATAGTAAATCAATTTTGTTATAATTATTCTTCATTTATCTTCCCCCTCCAAATATTCGTTTTTTTTTTTTTTTTTTTTTTTTTTTTTTAAATTTTACATATTTATTTGTTTTGAATAATTCTTTTGCAATGAATTCCCTTTCACATAAAAACTGCATCAAACTTAGTAACTAATTTTATATGAAAATCCAATCTGAGAGTATAAATATCACGTTAAATTAGCCTATACACTATGACGCGTAAGTGATGGGAGCTTCTTACTATCCTCTTGACAGTTTTGTCAGTTGACAGGGCAGTTGATGGTGGGTATCGTTGGCGTTTTGGTGTCTGCAAAGCAATGGGAAAATGTTTTCGAAACACCCCTGAGGTTACTTCTCCTCTCTCTGTCATTTGAGTCTGACCCCAGAGTACTCCTCCCTTCTACGCCGCACCGAATGGCCACTGTGTACACGCCTCAAGATCGGCAATATCCACCAAATAATTACAGTGGATAGCCCTGTCTAGCGTAAGACTACGGCAGTTAAAAGGCAAAAATTTGAATTCTTGCTTAGGCCGAGGTCATTAGAGGTCGACTCATGACCCTGAACTGCCACTCCTAAGCATGCGTCGAGCATTTCCAATGAGCGACAACCATTGAGACCAGGCCTAAAGGCTTTCACGTCAAGAGCAGAGAGTACATCTAATTAAGTTCAAAAGAGGCAACGAGGGTGATTAGACATTTTTCTTCAATTAAGATCTCTTTAGAGCGAAGCGTTGCGAAACCCGAGTCTGTAAAAACTTTTATGCCAGCATTTTCTAAAGCCGGTTTTTGTCGAGCTTACAATACACTGAATTCTGGCTATAAATGATCTCATTATTTGAAGATTGTTTCTAGTTGTTTGGGGTTTATTTTTATGCACCTTTATAGGCTGGTTGAGTTTATATCTTTCGTGAGGCCTCTATCCTTTGGAAACGAGAACTGTTTTGATATTACCGAGATTTTATGGTTCGTGCTGCATATGCATTCATTATGTTTTTGTGTAGTAATTAGAAAATGCACAAATTGCTCGTGGATTAGGTGTGCCAGCTATTTCCATTAAAAGTAACTTAGCATCTTAGAGCACTTTGAAAAAGATTGTAAAAATCGGGCTGGATTTACTTCATCAACATAAATTTCGTAATTATTTCTTTTATCATTTTTCATGGATTTTTATTTTTGGGGCACAAGTTGACTCATTGACTGTTTTTTTTATTTAATATATTCAGTGTTCGAGATATTCTTTTGAGACAATATTAAATATGAAAATGTATAGAGATAGATTGTATTTCTTTATATACATGTTTAATTCAAGTGCGTCAGCTTATTACCCATTTCAGCCGATTTTGAACTTTCACGTTCTGTGTTTTGAAATTTTCGATAAAACAATATTAAGCCATTCTGATTTATTAATAAATAAATAAATATTAATTGGTTTTTAATCATGTCAAAAACATTGAATCATTATCCATTTGAGGACAAAATAAATTCTTACAAATTCCAGTTAAGGACAAGTGTGATTTAGTTGTTAAGGGCCTATTGAAGCATTGTTCAATATTTTCAAAAATAGACATTATTTTATAATTTGCACGACTTCTTTTCTACTTCATTATTACATTGAATAACTTAGCATATTTATGATTTTATAATAAATTTATTTTTTTGTATCCTGTGTCTTGAAGTCTTATATTTATATTTTTATCTACAGCTTCTCTATGCCTCAAAGCAATGGACTCATGCGTGGGTATGATACATCGTTTCCATACAAGGGAGGCTCTCCATTCCTGGTTAGAAATACGGACAGTGATGGCAATGGTGGCGCCTGCTTAAGCGCTGGTATGAACAGAAAATTAGACAATCAGAATTCTCCAAATTCTTCTGAATCTAGAAATAACTGTAATAATGTCAACAGCGGTAATACACCTCTTAGTAGTGGGACTTGCGGAATCTCCGATTTCTCCTCGTCTCAAACTTTATTAAATCTAGTTCGGACTGCTAGTGCTCAAAGTGCCTCACAACTCGAAAATTATCTCAAAGGAGCTGTGAAAAGAAGTGCTGACGGGGAAAATCGTTTAGATCCCCTTGATCTCACTGTTGGAGCTGTGAAAAGACCCAAGATAGATCTTGGTCGCGATTTAAGGGACTGTCGTGATTTATTTCACGCTGATACTGATGCAACTCTGACTTCAGCTGGAGACAACAATGCAAGGACATTATCTCTGGCTGCGACAAAACCTTCGTGGATGTCGTTGCTAGACAAAAGAATGCACTCGTCGCCGACTTCTTCATCTAGGACTTCTCCAAAAATCCAAAGTACTGAACGATCGCGATGTGTGTCACTTTGCGTTGAGAAATCATGCTCATCACAGTCAGAAGCTAGTGATCTTTCTCATTGGACAGTCGAAGATGTGGTCAAGTTTGTCTCATCTGTGGACACATGTAGCGAGTATGCTGAGGTAAGTAAAACAAAATTTAGTTTGTTCTAAAATTTTAAGAGTTTCTTAAAACTCATATTGTCGCCAAATATTGGCGCAAAGTTTATCAACTGCTGACTGGGCTAGGAAAATTTTCTCCCTCAACATAAGTCTGATCCACATATTGTCTGAGGTCTCCTCTAGAGGGTAAGATAAGAATCGTTTTATCGCCAAACCGAGTGTATTTTTTCTCTTATTTTCAGATTTTTAACCTATTTTTAACTAAAAGTTTAAAATTTTATTTACGAGAGAATTTGACATTACAAGAATACAATATTATTAACTATTTTACAGTGTTTTCTATAAAATTAAATAATCGCACTATTTTTTTTTTTTTTTGTTATTATGATACTTATGTTAATAAATTTCAATTTTGTGTATTAAACACCAGTTTGTAACGGATTTTTTTTAAAAGTGAAAATCTGATTAAAAGTACATGAAAAAGTTAAGTTTTAATTTGAATTTGAAAGTTTCGAACACATAGTAGCTTATTATCCTTCTGTTATTCTGTAATTCATTTGCAATTCATTTTGCATAATGAAAAAAGCTACAAAAATATTAAAAATGTAATTCTTACGTGTGAGCCAATTATGTACTTGATTATGTAGCCAATTGCAACGACACATTTTCTTTTACTATGCTGTTAACATATTTATATATATATATATATATATATATATATATATATATATATATATATATTAAAAAAAAGAATTTTAAGTCTTTTACTTGTATTGAGTCATTTATTTTTTAAAATATTTTAACGCACAGATTCTCTCTTTCGTTAGAAAATGCGTTTTTTTTTTTTAAACAGCAATACTTGTCTGCAAGTATATAAGCAATGTCAAATGACAGCTGGTTATAAATTAACTATTTTTATTTATTTCATAAAATGTTTATTGCTAATTTTGAATTATTTGTTCGTGGCGAAAAAAGTACAGAATAGTATCTTATTTGCTTAAAAAATAGATCATTAAAAACATACAAATTCTCAGTGAAACTTGTTCCTCACGAACCTAAAAATATCAGTGAAATCGAGCTCTTATTATTCCTCGCATAATGATGTACCAGCTTTTCCGGCTTTCTAGTCATTCTAGTTTCCCTTTAACTTACCGACTGAAATGAGGTGACAGGAGAGAGAGATATTATCTGCTCCCTTTTTACTTTTTTTTTTCCGAATCTTCATGCAGAGCACACGTTGGATTTTTTTAATTGTCATCATTTTAAAAACGCATCTGTAGCATTTTAATTACATAGTAAAATAATGTTATGAGTTTTAACTTCTCACTTCTGCAGAATTTTACATTTGCAGCGTATATAACTTTATTCATTTTTGTTCAGTGTCTTCGGATTCTTTTCCTTCTCTTCGAATCTCATCAACTCGTGCGTTTAAAAGTGCTTTAAAAATATTTTTTTCTCAGTTAATTAGTTTTTAGGAAAGGTGCTTCTTCAGTTGTCAAAAATGCTCTAGATGTGAAACGCTTGCGGGTAATTCCGCTTTCTCGTTCCATATCACTTAACCGTTTTTATCCTGTTAGTGTTTATTTAATTTCCTCGCGGTAGCTGCTACATGATACAAATCAAAGAAGCATTCTTTTCTTTGCGGGCGCGTATTTCTTTGGCTCTCCGCTTTCCTGAAGCATCAATGGATGTTCTAGGTCAACTCCATCCACCCTAGATTTAGAGAGACCGTATTAATTAAAGGGAGTGGCATTTGGGTCCGGTTGGGTTGACCTTGAATGCCAATAAATAGGGCGCGTACCCCCGACAAATGAGGTCAAAATAGAAATCATAATAATAGTTTCGATATCGATGATAGGACATCGAAGATATTTGTTACTAGGTTGACGCGTGAAATTATCATTTCTGACTGACGACATTATGATGCTATGCGATTACGGGATACTATTCTCTTCTCCTCACGAAACAGACTTAAAGATTACAATGAAGTGACAGCTTTCTTGTAGAATACGAATGTAAAGTATACATCTAAATGACATATATATATATATATATATATATATATATATATATATATGTTTACAATGAAAATAAATAAATAAATTAGCGTTGCTATAGTTTCATCTCACATCATGATTAGTAAATATTTTTTTTATATATACGTGTGTCTTGAAATGGACTGGAACTGACACGTACTATTACAATTCAATGGACTTACTGATAGAAAAAGAGGAAAGTTATTGTGTTTCTCTGTTCTTGTATCCCTATTGAGTTTGCATTTTTACTTTTATTTTAATTACTAAATGCTCTTCAATTCATAATGTACCACATTTCAAATCATTTCACTCACCGAACTGGATTATGTAAATATGTTCTTTTACCACAAACGACAACCGTAACTTAAAATGCTTTTGCTTTGTTAAAATGTCGTAATTTGTTGATTGATGCATTGTCTATGTAAAACTGAATGATGTATTAACAGCGTGTTATGTGTTAAACTATGAGAAAATATTAAAATCAATTCGTTGCGGAAAAAACAAATTCATATTTGGCATGCTCTTTACAAAAATTTATATGAACGAAACACACGCTCAAACACATTTTTTTATTTTCATTGTTTTCAAAATGCATGTTTTGATGTCAGGATTAATTGTATTAACTAATACATATTCTTAAGCACAATTTTTGAAACTCGGTTAAGTGTTTTAATCTTTCATTTCAAACATATTTTCTTTTCTGAAGTATAAATAATTTAAATAAATTATTTTGAACAATTTATAGTGCATTTTTTATATATTTGAAATAAAAAAATAAGTATGAAAATGCACTAGCAAGTTATTCGCGAATATTGACAAAGCTTGCTGCGTTGTCAATAATCGAGAATAACTTGCTAGTTGTGAAAGTGTTAAAAAAAATATGGGTGTGATATTATGCTTCGTTCTTATATTTAGGATGATCGGAAAGAGATCTACGATTTATATATATATATATATATAGTAGTAGTAGTAGTAGTACTTTAATCAAAAACAAGTTAGAAAGTAATGGCAATAATTTAAAAATAAAACAATTAGTAAGAATCATTACTGTACCATTTTGAGTAAAAAATGTACACCAATCCTTAAAAATAAACTGATAAACATTGTAAACAAAGAAAAATGTATTAAAATAAGTTTTCATGTTTAACTATAAAAGAAAACATTATTTACTACAGAAAATTCCAAAATAAAGTAAATGAAACGAAAAAGTAAATTTATTAACTATCAAAATTATAAAAAAAAAAATAGGTTAGAAACATTGAAAAACTATAAAATTTGAAGAAAAGCAAAATAATGGTGTATAATATATTTAATTTTGCAACAGGCTTTAGACTATAGGCTGAGTTATATATACATATATATGTGTGTGTGAGGGAGGGAAGGAAAATATTAGGACTTTATATAATATTCGTTTGCATAAAAGGAAAATTTCATTTGTTGTTGTATTTTAAAAAGAAAACAATATTCTGGCATTTTTTTTTCATTCATGTAGTTACTTTTTTAATATGGAATTAGAAGCATAATGAAATTAAATTTAATAAAGTACTTCTTTGATACGTATTACTATATGAAAAAAATGCAAAATACTTTAATAATTCATTAAAATTATAGTAAATAAATGTTTCTCATTTCTATTTGAATTTCAAAGCAAAGTTACTTCATGCTATTTTTAAAAACTCGTTTTAAAAATGAAAATCTATTTGCAGTAATAATATTTCTATTTATAACAAAATTTACATTTTTATTTTTGAATAATTTTTGCTCATTTCTAAATTTGATTGCTATGGTGGGTGAAAATGTATAAAAGAAGTTTAAAGTTAGTGTTCGAAACATGTTATTTAACTAGCATGCTGTTTTAAACATGCATATGTAACTTGCTGAAACCACGGGGTGCTAAAAAGCATTATGAATACTTTATTGTTTTGCATGCACCTCTGGAGTCACTCAGAAATAAAAGCAAGCATGAAAAGAAAATATATGTTCGTATAAAATTTTAATATAACGAATGAGTAAAAAAAGACTAAGAGCCGAACTACAATCTCATTATACCTTAGTATATAAATTTTAAAAAAAACGAATGGGATTTCATGAATTTTACAGTAGGAAAAATATTTGATTGAATTATTGAAAATTAGTCTTGCTGCGTGAAAAAAAAAAGGAAGGGGGAAGGAAAACTCCAAGTTAACAAGAATTTTAACTATGTTGTCCTTTATTTAAAACAAGTTACATTTATATTGAAGTAAAAACGTATGAAATCTTTTATTGTATTTTGTATAAACTTCACTCATTAACTCAGTGGTTTAAAATCTATCAAATAAATAATTTAGAAATAACTATTATTAATCCGAATAACCTTATTTTATCTTCTCATGCCCATACAAAAGATCCATCGACTCGCGTTCTTTAAGCCATTGCAAATTATTATAAAAACCTTACTTTAAATTATTATTTTCTTTATATACCCAATTTTTCTTGCTCTGTGAACTCTAATTTAATTACATAAAATTCAGGCTGCGTTCCTTGCTTTTACTCGGTCGATGTCATGTATCTAGAAATATTTTTATTGACAGGAGGGGTCACAAAATACGTGTTGCTATCATTTAATTATTTGTTAGCGTTGATAAAGCGAGTATTTTTACTATAAAAAATAATTAAAATGGTTATCATCACTTAATCAAATCTGTGTTTGACTATCAAAAAGATCATGAAAAAGTAATCTGAGCAAGATGTATCGTTTGAAGCAGGAAAAAGCAGATGGAAGTTTTGTTGCCTCTTAATTAATTATTCATCGTATATTGCATGTAAAAAATCAATAAGTGAATGCTCATGATTTAATTGAAAGATTTAAATTGTTATCTATTACAATTAAACGCACGACTTGCGGAACAAAGCTTCAAATTAGAAAAAAAATGTGTTAAAAAACTCTAGCTTTTTTTTTTATACATATATATTTCATTTGAGGAAGCACAGCAGGTGAATAAAAATGTTAGTCATTATGCTTTGATCAAAGGTTTGATAGAGGTTATCGTCTCTTATCAAAATCTTAATCTCTAATTGATTTATATATCTTAAAATGATTGAAAAATTACATTGAAGTGTTGTTAACCTCTTTTTTTTAATAATTAATTAGTCTGAATAAATTTTGATAGCTAAATCGAATGTTAATGTTAATGGGTAATATTATATCATTTAAAATCACGCTTGAATGAATATAGCTTTTGAGATTCACTATGTTCGAAATGTGTTTTTTACTGACTTATTGCTATTTTTTGGTTACATTAAAACATTCCTTTATTATTTCTTTCATTTTCTATTATAAATCTTATTTATATAGTCACTAAATAATAGTCCTATGAATAAAAATTCACTCAGTAATAATAATCAACTTCTTTTATTGAGATCGACGAATGTTCAACTTCGATCCCTAACTTACTTTAACTGTGGCAGAAATTTCTGTACGCGTCTGATTTAATGATTAAAATATAAATTAATATTTCTTTTAATGGGTTAGTTTAACAACCCACTTGGGTTCGAGACCTTAAGCGTTCCAAAGTTGACGGTTCAAATCATTAAACCTATGTGTATGCAACTGAAATTACTCAAAAGGCTTCTTACTCAACGCTGATCCAGTACCGATGTTTCACTTGATAATTTTCACTCACTATCTTTATCACGCACTAAATTACCGATCTTAATATTAAAATCTTCACTGTTTATATATGCATCTCTTCAGATCTATTCATTGTTTTTTACTAAATCTAATCCAATTTGCATATGTTAAGTCACATTTCCCTCCTTTGGGGAGAATATTGAATTCAAATAACATCATAAAAAGATCCTAAGATGTTATTTGAAGAGAAAATCGCTATAGAATAAATGCCATAAGAAATTCATTATGTGGCTGCTGTAGCCTAGTGGTCATGGTCGCGGCCAGCTTTGTTTTCGTCACGTCGGGGGTTCGAGCCTTGATGCCACTTAATACCCATCGTGTAACGGGGCTAATGCATGTTAAATCTGGTCGAGGTCTCGTATCCTCCCAATGGTTAGGTGTGGAAGTTAAAGGGAGGGAAATGCCATCTCAGGTGTCATCCTCATCACTTGAATAAGGTTCAAAATTAGGAAGTCCGTCGTTTATAGCCCTCGAGTTGCGTCTCTGTGCGACGTTAATAAGCAATCACGTATACTCATTATGTTTTAGGTTTTACTTAAATTAATCGTTAATTTATAGATTTTAAGTAAATTGTCATTATATTATAGGTTTTGCCTAAATTGATCATTATATTATTCATTTACGGAGATTATCATTAATTATCACTCGCACTTTTACACGTATCGCATCGTTTTATTGCAACTTTTATTTTAACAAAATTATCATTGTAATAGTACCTTTTCTCGAATTATCGATAGTTCAAGTTTAATTTTCTTTAGTACGCGATTGTAATTGATAAAAAGGGCATGCTGTATGTGAAAACAAAACTCTCTTCTTTCTGAAAAGAATTCCCTCCACCCCATCGTTTCGGTCAGCAGCGTGTGCTGGCTAACTCTGCTTGCCAGTTTCAACGTCATGTGTTCAAAGCCTATAATTATAATTATTGGAAGCAGATGAGAAAGAAATAAAAACAGTTTTTTTATTTCATTCTTTGTTCGTGCTAGCCCGAGGCTAGTGAATTCGAATCGCGGTCGGATCGGAGCATTCAGAAATAATATTTTATTGAAGTGGGAAAAAAATTCAAGATGCTGGCCATTTTTGTTATGAGCATCTTTGAAAAGAAAGAAAACGATAAACCGTGTTTCCACCCAAATTAGAATATATTTCTTCTCTTTTCAATCACTGGTCACGCATTGGTCATTTCCTCGTTTTGAATCCTTCTTATTCGCATTGACTTTAAAGATATAGAATTAGCTGTCTCATTTCGCTATAAATAGATTGTCTGTTAACTCGCTCGTATTCTAATTTAGCATTTTTGTACCAAATTAAATTCCTTTGCTCGCAAATCATACTTCTAAAAAAATTCCTTAATAACACCACAGTCCTTTTAAAGCATTCTTAATGTTCTGAACTATATTCTAATACATATTCGTATTATTTATTTTTTATTTGAAATGTTTCTTTATAAAATAATTTTTCGGACATTAATTCTTTCTATACGACTTAGTTGTTGGATCAGATCATTGTTACTTAAAATGTTTAATATGAGTGGTGTTTTTTTTTTTTTTTTACCGAGAACTATATATCATATTTAATTACAAGATAAGATAAAATAGAAATAAAATTATGTTAAGATATTTGTGTTGTGTGAGAAGTCATACAAGTTTCTTTATGTACTTCAGTTAGAATAATAAAGTATTGAAACAAAGGTGTGAAATGTTTTCTTGTATACATAACTTTATAATCAAAATTTCTTTTATCAGCTGTAATTTCTGCAGAAATATACATATATTAATAATATATTGCACAAAGCACATTATAAATTCTTCTAAGTTGATTCTAGTTGTCCTAATAAAAATAAAATTAATTTGTGGAAATTTTTTGAAACAATAATATTGATGGAAGCTGTCATTGAAATTTTTAAATATTTTTCTCTAATGTTCACTTATTTCTAAAATAAAAAAAAATGATATCCATCTGAATTGAAAATTGTAAATTATTTGTAAAATAAAAATAATTTTTCAAGCTATATGTGTTACGATGTATTTATTCATCAATTGTTATGAGAAACTTGAATTAGAGCATAAATTTAAAATATTTTGGTTTCTGTGTCAGTATTTTTTATATCTTTATGCCTAAAAATTTAACATTAGATTTAAATCGCGTTGACTTAAAAACGTGAATTAGAAAAGTCCCTTTGATGAATAAAAAATTCCTAAATATACAAAGTTATGATTTCATTTGTAATGGATAATTTCAATTATTTCTTTATATATAGGTATTTGAAACTATTACTTTGTATTGAAATATTAAGAAGTTAAGAAAATAATAGAAATGAGGGGATTTTTTTAAATATAACTAAAAAAATTTCAATATTATTTAAATTATTATTATACTAAAGGCTTTCAGATCAAAATCAAAAATCCTTAAATGCCTAAATGGGGTATTAATTACAAGTCACTTTATCATTTTATAAATACGTCGGTAATTATCCTAATTTGGAATAGAAACAATTACTTTAAATGCTTTTTTATACATTAAAGCTATTAGCTAGTTATTAAAGTTATATCATTTTGTTATACGATTATATTCTACACATATTATATAAACAATCTTTCTATGTAAAATTTACAAAATAAAAAGATGTAAAAATGTAAATTTACTTTCAGTATTAAGAGCATCGTTAACGAAGATGAATATGTAACTCGTTAAAAAATTCAAACGCTTACTAAGCTATGAACAAATTGTTATTAATATAATACTATTTAGATGATCTAACAATATATATGAATAATTTGACGATAACTTCTAGTCCTCTAACTGAAATCTCTAATAAATGGAATACTGAAAATGTTGCTTAATTACGTAAAATTATTTTTAAAATACATTTTTCAAAATTAAGACGTCATTAAAGCGTTTAGTCTAATTAGCACCTAAAGAAATATGTAACAGATGTGAATTCGAACATAAGTTTCACCTACATTTTAATTGACCCTTTAAAATATGGAATTCTTAGTGTGTAATTTTTTTAAAATTTATTTAAATATTTCTATTAATTTTAAAACATTTTATTTCAATTTTTTTTTTTCGGTTTTAGTTTATTCATATTCTCTGTTACCATACTCTAGAGGTAAGTGAAGATATTTTATCACTCGTATAAAAGTCAGGCGTTCGCGTAGCTAAACCCATTGTGCCACACTTGACAGGTAAGGTTACAGTATACATTTAAAAAGAATTGCAGAATTCAAGATTTTGAAAAATGTTTTAAATACAAGATAGCGAATTTATTTATATTTCTAATGTTGAAACTAATTTTAATGATAACTTTAAGACATTTGTGTACCATTTTAAATCCATCCATGTATTATACCTTTTACTGGAATTAAACTTACGTTTTCAAAACAAGCTCTCATTTGTTTCCTTTTTTTTTCAACTTAACTCGCACACTATTCGGAATCGATTCCCTTTTTGCTACCAGCGAGACATATCTGTCACAGAAATCTGTAAATGGAACATTTTCAAAAAACCAATCCATTTCCTTGACACTCCCCTTTCGTACATCGCTGGTTAGTGAGTAACTGGGAATCTGGGTTAATTATTATTTTGGGTTATATTATATAGAGATGCGCTTACTAAAGTTAACTTCACGAAATGCGTTAGTGCTTGTGCAATATATGTATAAAAATTATAAATTCAGAGATATCGTAAAAACTGAATGCCAAAGGTCGTTAATAAGGTGATGTATGTCATTTGCAATTTTAAATTGAAGTTAATAATGGTTTAAATCTCCATTTAAACATCGATGACAATTTAAAGGTCAGTGACATTTTTAATTATACTATTTCCATCTCGTTCAGCCAATTTACAACCGATTTTTATCAGTTGGAATCAATAATACAGTGTTATCTTAATTTTAAAAAAATATATATCAATGCGAAGCTCATATAAGAAATACATAGATCGCTTAATAGTTTACTTGTTCTTGATGCATTTGTCCAATTTAAAACTCTCAGAAAATTTACTAGATTCAAATTAGTGAAATTATATATATATAATAACAACACAAAGCCTTTGGTAAATTCTTCACCCCCATTTAATCCAGGCTTTAATGCGTGACTTAACAAATGAAACATTTTTAATCTGTTTTTGAAGTGACAGTTTGTTGTAGACAAATATAATTAAAGAACACAGTACAAAATGTAATTATAAAATAGAATATGAGATAACATTATAACTTAATGGAATAAAATATTATAAGTGTATCAAGGTCAGCGTAATGAGGATAATTAAAGAGTAAATGTGTATTTTATGAATGTGAAATGAAATGAAAACGTTGCAATCTTATTCAAACAACGCGTATTTAATCGTCAAAAAGTATAACAGAAATCAAATGTGTGAAACATTTAGTAAAACATCACTATTTGAATAATTTAAATTTATAGTTTAAGCATGCTCTTGTACAGTTTTTTATACGGATGAGATATTCCATCATTTATGTATCTAGATAGTTATGATTGACGGATTTCTTAAAAAAAATTTTTGAGTAGCTTGAATAAAAATCTATTAAATATCATATAAAAACATTTACATTTTTTAAACATCAATGACAGAAATTTTATAACGCTGAAGAAATTGTAACTATAAAGCTCTAAAAGAAACCATAACTGTGAAGCTTTACCTCACTATATAATTATGTATTCAATCTTTTTTAAAAATGTTACAATCATTTTTATTGCTGTATAAGGATTGATAAGTGAAAATGTTGTCTTAAAGCGGTTTTTCTGTTTAGAACGTCTGCTAATGTAATGTACTGAATGTTCCCCTATCACCTAAATCAGTCAGTAAATAACAGGTATATGGCAAGTGATGAATTTTTGAGGAAGTTTTAACGACCCTAAACTTCCTCACAATACATATGATTTGGGCGATATTTTAACGAAAATGATTGAGCGGCGAACTTTCCTCTTAAATGCCAGTAAAAAGAAAAGACCATATTGATTTTTTTGAAAGAAAAAAGATTACACTTCCTCTTTTCCTATCTTTCGCGCTATCTTTTCTAATTTTATTGATGGACAGTTAAATCTTTCAAAATGCTTCGGTTCTTTTCATTTTTAAGTGAAAAGAGTAAAATTACTTCAAGAAATACATTTCTGAAAAAGAATTCGATTATATAACGAGAAGTAATAATTTTAAATCTTAAAGTGTTGAGGAGGTTTTTTTTTTTAAATATTTAAAAACAAATAAGGTGTAGAATTTTTATAATAAATAAAACAATAAAAAGTAAAAGAAAAAAAGTTTTATTTAGTTGTAATTAAGCTCCCATATGTAGCAAAAAATACTACTGCATACGTTAAAATGAAATGATTCTTTGATTTATGTCTAATAAAACAATTGCATAAAATGAATATAACTGAAAGTCACTTAAACAATGCAGTATCCTCTCTTTATTCCGGCATTCGATGCTTCGGTACACTCTATAATGCGGCACCGTTCGAGACGTGCACAATAAAATTTTTTTGCGGGTTCGGGAGTTTGGTAACCTTGACCGTTAAGTAGCGACATAACACTGCTCGCATTTTCGTCCACTGTTTATCGGAATTGTCAGTTTTGTTTCAGTACACTATTTCTTGTTTACTCTTAGGTCATATATTCCGTTTGTGCAATATTACAACTGTATACATACAATGTATTGTTAAGTAAAATGTTCTCAAATCCCAGCGGGTATTCTTCAAGGGCTAATAAAACTAATAAACAAAAGCATGTAATTAAGGTAGCTCGTCACAGCTTGTTTTAACTATCATTGAACTGAATTACTTTTGTGATGTGGTTTTTATGAATACAAGAATATTCAATTAAATTTATATTTAATATTTGAATTTAATTTAGCAGTTGCTAGATTGATGAAATACTTTGTCGAATATTTATACCGTTTACACAGGTTCAAAATATGCAAAAAATGAATTAAATACAAATTTTAATCGCTTAAAATTTTGTCTAAAGTTATTTATCTTTGTATCCAGGTTAAAACTATAATGACAGTCGATAATATCAGACAGAATCGTTAATCCGGCACAGCCGTGGTCTGAACGTATCGAATTAAAAAGCGATTTCTGTACTAATCTCCTATATCCGAAAAATTTGCCATCTCTTACCATTTTGAAATAATTCGGAAGATTTTTTTGTTTCTTAACGTGAGGAAGGACATTCAAATTTCAATAGACATATATGACTTGGAAATTATTTTAATATAAATCCATAATTTTGACCTAATATTTTATGTACAAAATAGCTTCATCTTCAGTTTAAACTATCTTTAAATAGAGCGAAAATCTTAGTTGAATTGCTGTTATGCGGAACGGTAGTCATACTCATTACCGACACTTATAGCATATTTTTGTAATTAAAGTAATCTAAAATTTTTACTGATACTGCGTCTTTCAAATCTGTAAAATACGATTTTTTTTTAAAGTGAAAAGTGTCTCTCTTCTTTTGACTTTAAATGTTTTATTAAAGGAATCATGCTTACCTTTTTTTTATCTTTAACATTTGATAATTTAGTGGAATACTGAAATGAATAAAAATGAAGTTGTTTTTATGCATTAAATTTTGAAATGTTGTGGCACATGTACAATTTCCATCATTTAAAATGTTCTTATCTGTGAACTTCAAGCATTGTAAAAATACACATATCATTAATTTCATTAAATTATTAAGGTATGTGATAATTGAATATACAAATGTGCAATTGTTATGTAATTAAAATTTTCCTTTTTAACGCAAACACGTAAAAGTTTACTATGTAATTATCAGTGATTTAAAATAATATGTTAGGGAAAGAAAATGACGTACGATTTTTTTTTTTTTTTTTTTTTTTTTTTTTTGGGAAAAAAAAAAAAAAAAAAAAAAAAATAAAAAAATTTTTTTTAAATTTTTAAAAAAAAAAAAAAAAA
>BMAW01034000.1:977312-1253721 GCA_019974015.1 Nephila pilipes
TTTTTAATAAAAATTATTTTTTTTTTTTTTTTTTTTTTTTTTTTTTTCGTTGTGGCTATAAGAAATTCAAAGAATAAATTGGAAGAGATTTTGATTTAATTTATTAAATATAATACAACAACTTAATTTATTGGAAAAAAAAATTTAAGCATATACTTCTTTTTAGCCTTACTAAATCATAAAAATGCAATTTATCTTTAGTCATTAAATGTAGAATATTTTTAATAAATAGATCATAATATATAGTTATAAGTTGCATTTATCCATCAATTATTGTACAGCTATTGTGAAAATATTACAGAAATGTAGTGTATTAAAATGCGTGCTAAATAAATTATTTTCGAAAATGTTTATTGCTACATTAAGGGGGAAATATTATGCTAAGTTCCATATTCTGATTCATATGGATTTTTGTTTTTTAAAGACGAAAATTCCATAAAAGGGTTTATTTTATCTTTGGGATAAATGCACATTTTAATATTACATTCTAACTCTGCTATGACTCATTGAATATATATATGTATATACACACATATATACAATGCTCTTGTCTAAAATGTCTCGAGACCATTTTATACAAAAATAAGTCTTCCTTTTTATTGAAGCAGAAGTAGTAATTTCAAGTAACAATTTTGCTGTCTGGAGAAGGTTGTTTTTTTAATACATCTCACATTTTCCCCCCGACAACTACACGCGTTGAATTCAATAGCCCTTACAAGTTGTTTAAAAATCGCACGCTCACGACGCTTGAGTGAGATAAGAACTCTTCTACCTAAGAAAGTCTGTAGCCGTCTTCGATTGGCCGCTCTGGAATGCCTAACAAATTAGAGCAGTGTAAATACTGTAAGTGCACGGTAGCCCGCGTAGTTCGTGTGATAATAGGAGATGGCTAGTTGAAGTTTCACGTGGGCCAGGGGTGCCAAGCGTTGGGGTGTTCCTTTTCGTTTTCTTTTTTTGTAGACATTCAAAGGCCTCATGATTTATCACGTCCCTGGCCCTATCCCACGCTGGTTCATCACCTGTAATAAGTAGCTGTAGCCAAAACGTGTAGTAGGCCGGTTGAAACTGCGTGCCTCGATCAACCTCTTGCTAACTGAAACAGCCACTGCTGATTGCTAAGCAGATAGATGCAAGTGGCAAGTCGTGTCCAGAGATCGCTGCTGATTCGCTGGCTCGTGATGTACTTAGCCACCACCTCCACTGGATGGCTCCCTTATTGCTGGCCTTTGTCCATCTTCATCGCTCGCTTTTGTGACTCTGACACTTGCCGATTTTTTTCCCCTTCCCAGTTGGGGTACCTCCTGCTTTTCACGCTTTTAAATGTCAGTTTCTTCCAAAATCTAAAGAGTATTTTTTTTCCTCTTTCTCGTTTTCTGATTAAACCATAAGAGATAGAGTCGTGGAGTTACCTCTAGTCGGTTGAACAATCGAAATCTTCCTCCTTGACGGAACTTTCTGTGTAATTTTCGAGGTTTTTCCTATTCTTTAGATGTCGACAACTTGGCGTGAAAAAGATTGATTCACCTGGTTCTGTGCAACGCAACAATAACCGTTTGGGTCAAAATGTAATATCTTATTTTGGAAACTGATGAGTGAACTAGCGTGATAAAAAAAAAACATCGTAGATTAGGATGAAGTTTGCTTTTCTTTATCTGTTCGATTATAACTCGAAAATTATTCTTATCAAGATTTGCGAATGAAGCTGAAATATTTACATGCATACATGATTAACTTACCTTTTTCACATTGAGTTTCGAACCATAAGCATCTGTTCAAAATGTATAGCTGCGTATAACAATAATTATGTATAATAACGTATGTATAATAATAATTATTATATGTATACATATGTATGAAAATAAAACGGAGTGACGGCTCATATATATAATATATGAACCATCACCCCGTCTCATCATCAAAAAAATATTTCAGTACTTCATTTAACTATCTTGCATTCTCGCTGTCTCATCTTATTGCTTAATGGAATGTTTTAGTTTTAAAACATACAAACTGATATTTTTAAAATTTCCTCATAAAATTATAAAAATACACATGAAAGTACTTTTTACATACAGGGTTATATATGTTTCTTGGATATGTACAATATCTTTTCTTTAATACTGACAAATATATAAAATCTTTTATTTTATTTTATTTATGTATTTATTTATTTATTATTATTTTTTTTCGATTTCAAATATTTTTCTAATACTTGAGATCCCGCATCTTGAAAATATATTAGCAAAGAAGTATATTATTCTATTCAAGGAGTTATCCTTCAGATTTCTTAATAAGTGTATTTTTAGATTTACTTAACGAGAGATTTTGTCAAGAATAAATTCATTATAAGAGATCATATCCTGACAAATGAGTGAAGATTAATTTTTATTCCTTAGCGAATATTTGTTTGCGCTGGGATATATACATATACATATATATATATATATATATATATATATATATATATATATATATATATATATATATATATATATATATATATATTCACTCGCATATAGCGAAATTTTTTCTTTCTGAAATTGGGTACACTTACATCTGCCGTGTGTGGGAAAGTTAGGATTAATCGGAAACCGACTGCTCTTTTGCCCTTACCAACGGTCGGTTGCCCCCATCTTAAAATCTAAGTTACGCATCAAATCTTCCTTCTTCACTGATTTCTCACAAACATCTCAAGAGCATTCCCATACATGTCATGCTCCATTCATTTTTCCCTTGTCTTTATTTTGAGTCGCAAAAAATAATCCGTCGAGTTGTGTGATTAATCGACATCGCATGCTTTGAATTTTAGTTTATAAAATTGCTTTTTTCATTTTGCCGTTTTCCGCTGAAAGTTGGTTTATTCTCAAAAGAGAAAAAGGAAAGGAAAAAAAAAAACTCCTGTGTTGTGCTATAAAAAAATCTCTTCGTGTTCCATCTCTGCCTGGGAAAGAATGCGTAACCAAAGAGACTTTCGAATGGGAAATGAAAAAATATTTTTTTAATGAATTTGTAAATAACTATGCTAAAATGTGATTTGATGGAATTCAAACATACATTTTTAAATCTACATTTCTTGAAGATACGAAAAAGATTTGAGAAATAATGTGTTTGAATAAATTCTTGATTTATTCGTGATATATTCCAACTACTACTGGATAGAAAATTGTTAGTAATCATACAGTTTAATTTATATTTATATTAATTCCCTAATTTCTTATTTGAATGCATAAAAATTTTTCTTGTTATTTTCTTCACATTATTACTGCTTCTTATATTACTGTATTCATTATTGTATCATAAACTCAATTTCTCATTAAGAAATTTCGTATATGAATAAAAGCAGTAGCGAATTTAATTGAGAAGTTGCTTTAGAATCAACACATCAGAAATGACTTTTTCAGAAGAAAAAACGAGAACCCAAGTAATAAATTATTTCTTAGTAATTATACGCGTATGTCTTTTTTAATTAATGAGTACGATGCGTATATAATTCCATCTCTTATTATTTCATTGCTTGAGTAATTTGTTCTAAATTCATCATTGTTTTTCTGAAGCATTTCCAATGTCATTTATGAATTCGAATTTGCATCTAAATCTCTAAAACTCGTTACAAGTAGACTATATTATTATATATTGCTCAACAATTTTTCTGTCAAATATGGATCTGAAATTTGAAAAAAATCTGATACAAAGAATTTTCTGATATAAAGAATTTTCACAGTAATTTACCCTTAAACAGGTTTTATTAGAAGAATTTTATTGAATTACCGGTAGTTGAAAAGTCGGTAAATTTGCTTCTTATTCATTAATTGTTAATGTATAACTAGCTGAACAATAAGTAACAAAATTCGGTTTATATCAATGTAGTTACGGTTTTTTCGTTTAATGGGGGTTGAGAGTCGATAGTCATCGATCTAAACACGAAAATTGACTTTTAAGATAAACGATATAATATAGTATTCTATATTCTGATACAAATATGTTTCACGTTAAATTTGTTCATGAAACTTTTTGAACTATTTTGTTTCATGGAATCAATAATGTTTTCCCCCCCTTCATATAATTATGTGATTTATTTATTTTCAGTGTTTATTTCTTCAATGCGCCTTGTATTCTTTATTTGAATTCCATCACAATTTGTTGTAAGAGAAAAGTAAATGAATTAAAATAATAAAATTTAATGTTTTAAAATAATACAATGTACAAAATAACAAAATTGTTTTGGATCCACTTTTACTTCAGATTCATATTCTAATTTCAATGCTTAGCTAATCAAACATCAATGTAAGAATTAATTTACATTAACTTAAAATAGAAAGTTATTATCTGATTACAATCATTTAAAAACATATCAGGAAGTAAAATATCGATTTTGTGGCTATGTGAAAAAGAAGTTTGGCTATTTCCTGCCTAATAACCTCTCAATTAATTCGCTAATCCACAGGAAGTTCTGGCATTAATATTGTCTGGTTTTGTTGTAATGAGAATAACGAGTATATTGATCTAATATTTTTGAATGAAATATGCATTGAAATAAATTCATTGTACACTGAGTGGATAAATAGCATCCTGTTTTTTTTTAAACTTTCGTTTACGTCTAATAAAAGGAACAAAAAAAGCTGTTTCTTTTTTCAATGTTACGTTGTACTACTTTGATGCTATTATGCGCGAGCGGGCGTATACTGTACGCCAAAGGAAAAGCCTTCATGAAAACATTGCGTGCAGTTTTCATGACCATTTATTGCGCCATCTAAAACCGGCGTTTGTAGATCAGATCAAAAGAGGTATAATAAGACACGATACGAGCGCGTGTCACAACGAACTGGTGGTCTCCTCCGTGACTGTCAGTGACAGGAAGTTCTGTCCTTGTGATTTGAGAAGCGAATGATTCATCGGATTCTCTACGGCAGTATACCATTATACGGTCACAATCACTGACCCGTGAATACATACCTCCAGACAGCGGAACCATGCCACAGAGTCCCTTCCCAACTGCTCCGTTTATTAGCATGCAAACACACCTTCCCGTCGAAAAAAGGTCTAATCTAGCTTTCGGGCGAACAAGACGGTCGATCTGAAATCTCCTCAAAAGACAGCTTCAATTGCTTCTCTGAAATTAGACACGACACGACACGATTATCAGGCCGAAAAAGAGGGAAATCATTATCAAATCTTCTGGTGACTTTCAAATCATTGAGCTTTACTTTTGGTAATCGATCAAATTTTCCTGTTTTCCGTCCGAAAATTGAATCTCCTAGTAATTACAGTCGTGATCAGAATCTTCCTATGGCTTTGACGTTTCCGATACACTTGCTTTTATGGTATTAAGTGTCCAAAGATCTACGTGATTGTAATACGAGATAAAGGAATTAGATTGCTTGTAACATCTAAACTTATGATGTTGGTTGAAGATGTCATGGATATTATTTTTCCTGTGACTAATGTGGACCATAAAGCCGAAATTAAACATGTCAATATGAGTATTAGTATGGAATGAAATAAATATGTTTTTATTTACTTTAGAGTTATCTTAAAAGTATATTGATTATATACACATACAAATTACTCATTACTTGTTCATCAAACTCAATTGGCGATTAAATTTAATCCTTAATTGATTGTTAATATCTTTCAACTTGCAATATTCAACTGATCTTTGGATTAAAAAGTTATTGAGGAATGAGAGAAGTACATATATATTGTTAAACAATATAAATACCCGTGCCTCATTTCTCTTAGATCGTGTCCGATTTCAATTGAGTATTTTTAATTCAAATAAACTGATTGAATATTTTTAAAATATTTATCGTCCTCACAAAATTTCACTGTCTGATTGAAAATTCGATCTCCAATTAATGGTCAACCTCATTAATAAAAGTAATGAAATAGAAAAATCTTAAATTTAATATGTGATGCTGTCTATTACTATAGAAATAAAAAATGAATAGGAACCTTTTTATTAGTTTAGACAATTCACAAGGCGAGTTCAAACTATAGCTATTCATGTTGGTCATATGTCTATATGCGGGAAGTCAGGAAGGCAAAAAGATTTATGGATGGTTCGTAAGCGATTTACATTCTTTAGTAGGCACCTCTGCAGAGATAACAGCGGGTGCCCTGAACCTTAAATCGAATGTCTTTCTATATGCGCCCACTCTGTGACTTCACTTTGGTGCATTCTGAAAACAAAACTTATATCTTATATAGTTGTACTAGGCATACATAAAGCCTATTTTCTGTTCGGTGCCGGCTTTTTTCCCCACGTATTTTGTACTTTTATTTCCTTAGGTTTCAATTCTTACATTTGTATTATCTCGTTTTTATTTTGTAATAAACGTATATGTTAATTGTGCTTCAATTAAATAAAAATTTAAAGATAGTTAAATCTGAACACCGAAATTATATGGATCTAAAATTTAATTTTTTTTCTCTACTGACATTCACTGATAAGAAATTAATGTGTTAATTTTTTCTTTGTGATGGTCACGTATTTATATATATCGGGGAATTTTGGGCATAATTACATGATCAAATGAGAATTGTTCAAAAAAAGCTCAACTGAACCAATTGTTTATTTTGAATAATTTCTGTTGTACATTAACTATAACTATATTATATTTTATCAATGTTAACTACGTATTGTTTTTTTTTATATTAAACAGATAAAAAAATTCACAGTGCCAATTTATTTTATTTCATACAATTCTAACTTTGTTACTATTTACAAACTTAAGTGTTTTAAGCCATAAATACACACATATATATGTGTGTGTATATTTGAAAATAATAGTTCGGGTTGAAAGTTTATTTATTTATTTTCTAAGAAAATTATTGTGTTGGTACAAAATACATGAAAACAAATTTGATCGATTATTGCGCTTTTAAAGTGGATTTAAGTACATTTCTTGATCTATATTTAGGTTCTCGGTGGCGTGTGTGCTTGTCAAAGCAGTAACATTCCTGGAATGGAGGTTACGCATCGTAGCACACTTGATGAGTCGTCGCTCTGAAAATAATCCTAATAGCTTCCTTGAGATTGTTATTTTTAAGTGATTTAAACAACCAAGCCTAACCACCTTGCGTGCACCCTTGCAAATTATTTGGACGTTATGACCCTCGAAATTCTAAGTCATGCACATCGGTAAAATCTTCAGGAGTTTTAACTTAGAGTTTCAATAAGTTTTTGACTTCTATAAACATCTCAGTGACGGAGCGTATATAAGGTGTCAGTGTTGTGCTTTCTGCATTTTTAATGTAAATATATTATCAAATTATTAGAAATGCTCAGTAAATTTATTTTTAAGCTGTAAATTTTATGGCATTGAGTTTCTAATTATTTTCTAATAATTAAGAAATGACACATAATTTAATTCTGAATAAAACTACTCTTTTTGTTCTCGTTATTAATAAAATTGCTCTGGGTGTAACATTTTTTTTTATCTCCTGTAAGCAGTCGGATAAAAATTAAAAAATTAGAATACCCAAAAATATCCCTTTAACTCTAGGTTTTATTTGTCTGCAACCCAAATCAAATTTTATTTGAATGCAAGTTAAGTGAAAGATATCTTGCTACTTTTCTTTTGATGAAATATAATTTTGAAGCAACTTCATTTTGTCTTACTTTCCCCCATACATTTCCCCTTTTGTTTTCTTTTCTTCCCTCTCCGCCTACTTTTTCTAATTTTAAAATAGATACAAATGAGGCGAATGAAAAAAAAAGTGGATACTTTTTGTTTTCGATTTTTATATTCTATCCCAAAAGTGTTTTATCTACTGAAATGTTAATGAAGTATAGGCTTAAAAAATGTGTTACATCTTAATTACTCAGGACAACTTATTGCTAGAATTAAGGTTATTTAAATGATAATGAAGTAAAAAGATTTTTTTAAACTTCAAAGTTATGATTCCTTTTTTAAAAAATCGTCTGTTATTATTTTGAATAAAAAAAGAACGAAAATTCATTTTCTATTCCTTTTGCACACGCCTACAGTCTGATCAGTTTTCTTTTGATCCACTTATCCTTCTATCCTATCTTTCCAAACAATTCTCTACTTGATATCCGCCGCACACAATAGCCCAGTATCTTTAATTCTTTACCCTGAAAGAAGTTATTGAAGGGTTACAAAACGGCGTCAAATACTGACCATGGAAAGGTAATGATTTTGGTACAAAATGGAGCAAGTGTCCTGATTATTCTGCAGCCCGGAACTCCAATCAGCCGATCTGCAGGTCAACGTGATATGTCTCTGCACAATGGCAAGGTCATCGTGTGGCCATTGTAAAGCTAGAATACAATGGCTATTCCTCACTTGAGAAGCGAAGAGGCCTCGCTAACAGTCGAAGCATTGACCTAGCCCTCTCCTGTGGCACGCGTGCCGTCCGCCGTATGCTACAGAATAGTAGCAAGCTATCGGTCTCTACTATCGCATTCTCTTCAAAACTTCGTTGAGGAGATGATTGAGATTCAGGATGTTTCTTCCTACTTAGCCAGGCCAACTAATGTATATATCGAGCTACAACGAAACAGGTTCGCCACAGGGTGACGATATGTGAACTTCAACGGGTTAAATTGCGGCAAATACGTGCCGAAGAGAGTATTCCAAAGTCGATTCCGTTTCGTCTACTAATTCCCGTATGATAATTTTTCGTCGTCACGATTACAGTCGGCCAGCCTTCCGTAAATGCTGAAAACAGATAATCAAACTGAAGAAGAGAATGTCGCCTCCTTCGTTTCGTTTCCTGTTATTGCATTTGACTTCATGATGCGTGCAGTGAAAAAGCCTTCGGCAAAAGGGCAAGGAATGGAGAGGCTCGGCACACGCGTCCATTTCTACTTAAACTGCCTGACGGAGGTCTAGTTAGCGAACGTCTAATTACAAGCCGCCAAATGCCAGATGTTCCCCTTCGTCAACTTGCCCTCTTATTTTCCCTATGTTTTAAATAGTTCCGATAATGTGGCTCAGTGTGACCTTTCGACTTCACGGAATCACTAAGAAAACTTGCGGTGCGTTTCAAGTTGGGCTTGAGTTAAATTAGCATAAATCAGTTTAGATTATAGAATCTGATACGTAGAGTGCTTTTCCTTTAGGAAAATATTGGCGAATTTATGTATATCGCATTTTGTTATTTTCATTGCTTGTTATGTTTAAAACACTTGAAAAAAAAACAGTGCTGTTGTGTCGTTAAATTATTAGATAAAATGGTTACATCATCATTTCTCTAATATTTAATTCCAAATTAAAAAATTATATTTTTATATATTATAGCAATTTAATATTCATAGCTCACTGCTTGCGGAGTCGATCTGTATACATGATTAGTTTAACAAAGGGGCATCAAAAATCTATTTTAAAATGAAATTGTTAAGGTTTTGCAATGTTTATCTGGAGAGAATCTATTTGAGTTCTCTAAGCACCATAACAATTTCCGAATGGTGTTAACTAAATGTTATATAATGCATTGATTTAAAGTTCTAAAATTAATTATGTAATGTTTGAAACACATTTTTCTGTGCAGAGGAAATTAGAGCCAATTCACTTATTGTTAAATTGTACATGATTTTTTAAAAAAGGCTACCTATACTGAACGGGTCTTAAATTGTTTTACAAATTTGTTATGTAAAAAAAAATATTTGCGCTTTTTTTCTTCTCTTATAAGTTTATTATAAATAGCAAAAAAAAAATTAAAATTCAAAAAATCATGTAACATTTTTATTAAATATATATATATACATATAAATAACCACAAATCTTTCTTTGTGAATCTTTAAAGGCGTAAACTTTTACATGCCATAAAAACAATTACGTGCATGCATTTCATCACATTTTATTCATTGAAGTGGCTGTTACCATGCTACCTCATTTGATTGATGACGGTTACGTTAGGTTGGAAGAAGAAAATAAACTTAAGCTGTTTAATTTTCCGACGTAATCGTTGCTGAAAATATTTATTTATTTTTTAGTGTGAAGTAGCAAAAACAAAGGGGGGGGGTACTGAATAAAGATCTCAGATATACAATAAGTATACGTGCTTGATAATATTGTTCTAGAAGTCAATTTCAACGCTTTGGTTCAATACAGAGTCAGGGTAATTATCATAATTGCAGCGACTAAATGCTGCGAGTAGGCAATTAAAAGACCGTCGATGACTGGAAACTTAAACAAGAAAAAGCACTTCAGAAGTCTTTAAGTCGTTATTGCTCTCATTTATGTAACAGAAGTTTTAATGTCAGTACGAGTAAAGGAATGGAAGAGAGGATGAACATGAGATCATTATAAGAAGTGCTGTAAACGGTAGAAAGACTATTGATGAGCTTATAGCAATTAAGCGATTAATTTTTTTATTACTTTCTCTCTCTTAGCTTCAAGACAAGCTTTTACGAGTATTATGATTGCCGTGTGTGGCTTATTTAAGGTCATTTTTCTTATGATTTTTAATACGTCACAAAGAAATAGAGAAAGGAGAGCTTGAATATTCTCTTCTGAAATGACGTTAAATGTGTATTATGAACACACATTTAGTGAAATATATTTTAATTATGTGAATTTTTGTAGTTAATGTATTCGTTAAGACCAGTTATTTTGTTTCGAATATTGATCGCAGTTTTCAGCTGTAGAAGTATTTTGGTGTATTAATTTTCAATGATAAATTTAAAAAAGAAAATTTATATACAGTTTGTTAATTGAAATCTTATATTAATAATGCGTATAAAGTGCGATATATTGTCTTTCGATGCAAAGAATACTTATTTTTGAAACACTTTTTTTTAATAATACTTTTTTATTTTGAAATGGTATACATACAACCAGTGGCGTACAAAGGGGGTGCAGACCACTTGGAACTCAGATGAGGGGGCCTTCGAAGAATCATAAAGAATCTGATTTCAAGCCTCACTGAAACTTTTAATGAAATAGAAGAAAATTAAACCTTACCTAAATCAAGCGGTTAAAACTTCATCTTCAAGCAACAAAAGTTGAGAAGAGCGAAGCTAAAAAGTATACAGCATTGAAAACGTTAAAGTTTATTGTGGAAATGAGCTTCCAAGAATAAGTCCTTAACTTATATTTGGCAATGAAGACTTTTTTGACGTTGTGTGTTTCACTCGCTTCTTGCGAGAGAAGCTTTTCGAAGTTGAAGTAGATTAAAGCTATCTTCAATCAACAGCGAGTCAAGTGAGTCTTAACAATTTGGCAATCTTTGCCTCTGAAAATGCAGTAGCTAAAAACATTCATTTTGATGAAGCTATAAAAAGTATTTTCAGAGGTCAAAGTTCTAAGAAACCAGATTTAGCTCTTTTTATTACCAGAAAAGTTGAAAACATTTTTAAATATGAAAAATGGCAGATTAATAAGTTTTTTAAATGTATGTTTGTCTCCTAGATTTGAGTTGTTTTTAGTCGTAAGATTTTTTTATATTCTAAATCATTTTAACTATTTAATTTTAATTAAATTATTATTATATATTTGTATAGGACTGCCGCTGCCACTCGGCGGCGTAGCGACGAGGGATATATGAGGGTTATAACTTCCCCTAAAGAATTGCTGTATACTGAAATTTTAAAAAACTGAAACATTTATACTGATTTTTTTTTTATTATTTTTTCAGAAAAAAAATTAATTTTTGAATTTACATACTACATATAAACATTCTTTTCACCTAGAAAATAAGTGATAAAATTTAAAAATTAATTTTGAGGTACGAGTTGAAGTGGGAGAGCCCCCTCCCTACCCCATGAAAAATTTCTCGTTGCGCTCCTGCCTCCATTCCATACAACTAATTTTATCTTGAAAATATACATTTACTTGCTTATATATGCATAATAAAAACGAATGAAATTTTCCATTCAAATGGTAAATTCTTAATGCATGATGCAAGTAAATTCCTTATGAAAGTGACTCAAAATGCATTTGCATTTTCAACCAACTGTAAATGTCGAAGCCCAAGGCATCTACAGATTTTATAACCTTAAAGTATAGAACGACAGAAACAGCTCAATAAAAAATGGTTTGTCACTGAGATTTAATGGTATACGTTTTTTCTATACATGTTGAACCAAGCGAAATAATAAATATCTCTGTGAGGAAGCTAAAGAACTGATAGAAAGAAAATTTATTTCTTCCCTCCAACTGGCAGAGATATCCGTGTTGAATAAGATATCAAGATTAAATGTTCTTGTAGATTTCCATGTATTTTTTTCTCTCCCTCTTTCCTTCTAAGGGGTAGTGAGAGTGGTGAAGCGTTTCGCTGAAAACCCCAAACGACGGTGGCATATTATGGACGACCGCTCCAGAAGCATTTCGACCTGTAGAATCGCCCGAGATGAAGGAAAGGCGAGGGTGTATGTAATTTTCGTCTTCCGTCGAGAAAATAAGAAAATTTTCTCGACAATTGTGATGTTTCTTTCTCTAGGGTTACCGTGTAGGCTATTTTCCACATCCGTCGCTAATTTTGATATTCTCACGTAAACGTGATTCGCTCCGATTTGGAAAATATGGATTTCCGGCCATAAAGTATCTTGACTCTGTAAGGTCAGTGATTTACGATTCACTTTTCATTTTAGGTCGTTTCGGAGGAGTAGACCCTATCTGTAGGGTCAAGGGCGAGTAACTTATTCACGACGAACTTTATATTCGCATCCGTTCTATAGTGTCCTTCGCAAATGAGTGATTTCTTAACGGCACAGCTACTGTAGATAGAATTACTTACATAAGAGGATGGAAAGGATTTACAGTAAATGTCCTTTCTTTAATAAGGTCAAGTTACATGACATATGGGTGATGTTTCTTTTGAAAAAAGGCTTAAGAGTTGCATTTTTACTGTTTTAAATGCATGAAAATAGAGCTAAAACAAATTTAATGAAAGCCAAATAAAGAAAACTGTTTTCAGTATGTAATTTATTGGACGCATAATTCTTTGTTAAATTTTATTTGTCATACGGTAATTTGTGATTCGTTTTTTTTTTAGGTTTAATACTTTCTTATTACTTGTATGCGATGCACATTTCGTTAAAAAAAATTTATCTGATACGTTGGCAATATCGTCAAAAGAAGATAATTTTACTATCATTTTTATCAAAATATTTTCTTTGCTTTCAGAGTGAAATTCATATGAATGCAAAGAAGTATATTCTACCCGTATGTTTTATTTTTGTACAAATTTAGGAGAAAATATGTGGAGATTTTAACCATGATAAAAATACAACAAAAGAAAATATTACGATATAGTTTCCTTTGTATTGTGAGAAAATTCCCTAGAAGAACTTTATATTTTTAAGAGGTACTTTCGAATTTATGTAGATATAGTCTACTCACACCAAATTTACTCTATTATAATATGAAAAAAAAGAGAAAACTTAATATTAATCTTGAACTGTTTTATTTTAGTACCCTATTTGAGTTTAAAGAAACTATGATGTATTCAAGGAATCATTTACGAATAGAACCATATTTCAGTGTCAATTGAAAACTATCTGTTCGCAATTTTAAAATAAGAATTACTATAATATTATATTAACATTTTGCCAATAAATGAGAATATTCATTTTGTTCCTATAATCTCATTTTTGTAGTGTAAAGAAGATATCATTATAAAAGCATTTGCTCTGAATTTTTTTTGGGTTTCCCTCCCCCCCCCCCTCCATTTAATACTGTAACGAATTACAAATTACTGAAGAATGGAGAGAAATAAAATAATAATTTCAAATAAAAAATGCATATGGAACTATATAATTAAACTTATGAAATCTGAATTTAAACATTTATTTTTTACTTTTTCAATTATTAAGAATTATTATTTTTTCACTGTTGTATAGATATAATCTCGTATGGTTATTTGATGCTATTTGTTAATGGCTGGCATGTTGCATCGTTTATTCTAGTTTAACCAATGGGTAAAAACAAAATTTTATCAGACATTTCTAAAATCAATTTGCGTAACCTTACAAAAAAACTTGTCTTTGAGTTCAAAATTTTATATATTTAAACACATCTTATTGTTATAAGTTATAATTTCAATTAATGCAATTTATCTAAATATGATGGATTGACTATATCACCCAGATTCTTAAAGTGTATTTCACTTCTTACCATTATTTGTAAACACGTTTTCAATTGCCTTTAAAACCAACTCGGTTTATCGAATTGTAAAGCTTAAAGAACGAATTTACCGTTTACGAAAACACTCTTTTGTTTTCCGTCTAACATTTTAGATGGCGGTTGTAGATAACCACTAACACTCGATAGCCTTTAACTCTTGAGGTAGTGCCTGTTTCTTTGATGACTGCAACCTAACGCATTGTTTCTCTTTAAATGTTATTCCTCACGCACAGTCTGATACTAACCTATGACAGAAAATGTTTATGCTGAACTTCTTTCATCCTTTATTCTAGACTTTGTATTAGTTAACCAATGGGTTAAAACAGGATTTATCAACTATCTCTAAAAAAATTCACTTAACCTTACCAAAGAAAAAAAATCTGTTATCATTGAACTCAAAATTTTATATATTTAAATCCATATTATTGTTAAACGTTATAATTTCAATTATTGCAATTTTTCTTAACATGATGGACTGATGATATGTCCCAGAATCTGAAAGTATCTTTTACTTCTTACTATCATTTGTATACACGGTTTCAATTGCCTTAGAAACCAGTGCTTTCTGTTGAATTGTAAAGCGTAAGAAAACGAATTTACCGTTTATGAAAACATTCTTTTGTTTTCCGCCTAACATTTTAGATGGTGGTTGCAGATTATTTCTAACACTCAATAGTCTATAACTTTTGAGGTAGTGTTTGTTTCTTCGATTATTGCAATCTAAAACGGATTGTTTCTATCTAAATGTTACTCCTCACGCACAGTCTAATACTAACCCAAGAAGATAAATTGTTATTGGGGAAGGATGTGTCTGCCTTCTCTTTCTTTGGATGACTTGTCATGTCAGGTTTGCACTAAAAGTTTTTGGAAATGCATTCTTCTCGTTGAATTTGTGTTACATTTAATTGGGAAATTTATCAAATTCCTGTCTGACCACAGATATTTCAACGTATTTGCTCAATGTATTTTAAACTATGTGTTAATAAATTCAAGATGTTGTTAAATACGCTTATGAAATGGATATCGTTTATACTTTAAATATCATAAGCAAACGGCAATTTCGGGGTTAATAATCACCTAATAATTTTTGTTCAAATTATATATTTCTTTTAGTTCTAAGTTTAAAGGGGAGTTTTTTTTGTATAATATTCTTATAAATAGATCTGATGATTAGTATAAATGTTCTCAATTCTTATTTACCTACCATGCCGTAATGATAACAGTTCATGTGTTTCGTTAAAGATATAATGTGTTTAAACAATCGTGTAGAAATAAATTATGCCAACTATTTAATAATTTGAATTTTTAATATATTTCATTTAATCATTTATAATATTTTACTCATTAACTATTTTGGGCACTCCAGACATTTGGAATATATGTTCGTAATGCATCAAATATTCATTTTGCTGTTCCTAGATATTTTTTTTATAGAAAAATTGTTATTATTAAATTGACCTCTCAGTGTTAATAACTTCTTTGGTAAATGCCAGTCAACGAAATTAGGAATGTGTCTTCGTTTTCTAAATTTGTCTTGAGGGAATTGAAACTATATAACACATATTTGCATTTTATACATTCTTTTTTTTCCCTGTACCTCTTTATTTTTGTATTTTAAATATTTAGGAAAACTTATTGAGTAATGAATACTGTGAACTTATTTGAAATAGTTTCATGAAGTTTCTGAACACAAAAACAATGTTCTTCATAAAATGTTGCGGAAATATCTGTCATAACAGGTATATATAATCCAATAATTTTCTCGTGGCCATAGTGGTCATGTGGCCGCCGTTGTCTTATCGAGTTGTAAGTTCGAGTCCTGCTATTGCTAAAGACCCGGCTTGTAGTGGGGCTGATGCCCGCTGAATCTGTTGTAGCACCAAGTACTTCCATGGTGTGGAAGTTTGGAGAAGAGGGTACCGGCTCAGGTGTCGTCCTTGTGACTTGACTGAAATTCAAAATTACGATGTCCATCACCAATAGTGTTCATGTTGCTTCCAAGTGTGACTTTAATAAACCGTCAATCAGCCAAAAGCTTTCTCATATATAGTCTGAAGTATTTTTATTGCGCATAAATATCATTAATAATATAGTATGCTTACTAATTTATTATTAAGCATAAATATCATTTATATTAGGATATGATTACATTTAAGGGGAAGTTAACTGCAATTAGATTATTGAAATATTATTGGATATTATAGTAAAATGATAAAAACCATAAAATAGATATTTATTGTATTAATAGATAGGGTTTTAATTGTTTCTTTTCTGTAGATATTAAGTATTGGATTTCTGATTTAATGGAGTTAGAGTCAAATTTAGCTGTATTTCTTAAATTCCAGGAATGAACAAATTTAAAATGGACATTGGAATATTTGTTGTATTTAGAACATTATTAAATTTACTTATTTTTAATTATAGCTAATTTTTGTTAATTTTAATGAATATTGATGCTGAAGAACATTCTAAGAATGATTTTAAAACAAATGTACTATGGAATATAAATAGAAATAATTTTAAAGCCAAATGAAGTATAGTCTAAAAGAAGACGGTGTGCGCAACATTGTGAACACTTAGTATCCTCAGCAGTCATTGCACATTTAACCGCCTCTTCAACCCCGTTTCTCTTCAAAACTTTTTTTTTCTTTTTGAGAAGTGTTTAAGTCAGTTACTTGACAGTTATATCTTCTATTGAGCAGTTTTAGAGTCACAAGAGACAAGACAGTAATAAAATTGTTTTATTACTCTTATCAAAAAAGGCCAGAAACAGCAGGGTCTAACAAAATAAAAAGTTGTCTGTGCAGTTACGAACTTCTGCGGTCTTGTAATCTGGTGCTTCTCTTTCATTTAGGGTTTGTATTTTATACTGTATGAACATTACTTGTGTTAAAATTATAGCATGTTCTATCTTGTTGAATAGCTTCTAATGTTTTCAACGCACGTTAAGATTAACACATTACTTGACCTGCCATTTAATGTTGGTTATGACTTTGTTTCTACTAGTCTTCCACATACAAACACATCTTTTTCAGCATAGATTTTCCTTCGGAAATTCTAATAGCTCTAATCGAAGGGATAACTTTCAGATTCTTAAAAATAATTTTAATACGATGTAAAACTTTTCAAATCATTATAGGCATTTTTTGTTAAAAGTATTATTTTTAAAAAAATTTAATGTAAAGAACAACATTTTAACTCACTGATATAGTTGAAGTAAGCTGATTTTCAAAATTATTTTCTATAATTATTTCTTTTATTAAATTAATTAAAAAAATTTACAAATTTCTCGAGTATAAAATTCATCTTTCTTATTTATTTCAGAATGTACTTAAATACTGTTAGCTCTAATTTGAACGTCTCACTTGACCGAGGTTCCGTTGTTAATAGCTCTCGTGTTGCTTCTAGTGCGACTTTAATAAAACCAAACCAAACTAATTTGAACGCTAAAGATAACGCTCATTATTAAAATTCTTGGATGAAAGTTTCGATTCGCTGTAGTTTAATAAGAAAGAAGTTCTCGTGAACGTTTTGTAAGAAACATAGTATAATATTAAGTCAATTCATTTGGAATCATCCAGACCATTAGAAAAAATATATTAATAAACAGTGTCACAAAAAGTTCAGATTCCTTATTACTTTTTAAGAGCATTAAGTGGATTGCAATTCTGTGAAGCTTAGAGTTCTTTAACCAAAAATTCGGATCGTTCCACTACCTTAAGTTGCCTTCAATTGATAGATTGTTATCATCATTAAATGAAATACGAAGAGGCACCATAAAGTTTTAATTATTACGAAAAATAATCGAAATCGAAACTTAATATTTATTTGTTATTCTTGAGACTTTTCAATACAGTCGCCATCAAGAGTTACACATTTCTCCCAGCATTTCTAGATCTTTTGAAGGCCAGCATTTTGAAATTCGGCAGATTGCATCAAAAACCATTGTTCCGCCTTTTCATATGTCGTCATATGTGTTGACAAACACAATGATGTCATATGTGTTGACAAATCTCCGACCCCCAATAGATTTTTGAGTTCTGAGAATAAAAATTTAAAAAAAGTTGCCTGGGGTGAGTTCGAGAGAATAGGCCGGATGTGGCCTAATTTCAAAGCCACATTGCTTTGATTCCTCAACCGCACCTCGAGATGAGTGAGCAGGTGCAATGTTGACAAGAAGACAGACGCCTTTGGTGATCATACCACGCCGTTTCTTGACCAGAGCATCACGGAATTTGTTCAGTAGTGTGCAGTAATAGGCAATATTGATGGCCTGACCCTTCTCTGTTTAGATGACTGCGTAACAATCCCCCAAACAGACATGACCTACTCTGCAGACACCTTAGCCTTCTTGGGGGGAGGTAAGTCTCTCTGCTTCCACTCCTTGCTCATCAACTCTTTGGTCTCTGGATCATATTGATAGATCTAAGATTCACATAGTTACACCCCGTGCAGCCAAAAAAAAAACCCTTCGGCCTCCTCCAAAAGATTCAACATCTCCCTTGACAGGTCGTGCCGCGTTTGCTTCTGAAAAGGAGTCAGTTATCGTGGAACCCAGCTTGCTGACGCCTTTGACATGTGCAGTGTTTCGTAAATAATTTTATATACCCTGCCTTAACTAAGATCTGTCTCAATCATGATAAATTGGATGGATGTTCTTCGGTCTGATAGAATAAAGTGCTCCACTTCTTCACTGAAGCAGCATCGTTAATGAGTGATGGTCTTCCACTTTTTGGATCGTGTGTGAGGGACATGAGGCTAGTTTGAATATCCCCTTTCCACCTCGCAACAGTGTCATATAACGGGCTATCCTATCCATAAACAGTCATCATTTCATCTGTATTTACCGAGTGGTACAGATGAAATGATAAAGGAACTTTCAAATGATGGAACTGCGAGCCTTTACGAATATCTTCTGTATACTGCGTGTTATTTTAATCTATGGCTTTTTGAAACAAACAAATCAACATTAATAGCTGTAATTTACAAAATTATGTACATAAGGATCAATTAACATGAGAATAAATGTTATCTAGATGATTCAATGTAATTAAATGGAGAAAAAAAAATTTATATTCTTGATTCATCGTGCTATTATTTAAAATGTGTTGAATATTTTTATAATTATCCTTAAATAATTGCATTTTATTACACTTTAAGTTAATTGGACAATTTCCATTCAGCAAAAGAACTGAAAATTCTTTTTTGGAAACATTTATTTTTACCAATATATTGTAACGAATTATCTTTGGTATTATTAAGTGATGTTGACGTAATAAAAATCCGCCAACTATCTTTAACAAATTTAGCTTTGAATAAGGTCTATTAAAACAAATTAAAAATGTTGGGCGTTTAATTAATCGCGTTCTGAACCAAATTTTATAAAGGAAAATTCAACTTATATTATTAACTCTAAACAGTTGGTTTAAATTAAATGGATCCGAAATCAATGTCTAGTAACGGTATCCGAGTCAAATATACGCTATCAGTATATCGCCTCATCGTTGCTGGAACCAATATAGTGTTCCTATGAATCTCTTCAATCTCTCTATCTTTTCCTATTCCAAAATCTCATTTCCTATTCACTACACTTCTAATATAGCAAAGCAAATTTACATATGCCACGGTTCTTTCACAAGGTAAAGTTTTCATATCAAACATCGTAGTAAAGTAACCCCAGAAGTAAGTTAAAGGGAAAAGTACGTGATAATCCGTTGAAATATTTATTAATTGCTAAAGAGTTTATCATATTTTCAAGGTGTAATTTATTTATGCGGTTTTGTTTTACTCTATAAAACGTGCAACTTTTGTAAATTATTTTTGAACCTCACAATTACTAAATTTAGATAACTCTTCATCATTTACAGCCAAACATAATTTTATACCGTAGTACCTCCCAATGAGGGACACGCACCAGAACAGACATTTGTCCCTTAAATAGATTTGCCCTTTAATAAGAGATAGATATATGTTCTATTCAAAAGGGACCGGGACCAATAGAATTGTCCCTTAAATAGATTTGCTCTTTAATATGAGATAGATATATGTTCTATTCAAAGGGACCGGGACCAATAGAATTGTCTCTTAAATAGAGCTGTCCCTTACAAGACGTACTACTGTATTTTGTTAAACTAATTTCTGAAAATTTCTTAATTTAAACTTATTTACAGTATTTTTATGAATATTCTAATACAGATTTTTTGAAAGCAAACTTATGTTAAGTTCTGATGAAAGCAGAAAACCATCTTTTTCTATTTAAAAGCTAAGAAATATTTTGTAAAAATATATTTTGACTTTTATAAAATTACCATATTTTTCATTTTCCGTGACTTATGCATTATGAAAGTTAAATAGTAATAAAAGAAAGGTTAATAAACTTACATTACAAATTCTCTATGTAATACATAATTCATTACATTCCTTTAAATAGTAAATTTTGTAAGTGGAAAATGTAAGCATTCTGAATTTGTTTTCAAATGAAAATACATCTTATATATTTCGTGAAAAAATCATTTAGATTTCTATGACAATAATTGAGCGGAAAAAATTAGTTCAATTATTATAATATTTCGTTGCGATTTGTGGCGTAACCAAGTAAAGAAGGCGGTTAATTGGATTTAAATTCCTCGCCCTCTTAATATAACTAAGATATTTCTCTTATTGTATTCATGCTGTATTTTTTATATTAATGGAAAATGTTACGCTCGTAACTATATTTATCTAAGATATAAAAAAAAAAATTCGCAGGTGTTTATATTTGTTCTTATTTAAAATATTTCGCTCGTAGATCTCTTTTAAACCTTTTTTCAAAGTTGTCTAGAGAATGACTTTAAATTACTTTTATGTTCTCTCGGATGGCTTTAACCTCGCTATAGAATGAATTACGACACCTGTAGAATGAATTAAGATGTACAATAAAATTGGTTTATTTTTATTCAGTGCTTTCTTTATTTCTTAATTTATACGGAAATGTTTCTTATAAAAAAGGGGCAAATAAATGGGAAGATTTCCTTCTATAATACACAGCAAGTTATAAATTGAAGGAAACATAAACTGTCCGAAAATAATATAATTAGTGTTTTGTTTTAATAAAACTTTGTTTTATGCAGTAGCGACGATTGCGAATTAGAAGGGGGGGGGGCAAAAAATTAAATCAACAAAAATTAACGGGGGAAATGGTAGAGGGTACACATACAAAATTTTAAAATTCATCTACAAAATGGTAATTTTTCGACGCTTTCTTTGTGAATCTAGGCAGAGTTGACAGTGTATACAACTAAACTATGATTTAGTTTTATTACTTGTGCGGACTTATTTTAAAAATTTTATTAATGTTATACAGTATAACTTGCATTAAGGAAATAATATTACACTTTTATTACAGTTAAATAATTTTGTATAAAAATTATCCATGTATTACATACATGTTATTATACATGTATTAAAATAAACATCAAAAAATTATAATTAACCCAAATCTAACCAGTGAATTTACTTAAAAGGTTTTGTTTTAAACCCCATTATACTACAAAATATGCAAGGAAAATTAAAAATACTCTAAAAGATTACTTGTACTAAGTAACATTTAATTAGGTGTGTTCAAAGCAATACTATCGATTATATTATAGAAAAATATACAATCTAAAATAAATTTCTCAGTCATATGTAAGTCTCTGTTTAAACCACGTTATGTATCTTTGTTTTTGCCTCTGGAGTAGACTTCCACACATTCATTCACATCTGCTACCCTTCATCTCGGCACATTCTACACCTGTTTCGAGGGTCTCCAATAATTGCTGTGGTGTTTTGCGAAATGATTAGCCTCCGCTCATGAGCCTAACCACCGAGCTTCGATGTGTAACATTACATTTTCCGTATATTGCTGCCAAAATTATTTTTAAGTATATAAAGAAACAAAAGTAAAGATAATTAGGTGATAAGACAACAGAGTTTATACCGATGTTTCTTTTTATAATTCCTAATTTTAGGCGGCTAAAATGGAATAAAAACTAATTTTCTCCAAAAAAAAAAAAAAGGATTACTTCCCTCCTCTCCTTTCAAATCCACTGCACACACACACACATATATATATATAACTTTCTTCAGTGTAACTTGAATAGGATTGCTATTTTTTTTTAATTCTGAAGTAACCATCCTCGTAAGCAGTGATATATAAAAAAAAAAAAGGCTGGGGATTTAAAAAAATTAATGCTTCAAAGAATATAGAAGTACATAGTTATCTATTTTGTGTCTTGTAATTTATCCCCCCCCCTTCTTCTTTCGTTCAAAAAACAGTTGAAATAACAACGAATACGAATAAATTTTAATAATAACTAAAGATGCTAATTAACGTAAATAAATTTGGATCACTCATTTAAACCGTAGTCAGAAAATAAGTATGAAGCATTCTGTATAAGAAGGAAAGTTATTTTATTAGATGATGTATTGATGGTGATTACAAAAAACTAAGAGAATATAAACTTTGTTCTAATCAACAACTGCAGTGAGTGACTGAATAAATGTAATTGTAGCGAAAGAAAATTAATAGGATTTCTTTTGTATGCTGTTTATTATGTGGTCTCTTTTGAACAAGTAACTGACAGACTCTCTGAATATTTGTTTATTTCATTCTTCGAGGATACCAAATTTCGCCAAGCGGTCAAATGTAGCGATAATGTCGCCAAGCGTAGCGAATGAGCTCCCGGGCGTCCGCTTTGAAGACTGAATTCAGGAAATAATGTAGCTCAGGTAATAGCGCTTATGGGGCGTGCGAAAGGACTCCAGGGCCAAGGCCACTCTCTAGTGGAGACTGACGTTGAGGTCAAGGGTGAGCTGCCACTATGTACACATGGGCCCTTGTTGTTTGCACCAACTGTGCGCTGACGAGAACCATGTATCATTAATAGTGCGACCTTTCTCTTTCCACTGGATTTCTTACTTTCCCTAACCTTGAATCGTGCCTTCTTCACTTTCTCTTTAGTTAAATAACCGCAGCCCACTAGTGAATAAATAAATTGTAACTATAATAAAATTTAGATTGCTGCATATTAGGAAAATTTCAAAAACCGGATCGGGTGTTACCGTTTGAGTTGCAATTAAAAATGCAAGTCCGTTGGGGAAAGGGAAAGGAAATGACGGATAAAATTTGTTTGGCGAAATAGAGTATCATTTTGCCGAGATAAAGCCTTAGTTTGTCCCTTTTCATAATTTTTTATATCTTAAGAAGCGCAAGCATGTATCATAATGTTGTAAACAAAATAAAGAGACAGTTTCCTAGTTATTTAATTTCGCTGAAGATCTTTTGGAAATTTAAAAGGTTTTTTGTTTGTTTGTTTGTTTGTCCTAGAGGGATGGAGAGAGTTAAAGTTTGGTTTGGAAGAATTTTAAAATGTCATGGGAGAGCTTTTGAATTTTGATCTGTCAAAATATTATAAAACAATTTTCTAGATTAATGGTATTTGAAAGATGATCACACTAATTCTGATAAACAATTTAGTTAAGCGACCAAAAGCAACTTCTCACTCTTTATTGGTAAATGTACAAAACTAAAAGGCTAATTCATCTGTTTCTTGATAGTTATTACTTTATCATGGTAAATAGTAGTTTGTAATCTCCTACTTTTCACAAAACCCCTTTACATATCCCTCTGATTTCGTGAATCCAAGAATTAAAAGTTGAAATGCTTATCATTAGATTGTTTAATGCGAAAGAAAAAGATATAAAAACTACTTGATTATGCATTAAATGAAGGTGATAAAAACACGTTTTAATATGTCGTCTATAAGGATAAATTGACTTGCAGCTTATAAGAGTTTTCAGATTCTAAAAAAAGAGAAAACTTATAAAAGGCTCCTCAGATCACAGTTTGAAATCCCTGTTATAAAAGCAATTGATTAGTGTCTGATCTCCTATGTACTCTTTTCCATAGATTTTAATGGTAAAAAAATGGTCATAGCTTGAAATTAAACAAAAAATTTTAATTGACTTATTGCAACGAAAAGGACGTCATTGCCCAGTGGTTGAGGTCACTTGCTTCACACCCAGGCCAATGTTTAAATCGAGTCTCGGGCTCGAATCCTGATTCCATCATAGACCTTAATGGAGGATAAAGGAAGAGGAGGAAATTGAATTGGCACCACATTTTTCATGTGGTGTGGAAGTTAAGACTGAAGTACCAGGTTGGATACCTGCCTTGTCACTTACCCGTGGTTCAAAATTACGAAGTCCAATACCAATAGCCTTTGTGCTGCAATAGAATAAAGATTATTTAAACCAATCAATCTTTATTATCTGCATAATATTTTTGTATCCACTAAGTTTCTATGTATTTATCCATATGCATTTTTGGGTGTACAATGTGATCAATTTCGTCAATTCAGGAAAGTATATTTTAAAGATTCAATATAACTATTTTTTTGTTTGTTTCGGCTGTGCTTATTGGCGATAATAAATAGAAAAAGAAATAGGCAAATTTAAGCATCGATATAAAATACGAAAAGACGAATTTTGTTCGCATAATAAATGAAACATATTTTACAAATAATTTTAGAATTAAATTTAAATAATTCATTAATTATTATTATTTATTTATTTTATTTTATTTATTTATTTTGTTAAATATGACAATTCAGATAAACACGTTTAGCATAGATAATCAGTTAACTCATAAAGCGAGAGAGCGAAACCATTCTTTCCACTTCTAATTTTTAAATTATCACTCCTAAATTAAATTAAATACTAATTCCCATTTAGAAAAAGCATACATTTTCGTTGATTTCTTTTTGTTCATATATTTCTCTTCGCCTCCTTTTCTTCCAAAAATTCAATTAAGCTAGTAACATTCGATGAAACCTTTTAATATCTTGAAAGAAAGATTAGCTATGCATTATAAAATGTCTCTTCAACTCCTGAAAATACCATGTTCCATCATACTTTTATTTAAATCTTCGTTATTTCTATCATCTGTGCTTTAATCGGTTCCTATTTCATTCTGTGCTAGTCATTTAATGTTGATATATTGCTCTTAAAACGTTCCGTTTGTCTGGAAAAGTGAAAAGATACGGTAATTTGACCTCTGTCATACAATGAAAGAAAGAAATATTACTTCACGAAAACAATGGCGGACGTATTACAAAAGGGGAATTGGCGTGTTAAAAAGAAAGAAATTTTTCAATCGCTCTATGTGTGGCGAATCAGCTGACATGGGTTTCATCTAGTTCTAGACGTGGGTGTGATGAATATTGTCTCACCCAGGGGTACGGATTTTTTCTCTAAATGTGTATACAGACATGTCTATCATATAATGCTGATGTAACGAATTACAGAAGTAATAACCTATTCGTTGATATGAACCATGGGTAAAAAAAGTTTTTGTATCGAGTAGTGTGTAAAAAATGCTAGCGTTGAAAATATAGTGTATGAATTTTTAATAGCTTTTATATTGCATTTGTTATAATCAAACTATTAAATCGAAATAGAATTAAATGATTGGTAATATTTTTCAAAACAAATTTAGATTGATGAATTCAAATGAATCTTTTAAATCTTTGAACTATTCATACTCTAGAAGCTGTCGTAAGAATTCAACGCAACAATATTATGAGTTTCTAGATTCATAGCATTTAGTGGTATTGTTTTAGTTTTAAATCCTTATAATTTTCTCTTAATTTGTTATCAGTGGATACGTCCTGTTTTAAAACGCGGACTGTATTTTTGTTACGTTCATTGATGTGGAATCAAACAAAAACTGAATAAAACGTTTCGAAACATGAAAATATTTCGTTACAAAACCCCAAACACGTTGAGAAAAACAAGGGGTAAAATAAAAATTTGTATTTCAAAGAATGTATAAATTCTGTTCTTTTGAAGAAAATTAGAGGCATGGGATTATATATAACATGCTTGAATATTTTCCAGAATTTCTTTCTTCCTTATTAATGTATAGAACATAAAAATTAACTAATGATTTCATTATTAAAGTACGCATTTGCATAAAACTTTGAAATGAATTATTTATTTCTGAATACTAATATAACTTTGAATATTCTAATTATATCTGGGAAAATTAGATAAAGTTTTTGTGATTGGATTATAATTTTATTTTACTTCCTAAGTAATAAATAATTTCCTGTTATAAAACATATTATATAAATTATAATTTAAAGTATAATATTTTATTAGCAAAATATATTTAAATAGATTTTAGGTAAAAATACATTTTAAAAATTAAAATTTTTTGTCAATGCTTTTGGTACATTTTTTAGTGCGTCATTGAATATTGTTTGTATAATACTTCTATTTAAAGAAAAAAAAATAATATATCTAAGTGCTTTCAATAAAAATATTTTTATCTGTTTTTTTAATACTAGCATTCCGTTATGCATCCATTCAAACACGTAGAATAAATAACTGGAAAACAAATTATGATATTAAATTATATTAATTAGTGTGGCACGTTTTTTGAACTATAATACTTTCCTCTATTAACTAAACTAATTCAATTCTAATCAGTCTGCCTTCTTATAGGTATAAAATAGCTTAATTCTTATTAAAAAATATTTAACCGGTTATCGAAGACCTTGCGCTAAAAAAATATCAATTTTTTCATAATATCATTCTGTTATTCATCCAATCAAACTCGTTCAATTTCTGTAAGGAAAATTATTATATTAAATTTCGTTGTAACAGGGGCTATTCTCGATTCATTTCCTTTCAATTATCAGAGGTTTCTTTCTGATTTTATATTTAAGTTCTCATCTACTTCCCAATCAAATTGAGCGCGTTGCAAATTAAGTGAACTTCGGAAGTGGAAAATGAATGATACAATCAAGTCGTATAAAAGCGCCAAAGAATTTATTTGAATTAATTAAGGATACGGTAATAAGAAGAATGTTAGTGTGATGTGCATGGAAGTATTCTGGCGTGTATAGCAGATTTAGTGAGGGTAGGACTCAACGCTATCGGAGCAATTGCAAGAGATATTCTCATCTGATTCCGGAAAACGCATTGTTTAAAAAATTATAGAACTTATTAGTACTCGCGGAAAAGAAAAGTAAACGGTTGTATAAGTATTTTATTTACTTATCTGTGCTTGAACTTATAATGGAATTTAGATTTTGTAATTAGAATAGCATTTAAGATGATAGACGACACGGGTAGTAGGATGCCGTCGCATCATTAATTAATATAACACGTTTGTAAGGGGTTTTCCCTTTAACTAAGCTATAGGGTTATTTTACTGCGATGTTTTATAAGAACATTGGGAGATACGTAAATTAGCATTACTCTGTTAGAAACATTTATAATATATTAGAGAAGAGAAGGGTATTAGTGAGATTGATAGGATCACTATACTGGATCAAGCAACTGAGGCAAGATATTCTAAGCGTATTAACGGGAACCCGGATCCCGTTGCTAAAAGTCTCTTCCAATCGGGTTCATTTAATTCAAGCCTACTATTTGGAATAGCAAGATTGATAGGATCACTACTATTGGTGAGCGATATTGATAGGATCACTATATTGGATCGAGCAACTGAGGCAAGATATTCTAACGTGGTCTAACCCGGATCCCATTGCTAGAAGCTTCTTTCATTCGAGTTCATTTAATTCAAGCCTATTGTTGGGAGTTAATTAAGATATAAATAGAATTTCCATTATAATATTTGGTTACGGACGCTATTTAAGCAAACGCATTACATTATTAATTTATTTCGATTTTTCGGTATTCTTAAAGTGAATAAACTGGTTAATGACATTTGGCTGATTTTTATTACATAAATATGTCTCTTAACAAAACAACGAAGACAATTCGTTGCACGCTTTGTAAAGTATTTTCTTTCGACTATTGTTTGAATTAGTTCTGTTTTAAATTATGCGTCTTCTTATATGCCTAAAACATCTTGATTCCTTATTAAAAATGAGTCAAATTTTTCTTTCGAACGATAACAACACTGTTTCAAAAAGGATTTATTTTATTCATGCAGATTATTTTTGCTAAGCATCTAACCTTCGTGTATCATCGCTAACGTAACACATCTGCAGCAAAAATTGACTAGCAATCATATTTTCGTCTCTCTCTGAATCTTAATCAGGATTCAAATAATACTCTCTACTGCGGTAACACCCATATTATCTCATTATTCATGAGAGCAGTGAGTAAATATTGCTCAGGAGGGGAGAGAAAATTACGTTCGTGAAACCCTAAGTCTTTATCCATGCAGATAGGATCCACCCCTCAAAGTTTATGAAGCAGAATGGTGTAGGTAAGATTTATAGCATCCGAAAAATACACACTGCACAATATATTTTGGAAAGGTGAAAATCAATGAATTGGAATGTGAAAGCGTCTATAAATATTACTTTAAATCTCTCACACGTGATCCGATTATTTAGAAAGAAAAAAAAAAACTAAGTAATAAAAAGTATAGGGTTTTTTTTTTTCCGTTTTATATAGTGGCTGCGGTAGCCGAATGGTCATGATCGCGAGCTCTCGGTTGGCGTTGTTTTCATCATGATTTCGAGTTCTGATGCCTCCTAAGAGTCGCCTTATAGCGAGACTGAGGAACGTTAAATCTGTTGAGGCTCCAAGTTCATCCAATGGCGTGGTGTAAAAGTTTTGAGAGTGGGTGCCAACTCAAATGTCGTCCTCGTCACTCGACCGAAGCTCAAAATTACGAGGTCCATCACCAATAGTTCTTGTTACTTCTCTCTATTATGTTAATAAAATCATTCAAAGTAATAATATATAACAATAATATATAAATAATATATAAGACATATAAAAAGGCTCCGTAATCTATAATTTTTATTTAGGAAATTAATTTACTAAATTGATATTTAACGATAGTTTTATTACTCGTACATTCATTAATTTGTTTCTGTTGAATTTTTGTTAATAAAAAAAGTATAGTTAATTTTAAAAAGGAATACGAGTGTTTTAAGAAAATTAATAAGCTTCTAGTTTTATTCACAAGTGTTGAGCTCGAATTCCCTGCTTTTCTCTCTCTTTCTCTGCAAAAACCGGTTAATGAACTACTGTGTTTCTATAAACATAGTCGCTCATTAACTAGATAGTGTTGAATTTTTAATTATAAGAAAAAAAACATGTGTTTAGTTAATTTTAAAAAATAAGTGCGAAATGCTGACCAAATATTTCCTTCTGTAAAAGAAATTAAATATTTTTATTTAACCTGAAGGTTATTTTATCCAAGGATTATTTTTCTTCCTTTTTATTTTGCAAGTAAATATGCACTTCAAATAAAACAAGTTTTGGAAACTTAAATATATTATATTTTGAATCCTTGTAAAAGTAAACAATTCTGAACGGTCATCGTGTGCATATACGTGTGAAGAAATGTTTATCATTTTTTATTTTTTGTTGTCTCATTTTGCACCGAGATTTGTTATGCAAGAAGTTGTTAACATGCAAGCGCAATTTTCAGACATTAATTTTCGTTTTACTTGTTTTTCTTTCGAATGTAATATATTTTATTCACCTGCGCGAGATCTTTCAGCTCTTCATCATAACTTATTGGAACAAAATATATTATGATATTTAGCAGTAAAATAAAATAGCATTTATGTGAAATATTTGTTTAAAAGTATGAAAAATCACAGCTGTTGCAGCAGATGTTCGAAAATATAATATGAAGTTTAGAATATTCCTTTAACTTTAACTTTTTATTTTTTTATTTTTATCACGTATCATCTACTAAAAACTAAGTTTCTACTTTAATTTAAGGTTACATTTTAGAATATTGGATATCTATTTATTTCCTTTTTTAGCAATGTAGTTCAATAAAAATGAATTGCATTAACATTTTGTAAAAAGTCAAAACATTTCGTTAAAAAAATAAAGTGTAAATATTTGCGAGTTATTAAGAATACGAGATACCACTAGCCCTATTCATACTATAAAAATACTCTTAAAAAGATATATGTTCTTAAACTGATCGATTTATTGATTATTTATTAACATCGCTCTTGGAAACAGCACGAGGGCTATTAGCGTTGAACCTCGTAATTTTGACCCTCGGTCAAGTGACGCAGAGACAGCTGAGTGGACCCCCTCTCCAAACTTCCTCACCATCCCAATCAATGTTCGTAAAAAAAAAAACAATTCAATGAGATAACATTAAAATTATGTTTATGTAATATATCACCGAAAGGTTATTACGAACACTTGATTGGTTAACCTTTATTGAATTGCTATAATACTTAACATGTAATTAAAATTGAAAAAAATTATTTCGACAAAAACGCACACTGTTTTTTTTATTTTCTTTGTTTTCGTATTATTCTATGAGTATTTTTCAAATAGGTACGCAATAATACAAACTTTAATACTTTTTTTTTTTATTTTAAAAATACCTTGTTCTGCATTATCATATAAAGATATTTATTTCGTATTGTTTGTGAAGTCTAATTATTTATAGCAGTTTTGAATACTGAAAAGTTGGTTATATTTATTTTTTTTAAAAAAAATGTAAAATACCGAGAAAGGGAAGTAGAAATACTGGGCTATCTTCACTTAATATTAAAGAATTTGATCTTAAGTCTAAGCACTTTTTTGGATAAAACGACGTTCCATTATTAGTAATCAATATTAGATAGATATATAGTGTAGCATAATTTAATATTTAGCTCTTTTATGTTTCAATTGTTCCTTGAATAATATTATCTATACTTTTTTTCTTGCACTTAAATGCCAAATGAGTTTTTACATATTAATGTGGTTTATTAAATTTTCTAAATTGATAGGACTATAAATTTAAAAAAATTTAATGAACCACTTTAAAAAGGCTTATGTGCTCTAACTATATCCACATATGTATATTAATATTTAGGCTTTTCCCAATTGAAAAAGTGTATCGATTTTGTTTTTCCTTTCATTTAACATTAGGTGATTCGTTCAGAAGAAAGCCTTACAATACACATAGAAAAGAAAATTTTATAAAGAACCCTCTGTTTATTTATAGATGATCATTATGATTTTAATATGAACCTTTAGCATGTTAACCTTTGATGAGTGACAGTGGTGTCTTCACGCATTATCACTGTAATTCACGTATTATCTCGTGTTTTGATTTTGTTATCCCTTTGATTTTACATTAGGTGAATTTTTCAGCAGAAAGCCTTGCAATATTCGTGGGAAAGAAATTTTTACCGAAAATTTTCTATTTATATAGACTACCACTATGATTTTAATATTAAAATATATAGTGATTGTCTATATAAACCGCTGTTATTCATCAAAAGTTTGCAGTTTAACCTTTGATGAGTAACATTGGTGTCTTCACGTATTATTAAATTTTTGGGGGGAAGAAAAATAAACTTGCTTTAGGTTGTTTTTTTTTCACACTGATTCTTATATATTTTTTCTTTGATTTTTCAGAGATTCCGTGAAGAATCCATCGATGGAACGACGTTACCTTTGCTCACTGAGGATCACTTGACAATGCATTTGGGAATGAAACTCGGACCAGCATTGAAACTTCGATCTAATTTGGCTCGACGGATTGGACATTGCGCTGTCTGCATGCATTGTGTCCACTGTCATGGAGAAGACAGTACAGATTCGCGAAGGCATGAATCTTCTCGATCGCCTACAGTCAGTAAATGATTGGATGTTTACGGACAGTAAAGAATGTGTGTCTGCATGTAGACAGTAATTCATGCAATGAAATTTGACGATCGTTAAACATAGTCTGTTTCATATTAAACTATATCTGTCTCATGTTTTCTAAATGACATTTTATTGACTGGATTGTATGCAATTGGAAAATTTTTTTGTTTAAATGGTTCACTAACAAAATGAGTGTTTCATATGAAAACGTTTGTATTATAATTTCAAACTGTATGCTGTACTAAACACATGAGGCTTACGGACTCAAATTTTAAGTTTGAGTCTTTTCACCACAGTGAAAAGTTATACTTTCACAAATGTTATTCAAACGCTGAGTGCAATGACTGTTTTCTTTATTTAGAGTTTTACTATTGAATATATCAGTTTATTTTGTGACCATAAAGGTTACTGAATTTATATTCATTTGAATTATAGAATATTTTTGGAGATATCCTTACAGAGAAAAGAGAACTATATTAATATTTTATTTGTTACAGATGATAACACTTTTGAAGCACTTAATTATAATGAGTTTATTTAGTTCTATTTTGAGTCCTTATAACAGTTTAAATATATCTATTATTTTAAATTCATGTGTGTTACTTTCCATCTTGTATTATGAAATGAAGATAGCAATTTAATTATAGGTTTCATAATAAATGTTTGAAGTATTTCTTTGAGCCTTCTAAATTTTTGTAAATATATATAATGTGTAATTTATTAAACTGTGTGGTACTTTTTAAGTATCAAACTTAAATATCTATAAACTCATAGGTGTTGATTATGTTAAATTTATTTTATTTGTTATTTAAAATTAATTTCATTTTTATAATGATGGTAATTGCTATTAGTCAGCAATTTAGTGAATGTAACATTATGTTTTTGTTGCTTTATTATTATTGACACATTTCCCCCTCAATTACATGAGTACACGCAAGCATCACGAAACAACAGTAAAAAGCATAATTCCCCACCACATATGAGTGTGAAAAAACTACAAAGTATTCACATATAATAGGTTTTATATAATAACTACTTTTACAAGTCGTAAATGCATACATTTGAAATTGTATCTTTTTTGATAATACATCCCTAAAGGCAATGACATAAGGTTAAAATACTTATTATTTATAATTTATTTAAGTGAAAATTTGTTTTCATTCGAACATCGAAAACAAAAATTACTAAAAATGTTTCATCCAAAAATATAAAGGAGAAGGGCTGGTGAATTACGATACAATCACACAATAGTGTGAGTTTCTTTGAAAAGATGTAACCACAAAAGGGAAAGACATATTACAACGAATCTATGTTCTTTCTTTGTTTTATTTTTCCTATAATAGCTGTGCCTGGCAACTTTATAAACAAACCACTTTTGAATGTGAAAAGATAAATACCCTTATCACGAACCAAACGTTCTCACAAAAGAAAAATAGAAAAAAAGTTTTTTTAAAAAAAGTCGTGGGTTTTACAAAGAAAACCCGTTCCTGAATGCGACAAGACGTGGTACAAAAGGTACAATATTCAAGACAGCAATAGAAGTGTATCAAGAAAACACAGTAGGCGGATCACAGGTGCTCGGGGTCACATACCATGAGTAACCCCCAGAGGGTGGAGTAGTCACAGTTCCACCAAGGGTCGACAATGTCCTGCTGCAATTTGCAAAACTTTCTTCGACGCTCCCGTTCACGCACGCAAGCTCCTCCGCATTCAAGGACGCTCCCGTTCACGCGTGTACTCTCTCTAAAGAAAGTGGTGAAGAGATGGCTCACGCCTACACATGCACTTGGAGCACAACTCCACTCGTAAAGTGTCTTTTATGGATTGCTTGACCACCCTTTGATATACGCAGGAGGTCGGTTCTCATTCCGATCCCTGGGGTGTCCCCAACTCCCACACACTTGTAACTTAAACAGCAGAAGTGATGGGATGTACTATCACTTTTTTTTTTATTTCCAATAGAGTGATGTAGTTACAAACTGTAACTTAATATCAAACACTTAACTTGCAAAAGCATAACTCATTTGAAGAACAGCTCTTAACCGTACTCGCTGCTGCTGAAAATACCTCATGTTTGTTAAATAATAGAGTAAAACCTCTTGAATTAATTAAAACCATAGCCGATCCGAGATATCGAAATTCCGAGTCAACCAGAGAATGGAAAACAATGAAATAAAATAAAACATACTTACGGAAAATCATTATATTGAACGAATCGGGTATGAATCATAGTTGCAGAATATGAAGACATCTACTTTGAACAATTGAATCGCGCTTAAATTTGTTTTATTTCTCCTTACATCTAGACAATTTAGCACCGTATGCCATTTGTTACTGGTGATAAGTGTAACTAAGGTTTTGTTGACTTTACCCTCAATATTTGTATAAAGAGCCCTCCTCCCCTCTTTCCTTTCTTAGATTCATAGCTATTAGAAGATTTCAGAGAAGAAGAGAATTTTTCAAAATGCGTAAATGAAAAAAATAAGTATTGTTATGCAAATTTCCTAATCGCCTCTGAAATTTTAAAAAAGAAATTCTTTGTGCTGACCGATTCGGGTTATCCAGAAGTCCGAGTTAAAAGGGTCTAACTTAATGAGGTCTTACTTTATATGACAGTTTCCATGTATGAAAAATGTGCACCTTTATATACATTGCAACATATACAATCTTCCATTTAAGAACATTTTAGATGACTCTTTGAACATGTGAATATCTTTCATAGTTTCTCTGTATTCTTCCACAAACGCAAATCTTAAAATGTCAATCGCATAAAAGATATAATAATCAGCCTACACTATAATAAAAAGCTATATTTTATACACATTCGAGATATTTAACTCATTTTGGCTTTTAAATTGAATCACATTTTACTGTATTTAGTTTGCAAAAAATAACATTATACTCGTCAGGCGCAACTTTTAACGGATTATAATAAAGTTGAAATTACTCATTTTTTTTAAAAGTAACATCCTTCGTTAACTAATAGATAGTATTTGCTTTTTTTTATTATTATTAAAAAGAACTTATGTGGCATGGAAAAAAATTGTGGGGAAAGTATGCTGTGTAATAGTGAAATTTAACCCCAACTGAAATACTCAATTTAAAATCTATTTATAATGAGCTGTTGTATACCTGTGATTTCTGTTGTGTATGTCATTAACAAAAGCTTTTTTCGTATTGTATATTAAATTAAATACTCTCTAATTATCTTCAAACATGTTATTTAAAAATAGATATCTTTTTAAGTGCAATTTTATTCTTTTAAAATTTTTGTTTGTAGCTAAATTAGTCATCGTATTAAAATTATGCTATTTTATGTGGAAAGCTACCAGCAAGTGTAGCGAACAGAATGTTATTTTATGAGTCTGATCTGTCACTGACTCTGTGACATGATGAGGGTCGACAACTTGTTTGGAAATACTACGATCGAAATAATCTTTTTAATACATTATACTGCCTTGGGAATGGAATGAAATTAATGAATCAACATATATTTCAGCTTGCTGAAACCATGTATAAAATGTCCCCGTTAGCCTTCTAATTTTTTATGTGATCATATTTCAGTCAACTAAGTTTTAATTTGTGTTAATCTGTAAATAAAATATGGGCACGATAAATTTTGAAACGGAAGTCCATTTCTGGTACCCAGGAGATACAAGCATCATCGAGTTCAGTAAGGTGAGGAGGAATAAAGCTACAAGTGTCAAGAGCTGAGATATGAAGGTCTATATCTTTAACATCAATTTTTCCACCATTTGAGTTTGAATGATAAACTTAAGGTTTAATCTAAATTAATTGGACATGAAATAAATAGTTTCAGTATTGCTTTACTACATATTTCAGCAACATTTATTACCCCTGTTAACATTCTTGTTATTGAGGTGCAAGGTTTCTTGAAAAGATACATCCATCTGTAATATTTCCAAACTTGTTGATGAAATGTATACCGGTTTTTGTCTTATTTTTTTTTTATTGCATCTTAGATTTTTAGTTTCATCCAAAGATTTGTTAAATGATTTAGACATTTTGTCTATTGTGATACTTCTTTATTTGTGTATGTTAATAATAGCATTGTTGTATCTAAAAAAATCTTATTCAATTACGTAATATATGCTTTTTAGATGGACTATGAGTCCTTTATTTTCTTCAGTGTAAATAGATTGATGTAAATTTTCTTTACAGAGAGTGGGTCTAAATAAAGGAGGTTCAAGTATATTTATTTGTGTGTTTTTATTTTTGATTTAACTTTTGACTTCGAAAATAGTTACAAAATACATTTGTTTATATTGTTTTAATAATTTTTTGGAACAGAATTCATATATGTACAGAGTTATTCAAAATGAATCATCCAGTTTCAAAATTCCATATTTTCAGAAATAAACGACACAAAGTAATGAGTAATACATGAATACAAAAAAAGTAAATATGGAAGTTTTATATTGTGAACAATAGGTGCCCTTTGTGTGTTCTTTGTGAAGCTATTTCATTAAAATTGTTTTGGAAGTTTCGCGGAATTATACCTCGGAGTTAGAACGGTCGTAGTGGACCAGATGACTTGATGTTACACAGTTGGCCACATAAGTCATTTTATATGGTTTCGTGCGATTTCTACCTTTGGGATTTGTAAAAGATAGTGTATTCACATTGCCTACATATTTATGTGAACTTAAACAACGGATTTCTGCTGCTGTGTAATCAATTACCACTGACACTTTATAACGTGTTAGGCAGTAATTCACATATCGAATTAACATTGTACGTTAACTAAAGGGAGTTACATCGAACAATTGTAAAAAAAATATCATATTGTCTCTTTGCGTTCATGTCTTACTTATCATTCTGTGTCGTTTATTTATGAAAATATAGCATTTCGAAATCGGATGATTCAAAAAAATCTATTTACCAATAAAAAAAAAATAATAACACTGAAAATGTTGTTATTGTATGGATAAGCAAATTTGAATGCCAGTTTATTTTGAAAAAATTCACTTTTCCAGATTGGAAAAAGTTTTTATTACCTTTGTGAATAATTTAAATGCGTTATATTTTTAATCAATATTATATAACATTATATTTAATTTAAAAATATGAGCATTGCTACGGATTCTATATAACACGAATAAGCCCCGAAAAACTTCCGATTGAATTGCTGTGAAAACAGAATGAACATGCATTACTTAAATTTATAAAATTTAATTTTTATGTGAATTTTTCTTACTTTTTTTTTGAATGCTTAAATATTGTATTTATTGTGTGAAACCAATTATAAATATAAAATAAAGTAATGTAATGGTAACGATAAATGGAATAAAATAATCACTATATCGGAAAACAATGTTAAAATTTAAACAGTTGTATTAAGAACATTAAATGCCTAAATATCAAAAGATAAGCAAAAATAACATCACGGCGTTGCATGAAGATAGCAATTGCATTCATTTTGGAAAGGGGGATGAATGAGGTTGGGTTAACTGAAATTACGTTATCACTGTAAACAGGAATGGTTAATTGTAATATAGGAGACTTTTTCTCTTTCTTATATTCTAAGAACTTCTTAAGTAAAAAATTGGTTAATTAGGATTGATAATAGTAAAACATGTGTTTTAAATAGTTCCATTCATTTATTAGAGAAAAATTACAAGTTCCCATCGAGCTAAAAAAATAATTAACTGACAAAGTGTAAAAAAAATATCAACATTTTTTTTTTTTTTTTTGGAAATCACAATTTCATCGAAAAGCAGATGTTTCCCAAAATAAATATTTATACAATATAAATACTTCAATTTTAGAGGTAGCTTTTAATGTTTTCTTTTGCAAATTCATCCAAAAATTAGAATATTCTGTTTTTACAAAGTTTGTATCTCTCAGATTTGTATTAGAATTTTCTCAGTTCCTACAAATTTAAAATAAAAACCTACTATTTATTATTTGATTTTTATTTAATTTTATTGGTGAAAATAATTTATCTCTATTTTAATAACAAAATCTGATATTAGCCTTGCTGCTAATCCAGATTTGGCATATTTTACATATAATTAAAAATTAAATTGATGTTCTTTAAAATAAATAAGATAAGAGATATGTAAATCGTGAAACCCTTTTGTATACGTTAATATCCTTACAACGATCAAATATTGTATTCAATTTTAATGCATTTTATCCTTTATTAAGCTATTGTTCTGCTATACACTCGTAACAACGTATCTTTTCAATGCGTTAATTAAATGCTCGACTTGATATAGTTACATTTTTTTCTTTCTTTAACAAAAAAATTACTTGATATGCACGCTTGGTGGGCTACACTTTACTGCAGTCTATAATTATTATTATTTGAAAAAATAACCTTGGCAACAGATGTTGATATGAAACCAAACTTTCGTTTCCTGTTCTCAAGATCTATCACCTGCCTTTTCATTTTCAAGATGCAGAAATCTTATTGTTTTTGTAATGTTATGATTGGTCAAATCGACTGCTGAAATATTTAAATTAAAAAAAAAGCTGTACAATTTTATTAAATGTAGATTAGTCAAACATGTTTCTATAAATTTTAATTAATAAATGTTTCATTGTTATGAAAACAATAAAATATTCCTCGCCATTAACTTAAGAAGTTAAATTGCTATCGTAGAATCCTGATAATCTTCTATTTTAATTGAAAAAAAACAATTATTAATGAATGGCGCACACACTCGAGTCTGATTTCATTTTTTGTACAATTATTATTCATAACTGTGCAACTTAAATTTCAAGCAAAAAATTTTGTTTTTAACCGTTCTATTTCAATTTAGTTTTATTAATCATTTTTTAAAAAAAACGAATTTTTCCAAAATATTTGTATTATTCTAAAAACAAGTAAAGTTAGCTGCAGATAAATATTTATCGCAGCCCATCGCAAAATTGAGAATAATTTGGAAACTTTTGAGTCGTAATAGATGTTTTGGTATCATAATTTAATTTATCACGATAGTTAATCATTAATTGAAGAACATTATATTTCTGATTTCGAAAGATCAGGAAACCATGAAAATTGATTAAAGAAAAAGCAACTCAAATAAACTTTAACATTTAAATAAAACGTGTCATTGACACTGAAATAGCTTCGAGAATAAAGTATATTAACATCGAATGCATGCAATTTGTCGAATCTTGAAAAACAGGAAACAATTAAAGCGCTTTTCTTCAAAAAGGCGTTTTTCAGATTATTATTTAAATGCCTGAAACTTCGAGGATGTGTGTTGATAACATTCTCTATTATTATTTTGCTTTTAACCTCTGCATGTGAAGCTATTACTACTTCAAATTATTGAATGGCAAGAATTACAGCGAAGAAAATGAAAATTCTTTATTTAGAAGTTCGCATATCTTCTATTTGGAAAAGTGAGATTATAAAGGTTTTTTTGTACTTTTCTATATTTTTAATAGGATGTTGAATGTATTTTTTCGCATAGAAAGAATTATTTCCCCTTTTTTTTCTGAGTGGATGGGGGAAAAAATATTTTCCTCTCAGAAAGTTTTTTGTTTCTTTGAACCCGTATTTTAGAAATATGGAAAAGTATAAATTTTTCATTTTCTTTTTAAATGCTTCGAAATTCCTTAGACAAGATTTCATCATGTTTCAGTGAAAATAGTGTGAAACATTTACTATCTAGAAACAATGAGCTAGAATGACTTCAAAGCTCATTTTATTTTCATAGTTTTTGTTTGTACACAGGTTTAAAAAAGCAGATATAAAAATATTTAAATAAGAGTATAGTTTTGAGTTAAGAATAATAATTATCTTCCTAATATTCATGCTAACAATAAAATTGTTTGCTGAGATGTTTAAACGTTTATCGTAGCAAGGATAACCACGTTATCAAGGAATCCTGAAGTCAAATTCGCAGTGTAGATAGTTTCATGTTTAATCGAAGTAATTCGCTCTTTATGTTAGTTTTTCAATGGCCTTGCGTTTAGCATACTTTACTAAATAGTAATTTAATTTTCTATACCTTTGGCGTTATTTACGAATAGTACTTTACTTTCTTTTATCCTTTTATCTCTAAATATAATGTATATTCCTTGGTAAATTATAAATAGTTTGTTATGCTGTTTTTATTAACAAGATGGATTTCTAAATCTTTTTAATTTTTTGGCTTTTAAATAATGAGGTTGAACATAATTTGAATATGTTTAGAGAAAAGACGATGAAAATTTATTTTATTTACTCAGATGTCGAAAGAAAATAAAACTTTTGAAATAAATTTGACGCACGAGTAATACTGTACATCTTGTAATTATTACATAATCATTACAGTGATATAAAATGCGGCATATTTTTCAAGACATTTTATGATATCGTTGTTATTCAACAACATATTTAAATAATGATTACTTACAGATAATAGTTTATTTGAAGGATTCTAAGATGTTTATAAAGTATGGAAGTGTATCATTAAATAGGTTTTGATTTTATTTTTCATTGCCATCAAATTTCGTTGGTTATAATTTATAATTTTAAATAAAAAACACAATCTTATTTCTTCTTACTGACTTGTATGATTTTTATGTTAAAATTTGTTTAGAGATAATGAAAGATGTCATCGGAGAAGTTGAAAAAATATATCTAAATTTTAGGTCCTTATTATTTGAGAGATAGCACGTCTTATGGGTGTTGTAGAATTATAATTGAAGTCTTGACAGAATTAGTTAATTCATTAAGGTTCCAGAAAACATACTAAATAATGTCATAAAAACATTGCTTTACAGAGAATAAACAATGTTTTATCTCGGTTATTTATCAATTACCAACTGAAACAATTGACAATTTTTCAATTTTTTTGAATTAAAAGTACTTTGAAAATCGAGATTTACAGGATAAGGAAATGAATTATTAATTTAAGGGGTAAAAATTGTTTTATCTTAAAACTGATTCATAAAACAAAAAATGTAAATTTCGTACACTCTCAATTTGAAAATGTCCGTTAATAAAATGTTAAAGTTACTCCTTTTTTGCTGTCAATCGATAATTTATATATGGCTTAGTATTAATATCTTCTTAGTTGATTCTCAAATGTATTAAATATATTGACGTTGTTTGACGCCTACCATGTTTCCTATTTTGCTCCTTATCACTTTACCTTTGAAGAGTGGGAGGATTTCTAAGTAGTTGACTCATTTTGCGCTCATATAAATAATACCAATATACGTCACACTGTTCATAAACGGAGGGAATTGTACCTTGATTTCCAGAATAAGAATAAAAATAACCCCATTCAACTGACTCAATGTTCACTTTTAATTATTTCAGAGAATGACGACGAAGAGCTATGAAGTGATTTACTATATCACTTTTTAGAACGTTGATAAATTATGAAATAATTGTTGTGAAAACAGTACAATTTGAAGGGAATAGAGAAGTTACCGCTGCGTTACAATTATTTAGGCGAGCTAGGTTTGTTTAAATTTATGGATTGTAGGATTCCTGAAGACTCTAAATGGCATACAGTTTAAAAGAAGAAGAAAAAATTTCTCAAATTTTCTTGCCGTTTCAGCAATCCAAACATGAAATTTTTTCAACTCTATTTTTAGTTTTACAAAAATTACCATGTGGTATTCCCATCAAAAATATCTTTCGCGTATTCTTCCTTTAAAAATCCTTACTTTTAAAACCCAACCATTGAGGTTTGCCTTATTTAAAGAAGCTTTATACATTATTTGATTCCCCTTCATATCAATATACATTTTAATTGGCTTTTAAAACGCGTTAACGAGTTGATAACATACATTCTGTTCATCAATTAAATTTCGATGATTTTTTCCTCATTTTTATATGAATAGATTTTTCAAAATGTATTATATTTTGATCAATTTAGAAGAATGGCTAATTTTTTATACCTATACTGATAATTTCTTATTCGAAAAATTCAGCAATAAAAACTTGTTAGGTTTAGTTAATACTTGAGCTTATTGTTATTAAAGAATTGTTGTGCAGTTCTAGTGATTAATTAGTCACCCAAAGGGCTATCGTTTTAGTCAACTACAAAATGGTCACTCGAACAGTTTTCAAAATGAAGTGTTTTTTGAATATCTTTTCTAATGAATAAATGTATACGTGAGGAAACGAATGAGAGACTGAATGAGTGATTTAATGATTGAGAGAGCGAATCGGTTTTTTTTTGTTTAGTTTAGTTTTTATTAATGTCGCACTAGAAGCAAGACGAGGACTATTGGTGAGTAATCTTGAAACTCGGTCAAGTGATGAGGACGATACCTGAGCAGGCACCCCCTCTCCCAACATCCAAACCACGCCAACGGGAGGACTTTGGGCCCCAATAGATTTAACGTGCATCAGCCCCGGCTACACGGCGGGTCTTTGGCATCCAAGCATCGAACCCGCGAATGAACGAAAACTGCCGGCCACTAATCCGAAACCATGACCACTAGGCTACCGCGGCCATGAATGAATTGAACTAACAAATTTCCATTTCGTTTGCATATTATAGTTCACTTTAATTTCTAATATTTAATTGAATAATTTAAGAATTATGTTTAAAAAGTTAGTACCTTTGATGACCATATACATTCTTTTCAAAACTTTATATGAAACAATTTTTTTTGTTTCTTTCATAAATAATGAACTCTTCTTCCATTATTATCAATTATTTACATATTGAAACTGAATATTTGGTAAAAATTATTAGACTTTCACGGTTTACAAGGTATGTGACTATAACTTTACTCAACGAACTAACGTTCAAACGAAAAGAGTTAGAGTTGTGAAAGCAAATGTAAAGGCTCTACAAATATTAGTTTAATCTCTATGACTAACCGCAGAGCTCATATCAGTGAATTTTCAAAGTTAACGATTTTATTTCGCAAACTGTGGCAGATAGAGAAAAAATATTACTAACCAAGACAAATGACACTACTGTATGGATATATCCATAATTATTCACATTCTAATACGAATACAATCTTCAATTTTGTTATTTGATTCAGAAAAACTGTGATCACACATACACACGTACTGTAAGTCGTCCCAGATCCTGACCAAGCATAGGCCAGGCCGGCAGTCAACGGCCGGCCTGGCCTATGCTCTAGCAATACAAGAGATAATAAAGTTTCTGGAGGCAGTATGTGTAGATATAAAAATTATTCTGCAATTATTAAAATTAATAATTATTCCTTACATAGCTAATGTTGTAAATTATTGCTATTCTTATTGATTTGTTTGGTTACAAGAAGCCATTGATTGAAGTAATCCGCAGAATGGAGAAAAAAGAAGACAATCTGCTGAGTTCTTTAGTCATGGCCTTCGAAAGATCAAGAAACGCGGGAAGAAATGTATAACTCTAATGGTGACTATGTATATGTATACACACACACAAACACATATTTATATATTTATATATATATATATATATATATATATATATATATATATAGAGAGAGAGAGAGAGAGAGAGAAGTCTTTAGAATAAGAAATAAAAGTTGAATTTCTACCCCAATTACTTTTAGTGATAATAAAACTTTATGATACAACAGGTTACTTCAATCGACGACTTCATGAAACGAAACAAATCAATATTAATAGCAATTTACACCATTATGAACATAAGGATAAATTAATATGCAGAATAAATTTTATCCAAATATCTCGGTTATTTCTTAGTAAAGAGTAAAGTAAAACTTACGATATCCCCTCGTAATGAATCAGAATGCCCACAAACATAAAAATAGAGCGATGGACATTGCGATTGATTTGCCACCAGTGTTGGTCATATCTTGCCTAAATTGGATGTTTAACCTTATTGGATGTTAACCTATTAGTGCAACTTTATGATGAAAAAATTTACATGTGCAGCTAAATTTCTTGGCAGACGCTCTGTGCATAAATAAGCCGAAATCCTATGCACATAGAGTATTTCACTGACACAACTTTCTCACCTTGTCTACTTACAAAATATTTATGGTGTCAAGAAGTTCGTCAGTCAAATTTGCAAAATATCGTTATTTATCCGTTCCTCGGGATATCAGATTTACATTTTAGAAGTATAATAAAGTTAATGATGTATTTTAGAGAAACACACATTTTATACTAAAATTTGATAACACTTAATTTTTACAGTCGGTCTTTTTTTTTTTTTTTTTTTTTTTTTCTGCCTGCTCTATTATTTTTTAAAAAATAAAATCGCTAAGTTTCAATATCCGCTGCTAGGTTTGTTGTAAACAGTCTAAGATGATTTAATATGGCAACTTTATATAAAATTCAGCATTGCTTCCATAATTCTAGCTTTCTATGTTCAAACGTAATTTCCCTATTTAAGGATGTAGCTGTACTAGAAATACTGTAGCTGTACTGTAAAATGCTAGAACTGATATCAAAATTTATTGTAAAAGTATTATTAAACTTAAATAAAATCCCTGAGAGAAAGACAAAAATGGTGCATATTGCAAATATTAGTATGCTACCATTTTAAAGAGAAAAAAATGTATCTTACAAAAATACATAAAAATTATAATATCATTTTCAAACTTTTCAAAATAAAATTTTATTCCCTTGTTAACATTTGAATAAAACCTCGTTATTACACAGTCAAATCATACAAATTACTTTATGAGAAAGACTGAAATGTTTCTTCAACTGTTTTGTGTGCCTTTTCGCTCTCTGTCTTTGTATATGTATATCATAATATATATATATATGTATATATATAATATTATATATATATGCAGTTTTATTCTATAAAATTTTATCAAATCATTACCGAGAATTGAAGATATTAGATCTTTAATTTAACTAGTTTTAGTTAAACTCATAGTAATAATTTACTCAAAACAAAACGTTAGAAAATTTATTCCTGTTCTTTTATTCTTGGCTTTTAAATTTGAAGGAATATCTGTGTTGTATTAGAAGCTTGTACTTTTGACCATATAGTCCTACAAGTATCGAACTGATATGAGAGGTCTTGATTAAAATGCAAGATATAATATATATTATTTATTCATTTAGCAAAACTAGTTGTTAGGCATATGGTAGCTCTTGAGTGTTGTGAACCTTTTCACCTGACCTCTGTACTTTCAGTTATGTTTCGGCAGTTAACCTTTTATCTGTGAGGATAAACGGAAGACATTAACATCTGATCACGATTAATATTCTATTAAGAAACGATGTATCCTAAGTGTTTATTCATATTTGTATAAGTTTATTATTTTTTTAAATACTAATAAATGTAAATTTACTCACACATACACAGAAATGCTAGTTTAGCTCTTAAGTTCCTTTAAGTTAAAGATATGTAAAAAAATGGTAATTAACTTGACAAGGGTAAAGTTCAAAAAGCTTTTTAAAATTTTAAAAAACAAAAGAATATTTTTATGCAAAATGCATGTTCCCTAACATATCAATTTCTTACAATTTATCTATTTCTTTTCATCAGAATTCTTAAAATATCAAGAATATTTATTCAACAAGGGCTTTTAAAAACATAATTTAATAATCATACATTTAATGTAACCCATAATGAGGCCCATTATTTATTAAGTAGTAGAATTATTTTATTAATGAAGAGTATTGAACAGACTGACATGGAAAGCTTTAAGATAATAGAGACTGTAGTAATCATTTACTCTATATTATCTATAGTTAAATCCATATTCTGTAGGTAGAACAACTTTCAGCATATTATCTGGCCTTCAAGGTCTTGGGGTGTGTTGTATGTAATTACACATAAATTCAAATGGGGATGGAATCAAAAATCAAAAGAAGAAATCCATTTGAAATAAAGGAATATCATTATGTTTGTATCGATAATAGTAATATAAGTTTTTTCAAAAGAACTGACATTATCAATTTTGTTTTTTGGTATATTAGTAAGATGATGTATACATAATGGTGAGTATATTCGATAATGATCAACTGTACGTTAACGGTGTTTACTGGATTTCTGCAGTCGCTTCAGGCTTTTCCTCTTCCGATAGCTGACAATACGAAGAATGAAAACCTCAAGGTGTTCAGTTTCATCCTGACTGCGTGCTCTTGACAGAGTGGTGCAAAACCTGACTAGTATGAGTGCTGTGGTTCGACAGGCCCAGGCGGCTGTTTGAAATCATTTTGTGCACGAACCCCCGCGGGAGGAGTCACCTGAAGACGATTTCAGGTGAGCGAAGGCGTTTCCGTGCGGAATCATCGCCTCTTGGGTGCGGTACAATCTCGTTCGAAATGAGACCGAGACCCCTCACCCACCCTGGTCGCAAGGGTTCTGACCCTTTGAGGGTGCGGCTTGCCTCCCCGCATGCGAAAACTAATTGCTTCTCGGCAAAGTGACAAGTCATAATCATGTCAGCAGTAGCGAAATTAAAAGGGGGCCCAGCCCTACACATTAAAATCTGCGCCCTTTTATAAAAGCTCTGATCTATATACTTATAAGGCAAACATTTATAAAGTTCAAAAACACACCCCAAAATACTCTTGCATTAACGAGCGATGAATTACCCTCCTTTATCTACTCACTCTTCCAGGGCCTTATCTCGAATCTACGCAACATAATACTTTCTTTGTATTAAGGCAATTTTAAACTCTCTCTGCGTAATGCAGTTATAATGTCTTAATTTCTCTCTCTTAAGCACCGAACTATTTGTTGCGTAATGCTTCAAAAGTTATCTTTGCTTGTACAAGAGAAGGACCAAGCCCTCTTCATATGTTTTAATCCCTGCTTGTTGATAAAAATCCGTCCGTTAACAGCTCTGAAATTCTTCACACGAAATGAAACTATTGTATAGAAGCTTTAAAAAATAAATGAACTCTAATATTTTCCAAATCTAAAGTTTTTCTTTTTTTTCCAACTCCTTCAATTGTACTTTTGTTAGATTGCGAACGTTTCGAGAAACAGTTCATGTCGTAGCAGTGATAAAATATTTTTATAGAAAATCATGGTATCATAACTCCTACTCAAAATTTATATTGATATTTTTAGGGTAAAAAAAACTATAATATTCATATATAGCATTTTTACTGAATGTTGACAGAAGGAGTTTGAAAATAAAATTTATTCTGAATTTCTGAACGACTTATGTAAAAACAATTGAATAAAGAAGAATGCGATGGTAAACAATTTTATTTTTATCATTTTTATTATTTTTATCAGCAATCTGAAAATATCCATAATATTTATTTATTTCATCCGCGTATTCTGATTTTTTTTACTGAAATCTTCTAACAGCTATGAATGTATGAAAGGAAAGTGGGGAACCGAGGGACTTTACAAATATTATGTGCCAAGTCAAAACAAAACCTTAGTTACACTTATACTCATCAGTGACAAATTGCATATGGTGTTACATTGTCTAATCTGAAAATACAACAAAACAACTTTAAGCGCATTTCTATTGCTCACAAAGTAGGCATTATTATCTTCTGTAAATATAATTTATACTGTATTAGTTCAATATAAAAATGATTATATTTTAGTTTATTTTATTTTAAACTGTTTTCTCCCATTATCCGTTTAACCCGTATTTTCGATAGTCCGGGCCGGCTCTGGTCCCAATTAATCCGACTTAACAAAGCTCTACTGTAATACTAAAGAATGAATGCTCCAACTCAAATGATTAAACATGTGAAGTAGATATATCACTACTAGTATTAATGTCTTTGTAAATACATTATATTTTTGGATCTGAGTTTATGTAATTGAATATTTAAATACGATTACAAATAAAAATGTAGGGATTCATTTAAGAAACGAAACACACATTTAACTCATAAGTACTCATAAGTACTTAAAAGTTAACTCATTAACTTAGTTAAACTCATAAGTACTTAAAGTGCCAGATAAATTGGTACAGGGAATCTTATGCAGAATACACAACAATATCAGGTATTTGCTTTCTCCGTTGCGTTTACTGATGTGTACACAAACTGATAGATATCAAAGGATGTATGTAAATTTATATATACACCAGCTATAAAATCTGTTGGTTGACTGATTCGCCCAAAGCAGACATAGCTCACACAACAAGGCCTTGGAGCCATTAAGACAATCTCTCGGGAGGATCGATTGTCTGCTATCAGGGCAGTTAACGGTAAGAGAATAGCTAATAATCATGATTAAAGGGATTTTTAACATGATATCATAGCTAGCTCTCATGAGATGAGTTATTTGCTTTTCGGAAATTGAAATGAAGTTATGATATTCAAGCAAATGATCATTTCAAAGGTGTAACGAGAGTATCAAAATTCTGACAAAACCTCCAGCTTCGAACCAGTGCAGCTACTCAAAGACAACGATCGGTGAACGTGATTATAAACGACAATTTAGGAATTATTTAACGAGATATGAGTACTCTTCCCCCTGCATATTACATTATATTTAATCCTGGGGACTCAACAAGTACCAGTACCTGAACTTTGAATTTATTCTGCAAGAAAGTCGATGACAAATTCCAGTCTACTTGATGATGTACTTTTCACTTAGCCATGACAACTTCGACACTTGAGTAGCATGGTCTGAGGACTCTTATCCCCCCCCCCATGGGTAGATTACAGTGCATGGGGCAAAACTGATTAAGTCATGAATCTCAACTGTCAGCAAGAAACTTTGCTAGTTGGAGGTCCATAATGGTATACGGTTTGCTTAACTGATAACTATAGGGGCTCTTAAAACTTCTAAAATAGTATATGACTGACTAAAGTTATGTGCGCATTTTCTTCTGAGGAGATAAGCCCATTTATACCATGCATTCATGCTGATAGATTAGGTCAGTTCCAATAGGACAATTAACCATCATACAAGCGTCAGAAAGTCCCATTATAATTTTTGTAACGTTCATCTGAATTTCGAGTTTTGCAATTACCACCCAAGAATCCAGATCTTTACGTTATGAAACACATTTAGGATCCAATACAACGCGTTATCTAACAGATAAGTTCAAGACTCTAAGCATAATCAAATTGTGGAATGCTCTATCCATGACGAACGAGTATAATCAGCACTACTTACATTTTACTTATTGAAGCATAAGGAGAGCACAACTCGTCGTGTTTCTGCAATCTATCACTCTCATGGCACACCTACCGATTATTAAACTGGTGTACTAGTTTATTCTGGTGTTTGAAAGTATTCTTTTTTACATGCACATTATGAATCCTCATAATGTTGAATCGAAGGGACTAAAAATAGCGTTTCTTTGTTATTAAGTAAGGAAGTGATCTCTTATTATTTCTAGGATTAAATTTTAAAAGAGTAAAATATTTTTAACGATCATTAGATACTTCTAAGTAAATTTTTTTTAAAAAAAAATTGGAAAAAATTATTTTGAAGGGAAAAACTATTTAGTTCACAGCATGTTCTCAAAAACTTCGAAATTTATTTTGTTCATTAAAAAAAAATACAAGGTTATCTAAAATCGAATATATATGACTAAAGGAGATAAATAATATTAAGAGAATCATTTAAATTTATTGATTGCATTTCCTTCAGATAAAGGGTTCTGATAAGAGTCAAGAACTTTGAAAAATAAGACGGATAATAACGCGATTTAAATAATAATTTAATTTTAAGTTCGTTTAGAGAAGCGTATGTTAAATGTGTTTGAAAACTGGATATTGGAAAAGAAGAGTTAGAGAAAAGAGCGTTTTAAAGCATACCTGTGACCAATTGCAAAACACACACACACACACATATATATATATATATATATATATATATATATATATATAAATTTTCCAAAATTTATGATGTTAGATGCACGTGATTTCAGTAATATTTCTTTCTAATTTCATGCTGGATGGACATTTTTTTTTAAATAAAATATTGAATAATGGACGATATGCATGAGCTTTTAAATTCCAAGTTATTAAATGTTTTGGAGACTAAGAAAGTGAACAGCGATTTTCCGGCGAAAGAAAAATATGACAACTTGTTAATGAAAGTGAATAATAGTAAAAACAAAAGTAGCGAGTAAAAAGAAAACTCCATATACATATATAGAGTTTTTTACGACATATATTATATAACTTATGCTATTATCTAATATATCTGTTTTAAGATATCTCCTGAAAGTAAAGTGCAAAAAAACCATTTTTATTTAAATTTTTAAATTTAAATATTATTGTAAGTTTTATTGTAAGTCGTCATGACGTTTTTCTAATTCTTAAGAACGGAAGTTTAATATTATTTGAAAATATTTATTTTTTCGAATTAAGATATCGTTTCTCTGCAAAATAATCTGAATTCCCCATTACGAGTTGGAGATTTTATAAACTTACCGGTAAATATGATAAATGTACAGTAATTTATCACATTTCAAGTTTAATGGTGATTATGAATAATCACAGGTAATTATACATAATCACCGGATTAATCATTTTTACCGTAACATATATACGAGAAATTAAAATCTAATACCTCTTCAATTTCAAATAATAGATTGTTAGTGTTATCGGAGATTGCTAACTGCAAAGCTTTAAGAGAAAACGATATATTTCAGTAACCATATGAGATATAAAATACAATTCTTATACTATCTAGAGAGTCCTTAAGTGCTTTTTTCAGAATTTAATGCACTTGAATGGTATTTGCAACAGCTTACTTCTACCTGAAGATATTAATAGTTTCAAAAGATGACAATCCGCAAAAGTAATCTCAGCAACATATTTACTTATAGAGATGTAGAAATCAGAAACCGAGAAAAATTTTTCCTCAGAAGGTGATCTAGGTTTATGAAATTAACGTCATCTAGACTTGGAGTTCCTAATCAGGAGAGTCTGTAAGCTTGGATGAGAAAGAATCTACTCGTTATTCTATTCCTAGAGTCAATTAAGTCGATTTTGCTTTCCTTATTTGCGATTTGATGAAATGAATTAAATACATTTAAATGTACTTGTTATGAAGAACAGCACAATATTGTATAATACCCTTATTCATTATAAACAAACACAATCTTCATATTGACACGTCTTGTATAAATAAAAAAAATTATGAAAAAAAATTCTTTTAATTATCATTATTTAAATTACTAAGGGGGGAAAAAGAATTTTGACACATTTATTTTGACTACTTTTCAATGCAATTGCTTGATTTCCTCGAAAGTTTTATTTTGTACTTATGTGTAAATTATACTCATAAAAAAGAAACGGGAAAAGAAGAAGTATATGGCTTCTTCATTTTTTTACTACCACAGGAGGTGGGGTTAGTAGGCAATGGTCATCGTAATTTGTAACAGCTTTAAGAGACTAGAACAACACTTGACCTAATACCTTAATTCCATACTACAACTTGGAGATGTAAATTTTAAATTAGGCTACATTAAAATTATATTTGACTATTTTTAGATTTAGCTATAGTTCTTTGAGTTTTTAAGTTTATGTATTTAGATACCTGGTTCTCTCTTGCTAAATTGTCAGAAAACTCAGTTTTTACACGTATGATAGATATCCACCCTAATTTTCAATAAAATGGAAAGTGCGAGTATAAACCTTATGGGTAAAAGTCTGTAGAATTTAAAAGTTAGATTATTATTTTAAAATCTGAAGCAGAGAGAGAGAGAGAGCTGAATGATTTTGTTTCTTAGGTAAGAGTTTTTTCCTTTCCTTTTTTATATCCCCCCCCCCTCTTTATGATAAAAAATATGGTGTAATATGTCTTCAAAATTTTACCGAAATAAAGATTTTTCTTCAACTCTAACAAAATAAATCCTCATTCAGTGAGGCATCATACTGCAACCACTCCCAATCACAAGAAAAGCAGAAGGAAATTTCCATACGTTTAAGCAATAAATATCTTCTAAAAACCTTCATACACTTTTCAGCTTCGGACATATTTAAGTGTCCTTATGATCTCAAGGTGATCGTTTCCAATGGCGGGCGTATGCAGTATATACATAAGTTAACTTTATGGCATAAAGGTAAAGGTCTTTTCCTGTCAAAAAAAGGTGAATCTCGTGTCATTGCCAGATTCGTATGCCTTAATTTTAACCTTTCAAATAGCGAAAAATTATACGTCATGTTTTTGACGTTAATTAAGTGTTGTAGATTTTTAACGGATGGGATTTTTCTAAAAAAAAATTAAAACAGTTTTATTATACACTCTAAGCAAACAAAAAAAAAGATGCATACCAACAAAGAGTTATCCGAATGGGACAAAAATCAGTGGATGTGAGTAAAATATATTGAAAATGAAATGCTAACAGTATCATTGGAATTGAATGCTTTATTCAGGAAATACAGTTAAGAAAATTAAAAAAAATCAGCAATGAGTTGACCCAATACTGATGCAAGTTTTTATCCGGCTACGAGTTGACTCGTAGAGTTGGCAAATGTCCTCCTGCAATACAGATTCTACTTAGCTTTTAATCCAGGGATGATCAGAGACTCTTGTTAATCAGAGACCAAATGTGTTATATTGGGGAGAGTTCTAGCGATCGCACCGGTCAGAGAAGTGTCGGAGAAGCACGAAGACAAGCAGTATAGTGAAGGTCAAGAGCAGCTGGGCATTAACCTGTTGAAATGTAAGCCCAGATGTCCGTGAAAGGAAGAGCAACACTATGAAATGATAAAGAATCTCGTCGATGTACTACTGTAAGGCTGTCACAAATAACAACTAAAGAGGTCCCGTTATCAAATGAATTATAATCCCATACCATAATTCCTGGTGGTCGAATTGAGTCAGGTAAATATCCCACTGCTGTCCTAGATGTCTCCAGGTTCGACTTCACTTTCAGTTGTTACTGAAAGCAATTCTACTCCAGTCCGTGAGATTCCAGATAGAATGCGCCTAGCATCACTGCAAACGCGTCTGCGGTGTGCAGTGATGAATGACAGTCGATGCAATGTCCTACGTGACCTCAGCTCCCGTTCTTTGAGTCACCTATCAAAGATCATCGTAATCACTCGTGTCCCAATTACACATCGGATCGTTGATAAAAACACATCAAGAGTTGTGGGCGCCGATAGGATAATCATTCAGTTATTTCTCTTTGTTTTCACTCTCGTTGATAACGTCTTGATCCTCTGTAGTCCATATTTCCTCCATTCCTGAAAACATCTTAGAATGGTAGCAACACTCTGACCCGAATGTCACGCGATTCTGTAATTTGACCTCTCTGCTTCATTTTGCCCATTTGCACGTCCTCTCTCTGAAGGTGACATTTACTCATACTGTTCGAGATCCGTGTTCGAGGTATTCGTGCAGTCCACGAGGATCGATGGAACCACACTCGTTTGGAAGTTATGCCATAGCATTGAAATGTCCTTTGTTTTATACGACATCCATTTACTCTGTCGCAATGCTCTGGAGCTCCAGATAGTCTGACACTGGACACCAAAAATTAATCATTTGCGTATTCAATCGTAAGGTATGAGCATACGTAATTTCATTCCATTCAGTTAATTCTTTGGTGGGTCACCTTTTATATTATAGAGTTACTTTCTGGATGTAATATTTAAATGAAATATTAATACAGACGCCAAATACTAACTACGCTTTATCGTGAAATTATGAGAAACAAATGCTTATTTTTAGAAATTGATTTAGCACAGGCATCTTTTGCAATCTTTTAAGGCATTAACCTTAGAAAACAATTCGTGAATGCCTTAATTTTCAAGGAAAACTTCAAACTTTGCTCTGTTCAGCAATTACTTAAAATACAAGTATCCAATTATAAATTTTTTGACTTCCCTTAAATTGATAACTATTAAGTTAGTCTTCATCATAATAATAATTTTTGAAAATCTACTTATTTTATAAAAACAGATTGAAACAATAAAGCTTCAAGGATATAAAGTTACAATTTATTGCAAAAGGGAAGTTTGATTCGAAACTTTTTTCGGACAATGATGAAGGCTGGATTCAACGATTATTTTAAAAAGGAACTTAAGAAGCTTTATGATGATGAATGATGATTTTTCTTTCAATTTCTTCATGCTCTGATTATGTAATGCTAAGTTCAAAGTCATACTTTGTCACTTATTACACCTTCCCTTAGTGGAAGTTAAAAGTTCATATAATCAAGTTTTAAATAATCAGTTCCTAAAAATTAATATCAAGTAACAACAAATAAATAAGGAAAGAACAAGATTTTACAAGAGTTTTTCCTTCTTTATGTTAAAAACTATATGAGCTTCCGTTGTGAAATATTTATGAATGGCTTAAAAATTAATTTCATTCGATACTGCAAATTTTATGTCCATACTAAAAAAATTGTGCTCAAATTCAATCGTTTTTCGCCTTTCAAAACATATTTATTTTTCTGAAAGGCTACGGATCCTGCCCACTGAGTAGTCAATACTGCAAAGATTTTGTTTTCTCAAAGATTTTGTTTATCTTGAAAAGAAGTTCCACTGATTTTATGATCACATTAATGTAGAACAGGAGAGTTAAACTGGTAGCCCTCTCAAACCTCTCTCGTCCAGCTCCCAACGATGTCAAGGAAGTTGTCATTTTCCATAATATAAGGCTTGATTGAAAAGTAATACTCCAATGCCACAATTTTCTAAAATTTGTTACGGAATTTAAAAATACTTGTTGCACCTGAAAGCAAAATATACACATATTCGTATCCTCTTTATAATGCATTTGTTTCCTTTGTTCCCAGGTGTTGTTGGTGTGTTGAGATCTAAAGAAGATGATGACCCAGATGGAGATGAGGCTAAAGCAGCCAACTTTGCACTTTGCTACTTTCCCCTTTGCCCAAAAATGAAAGAGCACCTTGAGGGGCATCACTTTTACTTTGACGAGAAAGCGAAAGCTGTTTTTAAAGCCTGGGGTCAATAACTACTGGAATTCTTAGCTAAATACATTACTTTTTAATTAAGCCTCGTATATAAAACACAAAAATAACCCTTTACTGTTTGAAATCTTTTATTCACTTCAGAAAAATTGTTTAGCTGTCGGGTTCCTAAAAGATTTTAATCATTTCATAATTTTACAGTCGCAGTAAGACAACAATTATAAACCCTTTTTTTTAAGTATTGCATTGGATTGCATGCCTAAAATCGTAAATCCTCCATCATCAGTCTTTGCATTATTATGGACATCATTCTTAAAACCATCAGATGACTTTTTATAATATTGGAAATAAGGTTATGGAAATGTCATCTTTTGTTATGCATTATAGTTAAAAATACGTTTTTAAATCTCTTGCTGCGTTATTTCCTTGATCATTTGATAAATGCCATTCGGCTTGGGTGCAAATTTTGTTTTCTCATATTCAGTTCCATTAGTTGATCATCCGGTTTTTTAAACAATTTTAATGATTTAATATAGCAGCATTTGCTTGAGGAGTTAGGTAAAGGTAATTGTGATAAAAAGAGATGGGGGCAAGTTTTCGGGGAGAAAGTGTAAAAGGTCAATACTGTTAATATATATATATGTACATGTATGTATATATATATATATATAATGTTAAATAGACATACTTTTATCATTTATATAAAATCATATTAAACTACAAATTATTACTATTAAAAACCAAAATTAAAATAAAATCATCAGAGCTATATAATTGTAGATATTACATAATTAATTGAAATAATACTCAAAAAAAAAAAAAAAAAGAAAGAAAGAGAAAAAAAAGCCAAAACACCAATAACGTTAAAAATATTATCAAAATGTAAAAGGTATAAATTAGAATAATGCATTAAGGCCATAAATTTACTTAAATACATTATAAAATAATTCAAGAACGCATATTATACATGATAACTGTAATTCAAAACAAAACTAAAACTAATAATTTAGAAACTACAAACAAGTTAAATAAGATAACTTTACCAAGAAATACGAGTTCAAAGCAAATCTCAAGATAAAATAATTAAGAAAAAATTGAGAAATAAGGAGGTAATATAATTTAAATAATGTCTTAGACTTTGGACTGAGAAAGTGTGTTTAAACTAGTTTCACTGATCCAGCCAACCCAACTTCAGCAATTACATTATCATTAATGGTTTAGACCAAGAAAAAGCGAAAATCCCAAAACCTTACAGAAATTCGACCGTAGAAAAAATGAAATCATGGAAACAAATACATTTAAATCTTAGTAAGTAAACGTAAGCATTTAAAATAATCTATACTTATTTATGCACATTAAATTTTTTTTAACTTTACAAATTATAAAACTTTTATTCCTCTCTCTCTCTCTCTCTCTTTATATATATATATATATATATATATATATATATATACAATTTTAAAACTATCGAAACAAGTTAACATCTACCTACATATAGTACAGTGTGGGTGAAATTTATTTGACTGATAAAATGACCCGTGACTGTGAATGAATTTGATATCCCATCTGAAGAGCAATCATTATCTTCACTAACTCTCTACCTTTCCCCGTTCTTCTTGCAGGCCTTCTTAATCCTTTCTTTTTGCTCCATGCACCTCTTTTCTTGTAGGACTAATGTCACGAATCCTTATTTTAATGCATGAGAATATTACACATTTATTCATGGAATAAAATCACGTAGGAAGTCAGTTCGACAGAAAAAAAATCATATACTAATGAACAATACGATACCGTGTAACGGGGTCTGGCTTATTTGATCCCTTCAACTAACCTTTTGGACTACTTTATTACGTTATTTGATTTAAAAGCCTCGCCTTGTGAAAGAATCATGACTAATGTAAATCAGCATTGCTATATATAGAAATATAGCGAATTAGAAATTAAGTACTACAAAGACTGAAGGTGTCAGTGTGTTTACGGACAGGAAGAAGGTTGGCGAGATTTATGTACGTGCACACGATATTGGTGTAAGAAGTTTAGTGATCATCTATAAACTTATATATAACTCGGACCCAGTTTGCAAATGTTTATTTCTGAGTCGGATTCAATTTTGCTGTTATTGAGAGAAGTAGAAATTTCAATCATAATCTTTGATTTGGACGCGAATTAGTAACCGCTTTAAATTAATTTTAAAGTTTTGATCTGGATTTTTCTTAAATAAAATAAATATACTTAAAAGAGTTGCTTGACTATTTTTTGACTGATTATTTATCTTACCTCATTGACTCAGTATCTAAGTATCGAAGCGAGGATGTCACAATAGTAATAAACATGCTTCTTTCTTATCCAATTAAATTAAAATAAATAAATATCTGTTAACATCTTGAATAACATTAATTCATAAATATGTGTAATACATAAAAATTTTGAAGTGAAATTTTTTCTAAATGGTATTTGAATACGAAGATTGTTCTTATTCTTCCTGAAAAAGGAAAATAAAATATTGTGCAATATTTCATTCTTGATGACAGATACAACTGATAAAAATTTAATTATTGCTTGTATTCGTAAAAAGAGGAAATAAAAAGTTCTGATTAATATTTCAGAAAACAAAGGTTAAGGAGTCGATTTTTTTTCATCATTTCAACTTATATATAGACTCCTGGTTCAGAATCTCTGATTCAAAAATTATAATCACTAAATTGGCACCACAGAACAGTCAACGGAAAATACAATTAGTTATATAATCTTCACAACGTTAGAATAACTGCTGTTTTTCCTTTATTTATAGTTTCAAATTTCTCCGAGTTAAAAATCTTTAATAAAAATATAACAGAAACTTAGAATATTACCACTGGCATATATTGTATTGGTCATACAAAAATTATATTAGATGGTTGTCAGATATTCATTTAAACATTAGAGATATATAAAAAAAAGACACACAATTCTATTCAGATTCCGATTAATTAAATTCATTTAAACTGCTCTCCATCTTCAAATTTGGAACATAAATTTTTACAGATAATCTATATTCGAGTCTAGACTTACTGATTGTGAGCGAATGATTATAGTTTCAAAAGCAATTTCAAATTTAATTTCCGCGACTTACAATACTCAATAACTGTGTATATTTTTCAGATAATAATTTTGTGTGTTAGTTAACTCTGTCACACTAATTTAAAACTTCTCTTACAAAATTACTGATTTTTTCTGAGCACTATTCATATGTATAAACAAAGATTTAGGTATATGTATAAATACTAAACAAAATATTGTACCTACACCATAGTACTCTTAAAACAAGAAGTAATTTTATGAAATATTTTCTTTGACATTTTGATATAAATCGTAAAAATACAATTTATCTTGATTTAAAAAGAAATTTTTTAATTTGTTTTATAATTATAGTCAAGCGAAAATTAATGATCAAAAAGTGCATTGAAAAAGGTTTGGAGAGAGTAGAGCTACTAATTTTAAATTTTATGCTATATGGAGACAGACAAAAGTTCAGATACTACACTACTGGCCATTAAAATTGCTGCATCAGAAACAAATTCAAGAAACAAAATGATATTTATTGGACAAATATATTATACTAGAAATAACAGGTGATTAAATTTTAAAGAAATTTTGAAGCATAGATCCTGAGAAATCAATACCCAGAATAACCACTTCCGGTAGCATTAACAGGACTTATATTCCTGGGCATTCAGTAAAATACAGACTGGATGGAATGTACAGGTACAGCTGTCCATGCAGCTTCAATACGAGATCATAGTTCATCGACTGTAGTGACTGGCGTGTGGTGAAGAGCCAGTCGCTCAGCAACCATTGACCAGACGTTTTCTGTTGGTTAGAGATCTACAAAACGTGCTAGCAGGGCAGCAGCCGAACATTTTCTGTATCAAAGAAGGTCCGTACATTACTGGCAACATGTCGTCAGGCATTTTGCTGCTGAAACGTAGAGTTTCATAGGACTAGTTGAAAGAGTAGAGTCACGGGCTTCAATACACCAGAAATATAACTGCCACTGTTTAAAGTGCCGCCAATGCAAACAAGAGGTGACCGAGTCATGCAACCATCACTTCAGGTGATGAGCCAACATTACGATGTTGAATGCACGCTGGTAATATGCGTTCTCCACAATGCCGTCAAACGCGGGTGCGACCATAATGTTGCTATAAGCAAAACCTCTATTCGTATGAAAAGACGACGTCCCGCAATGGCTGTGTCCGTGTTCGTCGTTGATCAAATCATTGAAGGTGCTCCTGTCTGTGAAGGGTAGCCGAAACCATGGTCACCGAGCTGACAATTCATTCTGCTGCAAACTTCATCGAACTGTTCGTGCAGACACTTGTCTTCCAAACGATCCTATTTCTTGACTCAGGGTTCGTGACGTGGCTGTACGATCCACTAAGGCCATCCGGGTAACATGTCTGTCTTCTCGACTGTTAGTGATAGCGGGCTGTTGAGACCCACCTCAGCGTACCGTATGACCATCCTGAACTCATTGATTCCATATTATGCAGACAGTCGGGTATTCTCGATCGAAGCGAGCAGCAATACTGCGATACGATAAACCGCAATCTCGATAGAATAATTCAATCTCTATCAAAGTCAGAAATAAACCGGTAAGCATATTTCCTTCTTACATGAGGCATCACAACAACTTTTCACGGACACCAACGTTCAAATGCAATTTGTGTATGAGAAACCTACAGCACAATTTCTTTATTTTAACACATTGTAGGTGTCGTTAACCATGCCTGCTATACATTAATGCTTTGAAAAGCTAATCATTTGTATACCATAGAATCTTCTTTCTGTCGTGTAAATTTCACGTGAGTAACGTATCGCCTTCTGGGTGTAGCAATTTTAAAGGCCAGTAGTGCAGCAAACGCATTTATACTACTCCATTGGGTTAATAATGCAATGCCATTGGCTATTTTTATTCGAAGTATTAAAGAAAAAGCCTTTTCCAATTTTATGCATTTCGTCACTTAGGTTAAATAAGATCGTGTAAATAACATAAGAATAGCAACTTTGCTTTTCATTTTTTACAGGAAATTGAAAACAGGATTTAAGATTTCCAGAAAAGTTATCAATCATTTAGTATATTTGGGGTGCCATTTTCAATCGACGCATAAGCATATCACTTACCAATTATCAAACTGAATTCATAGAACTACAATTTGGCTCTGTGATTGATGAATTTCAAATCGAGTCATAGCCTGACGTAAAACCGGGTACCATAAAAGTTTACGAAAATTTCTATTATACCACTCAAAATGCAGAAAGTAAAGACATGGCAGTAATCCCAAACTCAAACGCTATTTAAAATGTTATAGGATTGATAAATTTACCATCCCCTGACCACTAATTTGAGTTGAGAGGAAAAACCCAAAAGTATAACTTTTCAAATAGAGTGAGTATAAAACTGACTTTGAAAAAAAAGGTAATATATACCCAAACAGCTTTATACTTCTAATTTATTTTAATTTTAGAAAAAGTTTTAACTTATGGAAATAAAATTAAAAATTCATATAGAGAAATCATATCAATTCATTCGGTTTTGGGAAATCAGTCTCTTGCATATCTCGCAAACAAATTCACCTTCGTCATCAAGGTCAAATCCGTCGCAGGCATCATGGGCTTAATCTTTGTATATGGTGCAAATAATCATAAGGAACAGACATAAGTTGTTCTTAATACATACAAGAATCTACACTATCTTTATCGTTAGCTGAAAGCAACCAGTCTTCATCTCCTCAGAAGAAGATGGGTCATCTGCAATCTTCCTTTTCTTTCCCTTCTACCTTTGTAGTCCTTCTTGATTTTTGATCTCTTGACTTTCCTTTTTCTTAGGTTGTACTTTTCCTAATAGGTTTTCACTCTTCGGACTTTTTCGGTTCTTTTAGACTTGGTAACTTCAATTGGTAATTTGGATTTGTAGGAGGAGCACGTTAAAATGTCTATGAGCTCCCCGTTTCATTTGATTTTCTCTTGCGGAGGAAACCAGATATCCACTGGGGGGAATTGAAATGAAGATCCACTGTTGCTAAGTCGGGAAGCTCCTGTTTCAAATGATGGTGGAAGTCTATCACCCTGGAATTAACTGATTAGGGGTAGGATAAGACCGGGTACCACCCGGCTTTGCCCACCACTGAGAAAGCGGTTTTGTTCACAGGACTACTGTGGTTTGCTCGCACTAAACATAGAATCAATTTAAACAAGAGCAATTTACATACTCCGCGAAAGCGGTAAAATCTAGCATAATAAACTCTACAAACATTGTGTCACCTACCCTGAATATAAGGCAAAGTAGGAATTATTTATTGGGTACGATAGGAGGATTAGTAAATTTTTAAAGGCTTGTGGCTCTTCTGTAATCACCACCTTTAAGCAGATACTGAAATGCCATGACTACGTCATTGCCGCGGTATAAAAGCGGTGAGGACGATATTGTTGGTGCACATTCTCTTTCAGTTCCGCTCTAGCTCACCTTTTTGTTTATATGCCAATTTGATGCAGATGTATGTTGATTACTATTGTTTAGTTTCAATAAGGTGTGAAATGAAGATGAAAAGATGTTTCGGGTCGCCTTCTTCCGCTGATGTAGTCATTAAGCCTAGTCTGAAATTTCAAGCAATAACATGAAGGGATAATGATCAGCCTAAGCCTTCCTCTCAGGCTTTACAATTATTTTTCTCGCTTTCGGAAAATACGCAGATATGACAAGAAAACCTCGTTCTCTCTCAGAAGGGAACCGACAGCCCACTCTTTGGCATAGATGATTGGTCTTATTTCATATGTAAGCCAACACTTAGAAGTATCTGCTGGAGAAAAAAAGGAGAGAACCCGGTTTTACCCGACTACTCGACTACAGTTAGATTACATATGTAATTTGGTTTTACCCCACTTTCCCTTATAAATCTTGATTCCATCAAAGACGATCGAGCGGAATTATGAGGGCTGTAGCAAGTTAAATTGAACTATGAGCCTCAATGCTTTCCCAGGATGAGGTATAGAATTAGGAGAGGCAGGTACCTCGTCATCTGACCAAGATTCAGAATTATGAGGATTCGTTGATAATAACCTTTATCTAAATCTAGAGTGACATTACTTTAAAACTAACCAACCTTGACTTAAGTTTCTGGATAAAAATGTAAATAACAGAATATTTAATGAAAAAATATGCGAAGAAAAAATGTTTTTGGGTTAAAAAAAAGATTCATAAAAAGAGAAAAATTTCCAACATTCAGTATTAAGTTAGAATTAGCTCAACATTTTTTTAAAATTTTGATTAAGCGCAGTTTCATTTAAAAAAAAAAGGAAATTTCTAATATTTAATTGAATATACCGTTTTTTTTTCTCACATTTATAATTATTATAATTTTTAAAATAAAATTTTTTGATTCAAATATGTGTCTTCTTTTCTTTTTAAATTAATTAAACACACACACACACACATATATATATATATATATATATATATATATATATATAGCACTTGCACACAAATATATCTATTAATTCTTTTCTTTCTGCCTGAGATTTGCTATGTTTTTTTGGTAGTTTTGTATTTAATAAGGTTGCAATTTTTTATTAATGGTTTATACACTCGTATATTTTGAATTAAACTTATTGTGTATAGTATTATTTTATAGTAAACTTATGTCTATTTTCACTATAATATTCTGTATGTTTTTATTTTAGGATAATATTTTAATTGATTGGTATGCTTATTTTATTAACTGACTGATTTTTTTCAATTATTTCTGAAGTATATGTAGTATTTTTAGTTTTAGTAAAAAAGAATTCGATCTTAAACGTTGCAATTTGTAATTTTTAGAGATGATTTTGTGTAATTTAAAATTATTTTTAATTAACAATAATAATTATACAGCATTCTTAAATGTATATATAGATAAATTTTCGCTTTAATTAATATTTCCCATGTTATTTAGATTTTTAATTAATCTTACAATATTTTAGATGTTTATTTATGTGCAATTCGGTTTTTTGCTGTGAAATTGAAGATGATTGTTATGTTTACCTATTATTCTTGTGATTTATTCTCTGAATTCGCTGATTTTTTTGTTTGTTACTATATTTTCTTATGATGTAATTCACTGAAGTCTGATGGTTTGATCAGTAATTACCGATATAAAAATACATTATTCCATTTCAAAGTATGGAACAGAATTAATTACATAATTTCCATTATTCTAAATGTTGCTTTTCTATCAATTGGCTTTCCTTTAAATTGTTTGGTTCTGTAATAGAATGCTTTGATGTTTTGGTTTTTAGGTTTTAAATTTTAGATTGTTTAATTATTTAAGTAAAAAAGTTTTTTTTTCTCATCTCATCATTTGCATAAATATTAATTTGTTTTTTTATGATTTCCTAAAATATTTAGGTTTTTTCTAAAAATAGCATTGATTTGCTATTAGATATTCTTATATATATATATATATATATATATATATAATAAACCCATGACTAAGTGCGTCTATCAGTTAAGTGAAGTAACCGAGAGAGGGATTACGATAACATATGAAACCCGAAACTTGTCAAATAGAAAGTAACTCATGAAGTGAGCCGTAAGCGTTTTACTACGTATCTTAGAGACGGAAGTGATGACGAAACTAAGGAGTGGTTCACTCTCAATCTTTTCGCTTTCAGTTTACGGAAAAACTTGAGTTTATGTCCACTATAACTTTGCGTTACGATTTGCTCCCTGCAACGTAACTCTTTTTAAAGCAGGAGTTTCACTGTATACACTATAGTTCTTTCATGTTCCGCAGTTGTTATATATATATATATATATATATATAACGTACTCCATGTTCTTCTTGAATTTAAGACTCATACTTTTAACTCCATAGAAGCTTACAATCAAGAATGTAAATCGATTTCATAAGGTAACAGTACACCTTCGAAGAAAATTTTTTGAAATAACTTAAATTTTGCCTACAAATGCATATTTTATGAACTTATGGGGTTTCAAAATTAGAAGAATACACAAGAAAGGTTTTGTTAGTGTAGATTTTTACTATCAGAAGGCCATGCTATGCATATTTAAGCAAAAATTAAGACATTCCGCAAAACATGGTAACTCAATATATATATATATATATATTGACGTTTTGTAAATTGAATATAATACGAAATATAACCTTATCTAGAGAATTGACTATTATTTTGATGATATAGGCCTCACGTTGGAAGCTATGTTAATTCGAGTTCTTCACACTGAAGTTTTCTTTAAAACTGAACTGAACTTTCTTCACACTGAAGTTTTCTTTCTTTTTAAAAGTCATTGTAATTTTCATTTCATTACAATATAAAAAAAAAAAACTTCTGCCTAATATAAGATCTCAAGATTAGTCCATTCGATGAATTAATATTTGAAAAATATGCATATAAAATTTGAGGTTCATTGATGCATATATAAAATTTTAAGATATTGTGTTTCGTAATTATGAAAAATGCAGTTTTTAGAGCGTTTGTGGTCAAAGAAATTCATCATCAAGTAATATTAAAAGAACAGTAATTCACCTTCTAAATAAGATAGAAACAAACAAAGTTCAAACAGATTTTTAAAGAATATGAAACCAAAAATTATGTTTTATAAGTGTGCTTTCAAGTGAAATGGACGTAAGTGTAACTGATAAATATTTTAATCATTAACTGATTAATATAGTATGGATTTTACAAAATCTTACTTTTTTTAAAAAAAAGTAAACATATAAACACTAAAATTTTGTAAAAATGCTATTTCACTTCTTTAAAAATGTTACAATGCAACCAATAAATGGAAACCTAATACCACACACACACAAACAAACAAACAAAAGCTATACAAATTTTATTATTTTAATTTAGTTTTTATCCACCATGTGTTGTGTCATGGTCGCGAACTCGCGAAAGGCTTTGTTTCCACTGAGTCATGGGTTCGGCGGGTCTGCAGTGGATGCCTGCCATGTAAAAGGAATAATGTACGTCGAAGCTCCAAGCTTTCCCGTTGGGGAGGTGTGGAAATTTGAAGAGTGAGGTGTCAACTCAGGGGAGTCCTCGTCACTCGACCGAAGTTTAAAATTACAAGGTCCGTGGCCAATAGCCCTCGCTTTTCAGAGCATCATTTATAAACAATCAATCAATCAATTAGTTTTTATCTTCTGAATGAAACGATTAAATAAATGATCCATTCATATAAAAATGCTTAATTTTAGTCGTTAATTTCTTACATAAATATGCTTACAAAACTTTGCTGTATATATTTGTTAGTTAATTTAATAGGTATTTAAGTGGGTGAACAAAAAATTCTACAAGTTTTAATCTAATTTTTTTAAAAAATTATTTCTATGATAAAGTGTGAAACAGTAGGTTTTACACATAAGTAGTTACGGGGGGGGGGAGTATTCCAAAGCGAGTATGATTGATCTATAAGTCTTAACTTTCCGGGGCACGAATGGGGGCCCCGGTCGCGGGGGCGCCGGGCGGTCCGGGGGGGTGCCAGTTCAGGAGTCGTCCTTATCACTTGACCATGGTTCAAAATTACGACGTCCGTCGCCAATAGCCTGAATTCTTATAATTCAGTTTTTCAGGCCGAACTTTCAGCAATCGGATTTGTCGTTTTGTTGGCCATCTCTCATAACTTCAAATTTTCTGTTTACTCCGACAGTTTATAATCTATATTGCTACTGCAGAGTACCAGAAATAAATCGGCTTTTATCAATACCATTATAGAAAAATTAACAACTTATTCAGATTTTTATAACTTATACTGGGTTCGGGCCCACGTCGGAGATTATTGTAACGAAATTGCCGATTTCTTTGCAAAGCTCGCTATAACTTATGGTGAGAAAATGAATGTCCCTGCCCCTCGGTCTCATATAGTTATGACTTTAAAAAATAAGTTTCTTTCTGACTGGGAGGTCTGGTGGTCAACTTGTAATACTGGTATTCGGGTTCAGTCATATATTCCTAGACCAAATTTGAGTTTTCATACAAATTCTAGTTTTATTACACACTTCTTAACCGGTCATGGTCCCTTCATTTCTGATTTAAATCGTTTTAATTTAAAAAATACAAATTTATGTCTCTGTGACTCGGTTGGAGATGCAGACCACTAGGTTTTCTCTTGCCCTTTTACCAGAGATTTTCATTTAAAATGTCATACTGTTGAAGCGAAACTTATTTGGCTGAGGTCCGTGTGTGAAAATCCCTACTTACATTCTAAGCTCAAATCATGTATACTTACGGCTCGCAAAATTACCCAACAAATTTGTTAATTGTTTCAAACTTTTATTATATTTCTCAATATTTTTATCATCTCTTACCATGTAGCTATAATTTTATGTCTTGTATATATGTTCATACCTTTGCCTAACACTTCAATTTTGTTTACGAATTTGTGGACGTTTTTGTATTGTGCTATTTAACCTGTTATGTATCTTATTTCTACAAGAAAATTTCATGTTATTTTGTCTATAAATGCTGAGTGCGGGGGTGATTGTTTTGGGGGCCGGTTTGCAGCTCTAAACCCTTTGGGTGAACTCGGTCCCCTTGGGTATTCTGCCAATAGCCCTCGTGTTGCTTCTAGTGGGACGTTAATAAAAACTAAACTAAATTCAGGTGTTAGAATAAGAAAGAAATAAAATAATATTATTCACTATTTCAAATATTTTTAAATAAAAAATTATTGATAATCATTCAGTATTTCATTTCACGTAAATTTATACAGCTGTATCATAAATGATTATTGTGCAACTTATGTATAAAAAGTCAATATGATAGAAATTCAGTATTTCAAGATAATTTTCAACTCTCGTTTGAATATTTGTTGATTATTTCATTATAGTTTTAGTCCCCTACAAAAATCTCCATACAACGAGATTATGTGTAACAAACTGTAAAATACAATCGCATGAACAGAAAAGAAATCACGACTTCAAGCAGCGTTCAGAAGGCAACTCCATCACTTACACTCCATTATCCGCTGTTTTATATTTTAGAGCACGTAATATGTTTTAAGATTTGAAACGTTTTTCAAAACTTCCACTTAATCAAAGTAGCTTAATCTTAAGTTTTTCATTTAAAAATTCATTTTTGTTAAAAATTTTATTTCCTGAGTTTTATCACGAGGGTTAAAAAAATATGAGTCCAAATTTTTTTGAAACATGATTCCTAATAAAAATGCTTCAAAATACTTAGAGACGTAGCTTCGGTGAATGGTGAATAAATAATTGTACAGTATAATTAATATCGTAATATAATAGGAGAGAAAATATCAAGAGCAAAAAAGGGGGATTTTGAAACAATTAATATTTTTAAATAATTGTTTATTAACGTCTTACTGGAAAGAAACACGAGGGATATTGACGGCAGACCTCGTAATCTTAAACCTCCATCAAGTGACGAGGATGACATCTTCGTTCATCTTCACCATTATCCAAATTTACACATCGTGCTAACAGAAGGACTTGAGACCTTGACTTGATTTAACGCACATCAGCCTCGCTACACTTCGGTTGTTAAGTGGTATCAGGTTTCGAGCCCTCGACACGACGAAAACTACGCCAGCAGCGTGTCCGCGATGACCACTAAGCTACAGCGGCCAATTAATAGTTTTAAGAAAATTCTGCATTCGAAATAATCCAATTCTAGCAAAATTATAAGGATGCAGGAAATTTTTATAAATCAGAACATTTATCGCAAGAAAAGTGTATAATTTTTCTATTTGGATACAAATTCAATGAATATATGAAAGAAGAATAATTATTTACAATTCAGACTCAACTATATTTTCCAAAACCTGTGTCAGTTCATTGCATAATCCCTAAGACTAATTTTATTTCGTTTTTCCTCGAAAAATGTTACTTCTCAATTGTTTTTCTATTTAACAAAGAATTTAAATGGAGCAATGAGACTTCGTTACACAAAGAGTTCCATTTTAATTCTATTTGCATTCTAGCCATTGCATTTAGAAATGATTATTACCTTCACGTGTACACATTTAAAAGTGGATTAAAGAATATTTTAACAAAATATGTAATATAAACCTAGATAAACAGATTACTGAACGATAAAGAATTTTATAAACGTACCACTTTTTACAGAATATTTATTTTATTTCTACTCCCTGTTCAAAATAATTCACGTTCTCATTTCATTCAACTAGAATACTTTATTTTTTTACGCATAAAAAACTTCATTTATTTTTAAGAAAGAGATTTGGCAGAGTAAATTAGCGAATCACATAATAATATTGGATTCCAGAAGGTTATTAAACTTCAACAAAGCCAATTCCAGTTCGAACTTCAACCAAAAATACTCCGGGCTAGAACGTATTAACTTGTTTATAGTTAATCTACGTATAGTTCCATCTGTAACTGAATATGAGCCCGTTTTAAGTGAAAAGTATTTTAAACTTTAATAATAGCAATCAGGATATTGTTTAAAAAAAATAAACAATTTCTTATTTGCTTAGATGTATCGTTTCAATTCAATGGAGTTAAGCTTTTACACCTACAAACACCACATCTCACAAACATACAGTAATTCACAAATTAAAAAGTTTAAGGGATTCTAGTTTTAATATTAAAAAAATACCGTATCAACCGGAATATAACGAGCTACTTTTTGACTAATCATTTCAAATAAAAAACTTTTCATCATATGTGTATATCATATTATGTATACATTTTTTTCTAACTATATTTATAACAAAAATTGTCACATTACATTAGGGCTAATACAGTAACTGGAAGCTTACATGCAAAAATAATTCATTGAGCATTCATGATGTTACATTGTTGGAAGAGAACCATTTATACTTTCTTACTTAAAAAAAACCAGTTTATGTCTAAGATATGATACTTCCTATTTTTTTTAACTATACCCTTCATTAAGTATGGTATTAACTTGGTGATTTGTAGCTCTTAAGAAACCAGACTTATCAGCATTAGAGTTTAGTGAATATTTAAAAAAAAAAACCGTATGAAATAATTTGAAATCTCTGCGACTTCTGACCTGTCTTTGAAATTTCAAAGGAGGATAAATAATTTAAAATTGGATGATGTTTTTAAGCAAAAACAAGCAAATGGAAATTTGTGAACATTTTATTTATGATAGTTAAAAAAAGACTTGAGCTTGATAACGTTATTGTTTCTACAAAATCACTAACACAACTACAGCTTTTATTCTTTCAAAAAGAATACTACCCTTTCTCCACGTCAGAAATAATAATAACAAATAACAACTCTCCAAAAAGGGAAGATTTTTGTACTTTTTTCTTGAACGGATACAATAAATAATCCGAAATTGCAAGCATTTCTTTCTGCCAACGGTGCTTTCACAATGCCAAAAAAAAAAAAAAAAAAAGGTAATAAAAATATATTTCAGAAAGAAACGCATAATTTATTTTGCATTCATTATTACACTTTTCAGATTTCAATTGTAAATCATTAGATGATTTTTAAAGTTTAGATGATAAAAATAATCTATTTAAATTTGAGTTGTAACGATGGGTTATTCGCGTTCTACTATTAACTACCTTGGGGGCACTTTATAAATTCAATTACGAAAAATAAAAACCTCGGCTCAATCAAATTAAGGGAGATCCAAGCCAATTAGACTAAAGAAGTGTAATGAAGTGAGACAATGAAAAATGAATAAATAAGAAATATAGAGAAATAAGATAACTAGTAGATAGAAAGCAGGAGTGAGGAAGAACTGAATAATGCTGGATATACTCGTATAATTGTGCGTTTGTAAAAACTAATTTAATATTGCCGGAGTTAAGATCCGACTTTACATTGCAGAAGTTGAACTTTCACCGTAATTACGTAATACTTTACTCGGAACAGAGTATCGGGATAAGCTTGATATTTAATATTTCCGTAAATGTTATTAGAAAACGTGTTATGGGACAGTGAGCTGATAGAGAGCATTTTCCTTTGTAACATAAATAAATAGACTCATAACCTGTGACTGTTTTAGTTGACTGAAATTTTTTTGAATCTGTGCTTAGAATTTAAGTTAAAGACATTAAATTTGTAATTTAAGATGACCGAAGAATTACGTAATATGGAGACATTACAAAGTTACGGTGAAACACCTTTCTTCTTACCACGATCAATATTCCTTTGAAAGAACTGTTATATTACATATATATACATATATATATGTGTATGCGTGTGTGTGTGTGTGTGTGTGTGTGTGTGTGTGTGTGTGCGTGTGTGTGCGTGCGTGTGTGCGTGTGTGTGCGTGCGTACCTATTGGTTGGTCCCTTAATAGTTGTTTTTGAAGCTTTCGGTTTTAAATTTGATATTTTATTGCCAATTTATATCAATTTTTATTTTCATATTATATTATTTTTGATTATTAATTAATGCCTTTAAATAATTTGTTTTTTTTCTCTTATTTATCATGCTTTGGTTTTGGACATTCATAGATTGTTATATGTTGGTTAACTTTACTATTTGTGTTTTGTTATGTATATATATATATATATATATATATATATATATATATGGCTCATAAAAGCTAAATATTTATTGAAATAAAACTCCATAGATTATGCTTACGATCGAAATATTACTAATAGATTTTGTAAAACTCGTACCGTATTGGTCATAAAACAATTCCTTTTCCACAGCTTTTCTTTAAAAAGTTTCATTCCCTGCAGGAGGTATTCTCAAAGGGGGGGGAGGGGAATGCCTTCAATGAAAAGAAATAACTTCTTAATAAACCTGTCTGTGAGTATCTCTTGTTCGAGAATCGTTAAATAAATTTATATTCAAGGACTTATCAAATAAAGAAGGAATAAAAAAAAACTCAATATCTCTAAGCTTATCGTTTGTGTTATATTAAAAGCGTATAATTACCTAACAAACTTTATAAGTAGCTATTTAATTTTTGACATGATAACTAATAAAAGTATATGTTCCCCTCTCCCCCCCCTCCAGATTTCACAATCAATATCAATAGGGATGTAAAATTTGATTCACTGCAGGGTTCTATATTCAAGTCAAAAAAATTAAGAAGGTAACCTAGTTGATGAGAAATAATGAATAGGTCTTAGTTTTCAAAAAAAGATTAAATAGGTTAAATGAAAGATACATCTTTTTAAGAAATTAATTTAAAAGTTTCAGTGTGGGAGTTTTCATATATGGCAATGTTTGAGTGTGACGCAAATAAAGAAATTTGTGATTCAATCACCAGTTATTGTGAGTTATCAGAAGGATGTCAAGATAACTCATAATATATACTCTGTTTATATCTTGATGAAAGATTTAACTCTTGGTTTCGCCCAGCAGAAGTGATAAAAAAAATGCAAACCCGTCCATACTTTATTATTAATTTAAAACATTTAAATAACAAAAAGTATAATGCTCTGGAGTAGTGCACTGAATTGTGAAAGAAAAGTAGTCCTAAATCTGTCTCTGAATAGAATAATCAAAACAAGAACCAAACTACATTGACCTTTCTTCTTTGAGTGAGTAGAACAAGAACGATGTTCTGCAATCTTCTAAATAATTTAACTTTCTCTTCATCTCTAGACCTTCAGAATACAATATTCGGCCTTAGTGTCGCGGCGCCTTCGACATTTCTGACCCCATTTAACTCTCTGCGTGATGACACTCGTTAGTGTTAAGTCTAAGGTGAGAAAAGGACGAACGTGAGATGTTACACTTTGTGTGAGAGTTTAAGTTTGGCGACTAAACGCTCTTTTGGCTGTCATATTTTTGTAATTTGAATAAAAGTTCTATAAATTCCGTGCTAAGTTGATTAATATTAATTCATACATCTAATAAAAAAAAAAGTAATGTACTGCTTTCCAAACTGACTGCTTCGTGTATATAAAAACAATTAGAATCTTAATAAAGATGTCACTCTTTTGAAACTTCTTATGCTAACAGGCTTCTGATAATTCTGATAAATATGTACAAAATGGTTTTATTTTAATCAAACATTAACAATAAGTAAGAATAATTTTATGTTATTATATTTATTTGTAAAGAATTAAAATTGAACAGCTGCTCCAGGAAAACTCATAATTTTCCATAACAACTTTTGATATCACAAAAATTTGATATTTCATTCTATATGTTTCTTATTATTAATACTTTGAATTTTATTCCATCAAAGATTAAATAAACAAAACAAAAACTTGCATCAAGAAGACTGAGTACGAGGAAACACACACACACAGTTCGAAATGTACTTTTTTATTTGAGTAATAGTTTCTTTTTCTTTCATTTCCTTTTCCTTAAGATCAGTGATAATTTAAAAATTTCCAGAATATGTATTCTAATTATCACCTTTTTGAAAGCTCATTATTTTGGAGAAAATAGATTTTGCACAAGAGATATAAAGAAATGTAGTATGAAATTTTAACCATTGCTTCACATTTCTAATTTTACTTAAAAATACATTTTCACTTCTGAAGAGAATGCGAAAAAAAATTAAGTAATAGTAGCTATTTTACAATCAAGGAATTTCAATCATTCTCTTTCTCTCTCTCTCATTAAAGAACTAAACGTGATAATTTAATAGGGGGGGGGCTTCTTTATTTTTATTTAACACACATTGATTTCCCCTCCAAAAACTCATAAGCATGTAAAAGGAGGAAAACACATAGAATCAATACAATAACATGGATGAGCAGTAAGCAAAACAAAACACGCTCTTAATTGTATGTATATAAATATAATTCACACATACTCCTATACATATTACCCTTGTTATTTCAGAAACTATGCACCTCTTTAGTACTATTCTAATACAAAGAATATGCATAGAAACGGGAGACTTTGTCTGTACGTTTTTAGATTTATTATTATATAACACAAGTGAAAAAAATGATATCAATAAAATATAATTATCTCTTTTTTTTGTTTAGAAACTTTCAAAAAATTTTAAAAAAATATTGGAAGTGTTAAACTATATATATTCTTAATGAAGTTAAATCTAATTCTTTAGTAAAAAAAAATAGAGTATTGTATACAAATTATAAATCTTAATCGAAATAATGTTCACATTTTTATTAAAATTTAAGTAATATAAAGTATTTCTTTTATTTTCAACTCTGGTCTTTAATAAAGAACTAGAAGAAAATCAGAAAAATATCCATATTCCAAATTACTTTTGTATCAGCGACAACTCTGCGTTTGGCGTTGAAAGTCCACGTGTGTGACAACCCTCTACAGAGATAGATAGACATTTTTTTCACTCTTTTTCTTTTTTTATTACCTTTCCTCATGGTCCAAATCTTCATTTCTGCAAAGAAAAATATTTGTGCAGCAAAGACATGCCCACGGTGATAACCTGCAGAGAATACTCTGATTCACGAGGTCAACTACAAGGTCTTGAAAAATTTACGAATATCAGTATTTTCTTCTCTTTCTTCCTTTTTGGAATTCTTCTTTTTGTTTATTTTTTATTTTTGTCTTTCGGTCTAGAAAGAATGATTGCGACAGAAAAGCAAAGTTCGGGAAAAACTGGTTAAAATACGAACCCAGGTGTGAGCTTGGAAGAAGACAAATTAAGAGTAGCGCCCTTTGCCACCAGGACAGCGCAAAGATTCTGCTCCAGATGACCTCACAAAAAAAAAATCACCCCCATTAAAAAGGTCATTTAGCTTCAGGCATTCTGTTTTTAGTTACATTTTCGAATTTTTCTGAGCCAGATTTTTTGTGGCGGTTTTAAATCATGCCTCTAGGATCAAAGGCTGGAAAGCTAAAAGTTAAATAAATCTAAGGAACATTCAGTGCTTACTGGACATCCAAATAAAAAAAAACCTTTCAATCAGAATTCCATTATAAGCTTTAATATACGACAAAAATAATGATAAATGGTTGGTTTTGAATTAAGCAGACAGTTATGGAATTGTAATGATATATGTGCTGAAGCATTTGAATGGAAAGGATTACTAACAAACGAAATGTAGCAAGTTTATAGGAATTGCTACAATGCCTACAGCGTTAACTGGGCTCTATCAAACATAATGTTTTGAACTAGTTTATGAGTCTTTTAAATTAATTTGTGATGTGATAAATATGTAGGTTAACTCCAAATTTTGTATTTTCAATAACAGTTCAAATATTTTGCGTTTTTAATTTTTCTTTCCTACATTTTATTTACGAATACCATGCAAGATTTATTGACAAGTCTTAGACGATTTAAACTTGAAATTTATGAATTTCTCTATCATTTCACTGAGAAATTTCAAAACATGTAAAAAAATTGGAAAAAAAAAATGCTCTTTTTTTTAAAAAAAAAAAAATCTCTTATTACAGGTATAAAATCAAATTAGTTCGAACTATATTTTATAGAACTATAGAATATAATATATTTCGAACTATAGAATAGTGACAGTAATTTATTTTATGAGTCTTGTAATTTGCGTGCTTTGCTAGTCAAGGTATAGAGGAAAAAATGTTTATATAAAGACGATAAAAATGAAATATCTATTTTACAAATAAAAAATTAATATTTTATATTTAATGCCCATTATTTTACAGCTCTTTTATAACGATCCATAAATCTTAAACACAAGATCAAATATTAATTTTTTAAGCTAAGTTGAAAAGTTCTTTAGCAGGGAAGAAAATTTTTAAACAACCTAAAATAACTTATAATTTTTCATTATCTCCCACTTAATCTTTTAATAATAAAGTTTATGCTAAAAAGTGATAATTTTTTTTTCAGGATGTAGAAAAAATAGCATTATATATCAGTACTTTCTTTATTAAGTCATTATGAACAAGCACATTTTTCATTTTTGTCAAAAACATTGTACTTTTAAAGATATTGTTTTGCTCTTTGAGCATATGTTTGTTTTTTGTTCCAATTTTTCCAAGAAAGATTTAAAGAGTTTTTCTGTGCTTAATTATTTCCCACATATTTAATGAAAAGTGATTGCTAAAAATAAAAATGGAATTCCATTTTTTAATTTGCTTAATAAATTATTTGTGCTTTCACAAGAACAAATTATTTATTAATTGAAAGCACAAATACGCAATGAATAATTCCAAAATTGTATAAATAAGGCATAATACTTGGTTGTTTTAAATAATAGAAACTTCAATAAACATTTTTTTTATTTACTTTAATTTCACTTCGAAACTTTTGCTGAATTATATTTAACAGATCTACTTTAAATTTTTATTCAAAACTCAACTCTCTTAATACATGCATAGAAATAGCGTCTCAACGTTCCCTTAAAAGAGCAGTTATCATAATCTTGATTTTTACGGGTCAGTAAAATTGAAAACCTCAGCACTTACTCATAATAGATTTAAATCGCTCAATATTCTTAACTCGGTGGGCTTTCTTTTTATGCCGCGATGATTAACTGGCCATTAAAAGTGCTTAGTTATCCCTTCAAGCTCGTTTCATTCTTCTTTAATTAATAACAAAAGGATAAGGACTTTATTTGAGACATAACACTAAATGGAACGACTCTCCTAGTTCCTGTTATATGAATTACATCAGCTAATCAATCAATGATTTACACTAGCTAATTGCATTTAAATTTTCTCTGAAGTAAAATTAAAAACAACAAACCTTTAAAAATGAATTTCTCTGCTTCGTTAAACACATACGGCTTAGAAATGTTGTGTATAGTGAAGAATATGTTTAAAACTCGTTTTTTAATGATGAGAACAGTAAAATAATGAAGGATACGAAATAGGCTTTTCTTCCATGTTAGAAAATAGTTAAAGATAAAAAAAATAATAAAAGCGTTAAAGTACTAAAAAGGTGCACGAAGAAGGAATGCCGGGAAATAAGTGATTCGATGCTTTTTAAAATGTATGGGTGATTGTTTGCTTAAATCCTGAATTCCACCATTTTGTAATTTTCCATTTTAAGTGTATGTACTTTATCTTTTTCTGTCTTCAGCAATATGCTTTTTTCTGTTACTTTCTTGCGAATTTTACTAGGAAAGAGAACTAAAGATTTTCTTTTTCCCTTTTTTAAACTGAAAAATATTTACCCAAAAGAATACCAATAAAATTCAATGAAATTTGCATACATGATTAAAATTCTAAGCATTTCTATAAAATATGAGGGACATTAAATTTCGATCAAAATCCTGAATAAAGATGCATCGCGTCTTTCTTAATTCTTAAAAAAATTAAAATAAAAACAACTGAGAGAAAAAATAAATAGTTAAATAAATAAAAAAAAATCAAATTAAGAATACTTTTGAAAATCAATCAAATATTTACTTAACTAATCAAAATAACTAAAATTTATATAAAACTTTAAATATATATAACAAACTATTTAAGAATCAAACTAATTTAAGACAAAACAAAGTAATTTAAAAGTAAAAATTTAGAAAAATGGAGATAATGTAATTAATACTGTTCCATACTTTGGAATAGAATAATGTTTGCTTTTACTGGAAATTACAGATCTAATCATCACACTTTAGTGAATTATGTTATAAAAAGAGGGTAATAAACTAAAAATCGGAAATAATGATAAATGTTAGCTAGACTATTTCTAGCAGGATCTTTTCAGGTATACTTTTAATTTGTTTATAGCTTTTTCCATTGTAACTAATATAGTTTTCTTTTAGTACAAGATTAAAAATAAATTTAAATTTTTCATAAGATAAGAACCATTATTTTTTAATTTTTTATAATTAGCCAAAATAACCATAATTAAATCATCTAAATCTATGGAATTCAACAAATATTCAAAGTCCTAACTATAAATAGAGTAAATGTCTTTATTTTTATATAGTTAGTAATTTCATAACTGTTTTTAATAATATCAGTCTTATCAAAACTATAAAATGTTTTTTGTAAAATCCTTTGTAAGAATTTTCCAGCTGTAGTAATGTTTATATTTAAACCATTAGTCACAGTTCTAAATTTAATAAGAATTATGTGAAATTTAGGAGTTAGAAATATGTGAAGAAATTTTATATTCAAAGTATAACTTATTTTTTAAAAAAGCTTTAATTATATTAGCTATTTCTCTATCACTATTATTAACGTTAATAAAGGCATTATTATTAATTAAATGCTTATAAGTCATATCAAAATAAAGTTTCTTACAAATAATAGTATAATTCAAAAAGGTATCTTAGCAATATAACAAATAATAAATTCATCTTGTAACTTTTTTATAAATTTTTTATTAAATCTCTAATCTTAGTGCTCTCATTCATCTTAAAGCTCATATATTTTGATTCTTCATAATGTGAAATGTATATTCTTTAAAAGCTTCAACAGGTAAATTATATTTAACAGCCAAATTAGTTAAAAAGTAAAATTTCTTCATTAATTTTTTCTTTAATATAATTAATTATTGTTTAAGTCATAATTCTGAAATCTATACTTTAAAATTCGTAATTTCTCTCAAAATTTTATCCCTAACAATATTTAAATTACTTGTGTTAATCACATACTGACATTCTTCTTAAATAACAAGTGCATTCTTTATAACTCTGTTAATCTTTACTATTATTATAGTTACATAACGTACACCCCATAATTTTTTGTCAAATTTGAAAGCTTTTTTAATATTAACACTAATAATAGGAGTTATGTTTTTATGCTTATTAAGAATATTATTAAAGTTTATTTCATCAAACGATTTATTCCTGAATCTAATACAACAATATTCTACATTTTAACTATAATTATTACAAGTATCGGTTTTATATTTATTAACCAAATAATTACATATATCCTTAACAATATTGCAATGAAACTCGTTTTCTGACAATGGCTCAACAGCCGGAAGTAGCTCTTGCGTCATAAACCTATATTCATTTACTGGCTGCATCCTATTAAACTTCGATCCTCAGGTTGCATTCAGTTATACTTCGATTATCATGATCGACAAATGAAACCCACCTGCAAGCCCACATTTATTCTCGAAAATTTAAATAAAGAAGCATGAACTGAAGCAAAGTGCATCATCGCGTCTTTTCTACATATAACATACCTCTCGTTAAACAGTGAAGTCAAGATAGGTTTTCATTCACCTGTTGTTGCGCTTTGCATCCAATTATCCTTATGATTAATTTATGTTGATTTAAAGTAAAATCTTACTTTCATTATTTTATCAAATTGATAGCTCTGAATTCTTTGGATGAATAAAATTCTCGAAATTCTTTTTTTGATTAATTAAATTCTGAATTCTTTTGATGAATTAAATTCTCTACTCATTATTTGATTCGCCTGTATATTTTACATGACAATATGAAGACAAGTACTACCTATTTTATTAACTCTACTTTTAAAACCCTTTAAAATTTTAATTTCTCTCTTTTTCATACCAAAAAGGCAGAATTTAATACTTTTAATATTGAAGTCCTTTTCAAATTTACCATTTAGTAAATAGATTTATTTTCTTTAATAGTCTCCTAACCCAAACTTTTTCTCTTTAATTCTTCCCCTATATTCTGTGTTATTTTTAACTTTATTTGAAATATTAAGCTTCATGTAACGTCTCTAGGATTTCTATTTGTTGTCATTTTGTTTAAATATTTGGATAACATTTTTACTAGCTATGTTAATTTTATTAAATATGCAAAGTACTGGTTTTTTATAATTGGATAATTTTTCTATGAATTTTGGTTTTTTTCATGAAAAGTAAATTTAAGTAAATAAATTTTCTTAGTTTTCTTTAAATCAATCATTCAGAACTTTTATTTTGGCTTTGAATTTATCCAAGGTTGTAAAACAAAGATCGTGTATTGGTCAGAAGTTTTGAAAGAGTTCACTCTATTAATAAGTGTTTTTTTTTTTTTTTTTGATAATTTTTGCCTTATTAATTATAATGTATTATGTTCAAGATGTTTTGGAATATGTAAAAATGTTCATTCTTCTCATGTTTCTGTCATGATTAACTGGTTCCAAGTTTCATAACTATGATGACGTGTCACTGGTAAGTATTTTATGTTTCATTATGTTTGAGTTTACTAACCTTTGTGTTATAATTATTGGTTTAACTAATACAACTTTTTTAAGTTAAAATTATTAATTGGTATTAAAATATTTTGGATGATTATTTAAGCTTACTTTGGTATTTTTAAGAGTAATTAAATATGTTTCCTTTGGGACGTTTAAATTTGATATATATATATATATTCAATTATACTTATATATGTTCATGCGTTATATATATATATATAACGCATAAATAAGAGATTCATACCTGAAGACTTAGTTTTAAAATTCAGACTATAAAGGTGTTAAAGCAGCCGTAATATTAAATAATAGCCGTTTTTTATTAATTATTAAGTAAAGTAATGAGTGAGAGGGCTTGGATCCTTTGATATCTGAATAGCCACACATCGCAGTCTACCGCCTGGGAAAGCATATTTATTACTTTATTTCTATTCTTTTTTCTGGGGAAAGAATATTTATTACTTTTCTTTGTTTTACGAGTCCATCTTTGTAACTTTATTCTTAAATACCTTTTAAAAGTGTTTAAATTTTTTAAATTTTTATAATTTTATTTTAGTTTTAATTTGCTTACTAGAATGATTTTTCTATGATCATATTTTGAATTGGGTCTTAGTCTATTATTAATTATAATTGTATCTTAAATCTGTTATAAACACTAGTGTTAAAAACTTAAACAACTTTTCATATTGTACCGTAATTTCGAAAAAAAATCAACTGAATGACTCGAAATTCACACTTCATAGGCACAATGTAGCACTTAATGGTTTATAAAAGCATAGTATCAAAAAAATAAAACGTACGCATACAATTGTGGAACAAAGCAAGAAAATGTTTTATTGACAGAATTTCGTTAGTAAAAAACATTGTCTGTGCATGAGGAAGAACAACAAACCAAAGTCTCTTAACAATGGATGTGAAATCTCCTAACTGCAATGGTTACGTGACACCGTCTGTTCCTACTCAATACCAAATTATCCAGCAGTTCTTGAGGTAAGAGTAGCCATTCTTCACGGAGCATATGTTTCAGCTGTCTGGTGTCCTCCGGAGGATACGATCTTGCTGTCTGACGTCACCCAAAGCAAATTACATATTCGGTGGGATCCAGGGGAGAACGCTAGCCAATCCATTCTGAAGATATCCTCAATTTCTAGAAGCTCCTCAACAGCAGAGGTTCTGTATGGGCATGCATCGTCATCCACTAAAAAAAAGTCCGAGCAAATGGCTTCTCAGAACAGACGCTGTAAATAACCCACTTTCAAAAATATGGAGCTCCATTCGTCCATTCAACATAATGCCTTCACACACAAACACTCTACGGCCACCCTAACGGTCTCTTTTCCTGATGTTTGTGGGAAGAAATCATGCCTTTACCTCCCTCTGTACCAAATGACCCTAAGAATCTTTGCTCACACTGAAACTACTTTCATCAGTAAACAGAACGTGACTCCATTGATAAGCTGTCCAGTCTTTGTGTTTGTGACATCGCTGTTAACGGTGCCACCGATGGGTAGCTGTTAATGGTATACAGCGTTCTGAACGACGAGTGAATAAGATTCATACGCCTGGCCTCAGTAAACCATGATACCTGTCGTATGTTGCCATACACAACTACTGATCAATGTAGCCCGATGCCTGGCTACATTTTTTTCCTTTTTGTCTGCAGAACGATATACCGGTCATCACTTGTCGTTGTTTTCCTCGACCGACCATCACCAACCTTTCTTGAAGCTGTGCTTGTCATTTGGAAAGCTTTCTAAGCTCTTGAAACTACACTTCTTTCAATTCCAAACTTTTGTGCAACCCTCCTCAAACTGCTGTCTTCTTCAAGCTTGCCGGTCATTCTACCGCGTGTAAAGGCATCCTTCTTGAAGTCATTATAGACGTACGATTTCACTCACTTACGGGGAAGGTCAAGAAATACCTCCTTCTTCCTTATTTTTAAGTGCCTTGGACTGACTCATTCTTCACGTTTGAGTGCAGTAATATCTCCTATATTGTCATAGTACTGATATTTGCATATGTATCATCTTTCTACACAGCTGCCTTTTCACTGTACTGGTTGCAAAAAGCCCTTTTAAGCAATTTCATGGTTGTATGTTGAAAAATGCCTTTCATGCTTCATACGCCAGTATATATGTGTGTGTGTGTGTTTAGGTTTGCTCGAATTCTGAACTCGTATACTCTATTCGCTGTTAAGTTTCGATGCCAAACTGATTACATCAGTCCCGTAAATAGGTGTAAAATTATTTTGAAACTATTGTCAATTATTTCTTTGTAAAAAATTTCATTAGAGGAAAATATTTCTAAGTAAAAAATTGACACTTTTTTTTTGCTGATTTTTTGAGCAACTGTGATGAATCATCTTACGGTTGAGCATATTAAGGAAATAGAATGTGATGGCAGACATCGTATTCATATATGAACAATTTTTTACATTTTTGTATTTTCACAGTATTCTTTTCATTTAAAAATATTAAGAGCATATATATTAAAGGTTAAACTTTTTTGTGTAATATCATGCAGGTTTATTATTATTTAGCCGTTCAAAAGATATTTTCTCAGTAGGAAAATTACGTCATGTATTCAAGATAAATTCCATGTCATCTTAGAGGGGGAAAGGTATGCCAACATTTTCAGTTTTGATTATCATTTTATTCATGATGTCAAAATGACCATAACTTTCTTTAGTGAAATAAAATAAAAAAAATTAAGAAAGAAAGGAAATAAAACAATTCAATCTATTGTTGTGTAAAGTGTGAATTTTTTGTGCTTTATCGCATTACTTGTGTGTCATATTCTTAAGTGAGAATTTACTGAGCTACCAAACGGAAGGACCTTTTAAAAGAAATTCAATATTAAGGTGATTTAATATTATTCATTTAGCTTAATTAATAATGCTCACCTAACTGAATACTGACAATGGCCATGATAGTGCATGAAAATTCATAAATAAGATAATATTAACTAATGAAATCAATTTTACTTTGAAATATGAATTCGTAATAAAACTGATTATTAATATACATCTTTAAAAAAAAATTTTAATCTTAGTTAAATCCTTTTAATCGTTATTTACTGTAAATTTTGTCTCATAATTAGAAATAATGGAATTCGAAATTCAAAATTCAAGAGCAAGATTTGGAACAACTTTTTTATTAATCATCAAATATTATTATGATAAAATAACAATACAGATAATTCAGATGAAAATTTCAGAATAAAATGAAAATGCATACAAATAATTAGAAATTAAACGTATGGGCACATTCCTACACAACAAAAAAGAATTTAAATGTGTTTCTAATGCAACCTGTATATTATTATTCAAAAAATTAATATTCATTTGTAAACTTGTGCCTCTGCTAGTAAAATGTATTTCATGATGACTGAACATATTTATCAAACACAAAAAAATGAGTCCTGACAATTGCAATGTATTAAAATGTATTATTAGCATTAATAAAGTAAATTTATAAGATACAAGAGCTAAATTTGGTCCCCATTTGTTTTTAATCTATTAACATTATTTTTGAAGACTAGTAACAGAAATTTATATTGCGTTATAAAAATGTTCGAGTTTAATATACTCTTGTAACAAAATTAATTTAATACAAATCTAATGGAATTCAAAAAGCAGTCATAAAGAATACGGAAACTTTTTGTTACGAATTTTTTGGCCGCTGTAATTTTTCAAGAAACGCGATTTATGAAAAAGAAAATAAATTAACTTTATGAAATCAAATTCTTCAAATGTAATTATTGCTTCATTTAATTCAACAATAGATTTCCGTTTTCCAAATGAAAATCCGTGTCTATTGTTCTACTTGCTAATTTCAAAACTGTTTGCCTTCATACTGAGAAGAATCGATGGCACTATCGAAATGTCCTAAATGCAAGCTTTGAGAAAGGTTGTATATTACGAAAGTCACATTAGCTACTACTGCGTTGGGCAAATAAACTGCGGTAAATTTATTTATCTGGCGGCGCTCTTCAAAACACCCGATCACTTTTATTTATTCCTAATCTCCTAAAATGACCATGAGTGATAATTTAACCCTTCCGTGTTCATTGTACTATTTGAGCGACGGAAAACACATTTTCTCTGGTGTCACATACCATTATGGGAACTTCATCATGCATTATTATCTTAAATTATTTTCTCTCTTCAGTTAATTTTAAACCCGGATATTTTGATTCGAATTCGCTTTTCTATTATTGAACTTCGTGTGAATTCTGCTGCTGAGAGTTATACTGAAACTGGTTGAAAAATCCATTTTTTTTTTTTTTTCTCATTTTAACAATAGAAATAAAAACATCAGCATATATTATTCAACGTAAGGTTTAATGACGTATTTCAGATTTTCTTTTTATTATAAGTTAGACTTTAGCACTTATTAATGTATACTTTTTATTACTATTTTTATCTTTCTTTATTCTTCTGTATTATTAATTCATCTATATCATTCAATCCGAAAAAATATATTTTTTTAAAAAAATGGGAAAATTTTATTTAGGTTGAAAAATTAATTAACGCTTCAGGGGTAAACCGAGAAAATAAAGGGTTTGAGAACATTATTCTAATTGATAAGAAAAATATAATATAAAGCAATTATTCAACTAGTAAGAAACAGCGAGAATGCAAGTAACAAATCTGACGTCATTTAGAGCGCAAGGCCGGGTTAGTATATATATATATATATACACATATGCCCTTAAAAAAGTTACACCTTGAAGAAATAGTCAGATTGAAGTAATATTTCAAAGTAAGATAGTACTCATCAACAAGAAATTATTAAAAAGCTGAGCGTCGATAAGACCAAATTTATTAGTTAAAATACAAAATCATTACAACTCTCAACAGGAGGTTGGGCCACCATTATTTCTAATGTTATCTGCCACACGTTGTGGGATGAGTCGTAGATGCTCTTAACAATGTCTTGACTGAACTCATCCCACATAGAATAATTGGTTTTTTGGTTTTATTAACGCCGCTCTAGAAGCAACACGAGGACTAAATGCGAAGGACCTCGTAATTCTGAACCTCGATCAAGTCACGAGGACAACACCAGAACTTGCACCCCCTCTCCTAACTTCCACATCACACCGACTGGAGGACTTTACACTTCAATAGGTTTAACGTGCATCAGCCTCGACTACATGGTGGGTCTTAAATGGCATCAAATCTTTAATCTACAACTCGATGAAAACCGCCGCGACCATGACCACTAGGCTACCGCGGCCACCTCACATACAATGAATTTTGACATGTTGATCTTATAAATTTTGTGGTAGCGATAGAGTCTTACAAGAATGGCTTATAGCATCCCATAAATTTTCTGTGGTTGATAAATCTGGCGATGTTGATGGTCACAGCGTAGTATCTATGGGAGCGAGGTAAGCTCTTGAAATGGCAGCGGTATGAGCATGAGCGTTGTCTTTTTGAAAAAGATGACTGAGTGGGAGTTTACAAAAGGAAGGACCACAGGCAGAAGGACCTCCTTAACGTACCTCTGGGCTATCAAAGTAGTTTTGACGAAGACCAACAATAAGGTATTGCACAAAATCGTAATCTATACCATTACACCCTACTGCCTGGATGTGTGACGAGTTACAACCTATCATCCATTGTAGTGTTGATCGCATTGTACACGGATGCGGTATAGTCCACACGGGTACAGTTATCATCCTCAACGGAACAAAACTGAGGCTCGTCACTAAAGATGACCTTCTGCTATTCCGGATGGCTCCTTGCTACTCTTTTGTTACCCCATTGCAATCTCTGGCGACGTTGCTGTGGAGTCAGGGGCAATCTCCATAATAGTCCCCGTGTAAGCATTCTAGAAGCCCACCGTCTGTTAATGGCTCTGGCTCTTACAGGAGGATATAAAGAGAAGGTATCAGCGTTCGCATAATGTCCGGAATTGTGGCAGTTGGTGCGCTTCGCGCTAGCCGAATAATTCTTAAATCTTTCCTACTTGCAGTCCTTGAAGCTTTTCCTGGGCCTATTTGTCGTGAACGATAACATCCTTGAACAAATTCAATCAACAGCTGACAACTGTAACATCTGCGCGACCGATGTGACCCGCAATTCGACGGAATGACCTTCAACCTCCATAGAGTCCTGCGATGCGACCCTTCTCAAAAGCGTTCAACTGTTCAAATGATTGTCATTTTCTCCTCAAAGACATTCTAAACTTCAAAGCGATAAATTAAATCCAAATACACTAAATATAATCGAAATTACACTCTTTGGAAAAACCTTATAAAGGGTCCTTTAGTGGTGTGGTAAGTCACACGTTTGCTAGTATCATTGTCATCGATGCGTCAGACACTTTAATCATTAGTATATCTAACAGAGACGAAACAATTTTTTTAATCATCATTTATGTAACTTGTGCTTCTTTTTGGGTGCTACGTTTATTTTCATGATGTATATGTAATATTTGACGATATAACAAAGAGGGATTCAAATATTTTACTGCAGCATTCTATCTTAGTTTAGTGTTTAATTCTTTCGCATACCAATTGCTCTATTTAATTCATATAAGAAACTGTTTTCTTGTTTATAAAAAGCTGTATACGATTCTGACGCATTCTTTTGACAAAAAGAAAAATTTCCTTGATATCGTAGATATGCACAAGTGCTTAAGATACATAACTTTCTTAATCATAAGCATTGACTAAAGATAAATTTTCGTGTGAGCGAGTCCCAGTACTTCATACAAAATGGTTCAAGTATTCACTAGGACAAGAAACTCTTCTGAGTTTCAATGCCTCAAAATTAATTAATAGAATGTACGAAAAAATTTATAAAAGTTTAAATAAGAGCAAAAATCTTGGTTTCTGAAATAGTGCCTGGAGATTCTGTATCTGGTTAGAGTAAATAACAGGTCAATTGAAAAGTTCCCGGCCTAACACATAGATGGCGCTACTAGAATTAAATCCATATGTTTTTTAGTTAGCCCTAACCCTCAAAAGATGCGTGTATAAATTTGACAGCTGTCGGATCATTAGTTTGTGAATTATAGCATTTTGAGTGAAGCAACTTTTGTTATTGTGAAAAAAATAGATAAAAAGGAATTTCGCGTGTTGATAAAATATTGCTTTTTAAAGGGAAAAAATACAGTTGAAGCAAGAACTACGCTTGATGCCGAGTTTCCGGACACTGCCACAGGAAAATCAACCATCAAGGATTGGTATGCTAAGTTTAGACGTGGTGAAATGAGCACCGAACACGGTGAACGCCCAAAAGAGGTTGTTACCTACGAAAACATTAAAAAAATCCACAAAATGATTTTGAATGATCGTAAATTGAAATTGAATGAAATAGCAGACACTCTAAAGATATCAACTGAACGTGTACATCATATCATTCACGAATATTTGGGTATGAGAAAGCTCTGTGCAAAGTGGGTACCGAGCGAGCTCACTTTTGACCAAAAACAACGACGAGTTGATGATTCGGAGCAGTGTTTGAAGATGATCAAGCGTAATAAACCCGAGTTTATGCGTCGATGTGTGACAATGGATGAAACATGGCTCTATCATTTCACTCCGAAGTCCAATCGACAGTCATCCGAGTGGACTGCACACGATGAACCCGCTCCAAAGCGTGGGAAAACGGAACAGTCGGCTGGCAAGGTTATGGCGTCTGTATTTTGGGATGCGCATGGAATAATTTTCATTGACTACCTTGAAAAAGGAAGGACCATCAATAGCGACTATTACATGGCGTTATTGGACCGTTTGAAGGACGAAATCGCCGAAAAACGGCCACATTTGAAGAAAAAGAAAGTGCTGCTTCACCAAGACAATGCACTGTGTCACAAGTCAGTGAAAACGTTGGCACAAACCCATGAATTGGGCTTCGAATTGCTTCCTCATCCACCGTATTCTCCAGATCTGGCCCCCAGCGACTATTTCCTGTTCTCAGATCTCAAAAGAATGCTCGCTGGGAAGAAATTTTCTTCGAATGAAGAGGTGATCGCCGAAACTGAGGCCTATTTTGAAGCAAAGGACAAATCGTACTACAAAAATGATATCGAAAAGTTGGAGGGTCGCTATAATCAGTGTATCACCCTTGTAGGGAATTATGTTGAATAAAAAAAAATAATTTTGCCAAAAAAATGTGTTTTACTATGGTAGGCCGGGGACTTTTCAATTTACCTGTTACATATACTAATATATTTTGGGCTAGTTATTTCAATTGAAATAACTACGTAATGATTTTAACGAAGTACTATCTGTCAATTTTACTTTTTGTAATTTGAGAAAATAACATAACCATAAGTAGCAGCTGTAACAAGAAGCGATAGTCGCAGTAGCCTTGTGGTCATGGTCGCAAACTCGCGACTGGCGTTGCTTTCGTCCAGTCGTAGGTTCGAGTCTTGGTGTCAATAAGGACACGTAGAGTAGTGGGTCTGAAACATGTTAAATCTGGTCGAAGTCGCATTTCCTCCTGTTGGGGTGGTGTTTGGAGACGAAGGTGTCAGCTCGGGTGTCGTCCTCGTCACTTGACCTAGACTCAAAATTTCGAGATCAGCACCAATACCTCTCGTGCTGCTTCTCAGGGCGACGTGAATAAATCAGCAGCATCAATACAACAAGAAGTAAAAAATAATCGCTCTACGACTGTTCAAATTTGTATTTGGCAGATTTTGTAAGATTCAACATTCGTTTTAGAATCATATCTTAATTATCTTTCTTTTTGCTCAAATATTTAGAATTATTTAAATTTAAAATTAAAATTTAGTATGTACTTCAAAACAAGTAAGAAGCAAGGGAGAATAAAGGAAAGTCGATTCAGTGCAGCAATAACCTTTTTAAGTATCTTTACTATAGTAACTGTTGATGAAATACCAGAACAACGATGCCAAACTAATTTTATATTCAACAATCTTATTGGTATAAAATGTTAGTTATTTAAATAACAGATGTGCAAATAACTTTTCTTTGTTGCAAATCTATGTTACAACTTTATTCTTTCGATAATTCCTTAACTTCAAATAGTGATGCATATATATATAAAAAAAACAGGAAATGATTGCCTTTCCTCCTTTCAATTGATTGATAACTGTCCATTTTGTAATAAAGGGAAACTAATAATAATTACAGAAAATCACTTATTAACATTTTTTTTCTCTTCCACAAATTTCAGTAACTCTTAAAAGTGTGCTCTAATACTACTATATCATTGAGATATCAATTCATTTTAACTTTTAAACAATATTTCGAAACTTTAAATCGTTTCTTTAAGGATTTTCACTGTGATTAACTGTTGAGTTCATTTAATTTGGAAAACATTAATCATTAAGAAATGTAGAAATATTTAAACTGAAATAAAAAAAAAATTATTCAATCGTAAAATAAAGCGGCTTATATTACACCTTAGATGATTTTAAGTGAAGTCAAGAGGACGATTTTTGGATATTTTTCTCGCCTTATACGATAAATATCAAAAAATGCTCTTTTCGAAATTTGTCAAATAAAGTTTAAAGCAATGAAATCTTTATTCATTATAAATTAAATTCTTAAAATATCAAAAACGTGGGAACATGTTCTTGTACACAAATCTATGTGGATGAATTTTCGTCTTTTTGTATTATTGTCACACTATAGCAACACAACGAGCTATTGGTGACATCATAATTCGGAACTACGGTTAGGGGACGAGAACTACACCTGAGATGGTCTTTTCACTCACCCCTTGAGAACTTTGAAGCCTATTTCAATTTGATGTACAGCAATTCATCATTATTTCACCCAACGGTTTTTTGTGGAATCACGATTCAAATCCAAGAGATGTGACACAAGTCTCCACCAACCTCGAAACTCAAATCACCCACACACTACTATGGCTTATAAGTGGAAATGTTTATCTATGAGAGAAATTTGTCTTTGATACTTATTTTTCCAATAAAAATTGTCGATATTCCATTTGCATAACTGTTTAAACTTTTTGAAAATAATTCAACTATTCTTTTAAGTATCTAGACATTTGACCAAAGAAAATGAAGTGGTTGAGATTAGTAAAAGACAGGGAAAACAATTGTTCCGCGACTGAAATTTTTTTTTAAAACTTTGCTGCAAAATTCAGAATATTAATACGTAATAGTAAGCTTATATCAAAAAATCTCTGAAATTATTGGGTATCATATCAAAATGAAGAAACTTTTTTAAGTTATTATTATTTTTAAATTTCGTCAGTGAATTATTTTAGTTATAAGAAATTTTTATGATTCTTCTGTAATATAACTTTACTATATATTTTCATAGTTTATAAAATCTATCAAATACATTACATAGAGGTTATAAATAATATTTGTACATATTGATAGGTTTTGTAATATATCTCAGATTAATATGCCCTGAATCGAAAAGTATCTAAGGGTACAAAAATGTTAAATTATATTATCAATAAATAAAATTAGTCTCGCATTATGAGAAAAATTTATCTTGACTTTTTTGGAATCGTACGGTTGTTTTATTTCAATGTAACCTCGTATGTATACTATATATATTCTAACACACAATGTTGAAATGAACTCCCACCTTAAGGAAATAGATTTTAAAGAATAGGTTAACTGTGATTTAAAAGGTGTTATATATAAATTTTACACCCAAAACATTTTGTCAAGTACAATATTAATGGAATATATGAGCAATCTTTAAGATAAGAAGCACTGAAACTCTATCTTGTGTTTTTTTTTTGTATGAAGTTTAGTTTTTATTAACGTCGCACTAGAAGAAACACGAGGGCTATTGGCAACGGACCTCATAATTTTGAACCACGGTCAAGTTACGAGGACGACACCTGAGCTGGCACCCCCTCTCCTAACATCCTCATCACGCCAACGGGAGGACTTTGGGCCCTGAACAGATTTAACGTACATCAGCCCCGGCTACACGGCGGGTCTTCTTCGGCCAAGGATCGAACCTGCGACTGAACGAAAACCGCCGGCCGCTAGTCCACGACCTTGACCACTAGGCTACCGCGGTCCTTTTTTTTTTAAGAAAATAAAGATATTTAATACAGAATACGAGAGAGAGCGAGAGAGTAAAACAAATATTCTCTCTCTCCCTTATTTTTTTACATGATTATTAATTTCACATTCAAATTCCTTAACTAATCTAATTCGCAAGTAATTAATCACAATATATTCACACATAATAATAAAAACAAATATGCATTACTCTACATTCTAAAACGACGCTCGTTAAACTAAGACCAGCTTGATGTATTTAATTCGTATCATATAAAAATCAAAATTTTACATTACTTTAATTATGAATTATTTGAAAATCTATAATAACTGAATGCAATTATTGTTTAAACATAGTCCATACTACTAATATAAAAACTTGCATTAATATATTTTCTGTTTCTTCTCTCATCATTTTAACAAATTATTTTCATAAAATGTTTTATCGTTATTCCTAGAAAGAAACTGTAATAAACATTAAAAATACATCCTCTTTTGAAATGTTTCGAAGCTAAACGTTGCTTTACTACAATTTTGTTTTGAGAATTTTTTCTCAGAAATCAAACCTTTAGGGTCTCAAGAATTTCCTTGAGAGTTCTAATCGCGTGTGATTCTCAAGTTAATGCTCGAAAAATCAAACAAATATAAACTCTAAATAAATATCAACAGACAATCAAATCGTGTGAAAATGTCCTTTGATTTCCACGGTATTTGATTGCCGATACGCTCCAATGAATTAGAAAAGAATCCACTAAAACAATTATTGACAGAGAAGTGTTTCGTATTTGTTGTGTTTTACAATAAATCAAACTGGAAAAAATGTGACCCGATCGAAAAATTTTATTTTACATACAAGTAATTGTTTTTTCCAGTAGGTTTTATGTTGCCCAAATCGAGATCTTTGACCTTGATTTTTCTGGTAATAAAGATGAGTCACAGGTCTCTCAAATACGCGTAGTCTTTGCGAAACTGATAATATTACAGAAAATACGAGAAGTCCAACATAAAATAAAATGTTATCTGATCAGTTTAAAATAAAGCATCAATTAGTATTCTATAGCGATTCCGGACGGAACAAAGATGTGTCATTTGTTTTGTAATAAAAGTTGATGAATAGAAATGAAACGATTTGAATGCATCTGTCCTGAATCATATCACAAGTACTTTTATGGTTAAAGCGTTTCGGTCATCTTTTTCTTTAAATATAAAAACATGATTCCTTGAATAAATTTAAAATTGTATCTATGAGTACTTTTTCGTAGTTATTTCATAGAAAAAGTTTTTAGCCCTAATACTTTTTTTTAATTTGAAACTATATCCCATGAGTACTTATTCGTAGTTATACAATATAAAATGTATTTATATATAGATCAAAAATATCACGTTAGCGGTATCATGGGTATAATTTTATCCCAGTTGATAAATTTTATTTTATAAATTTAATGAAGACATGTAAATGAGAAATTAGACTTATTATATAAGAATTACATAGTTCATAAAAATTATATAAAATTTCATACAGTTATTGTAAGTAATATTGCAGTACCTGTTACAAATGAAGTTGGTACATATTGTACATTCCCCTTCTTTCTTTAAATATAAAAACACGATTCCTTGAATAAATTTAAAACTGTATCCATGAGTACTTATTCGTAGTTATTTCCTATGAAAAGTTTTTAGCCCTAATACTTTTTTAATTTGAAACTGTATCTATGAGTACTTATTCGTAGTTATATCATATAAAAAGTTTTTATACAGATTAAAAATATCATGTTAACGGTATCATGGGTATAATTTTAACCCGTTGATGAATTTTATTTTATAAATTTAATGAAGACATGTAAATGAGAGATTAGATTTATTATATAAGAATTACATATTTCATAAAAATTATATAAAATTTTATACAGTTATTGTAAGTAATATTGCAGTACCTGTTACAAATGAAGTTGGTACATAATGTACATCTCCCTTCTTTCTTTATACATATACAACATCTTCCTTGCTTAAATGTGGATGGTGCTATAGGCGTTGTTTCCTCATAATCGCTAAAATCATCCGTTTTTATCATAATTTTTTTCCCCATTTTATCTTTTTTGGGGAATGCCATATTATAAAAATAACTTCATGGTAATAAATGAATAAATATACATGAATAAAAACACTTCTCAGATAAAATTTAAAAAATTCTATGCAAAGTTTTGCTAAGAATAGATTCAGACACACAAGGTACTCTTATCTATAATAATTATTAAATTACTCAATTAAATATAAGAATTAAAGTAAACGAGGAAATATCGAGGAATGGACAATAGTAAGACTTTCCGATATTAAAATTAAAGGAAACAATATATTATTAAATTAAATATATTTAAGCTAAATGTTATTGAAATTAAAGGAAACGATAAATATTATTTTATTGAATATTATACCATCCACATGAAATTAAAATTAAAGCAAATGATAAATTATTAAATTGAATATGTTTAAGCTATATTTAATTAAAATTAAAGTAAGCGATAAATTATTAAATTGAAAAATTTATCAGCTACATGTAGTTAAAATTAAAGCAAACGTTAAATTATTAAATTGAATACATTTAAGCTAAATGTAATTAAAATTGAAGCAAACGATAAAAAATTGAGAAGTGATCTGATGCGCCAAAACTGATTCAACTAAAACAATAGCCCCTTGGATGGCTATCAGCTCGTAATCGTCTTATTAGAATCAAAAATTATAACTACGATACTTTACAGCAAATTAAATCTTCACGAAGTAATTTTAAAAAAACTTACACTTACGGTATCATGGGTGAAATATCATCACAGATCAGTTTTCTTTGTTGTGCAACTAACGAAGTGTATAACAAAAGTGAAATTTCTTATATGATAACAGCGTTCCCTACTGACGCCATAAATGATTACAAGAAAATCAGAGATGCCAGTAATTTGGTTTTTTATTAGTATTACGATTTTTCACCCATGATATCTTTTAAGGGTTAAAAGGTACTTAACCTTACTTAAGTGTTTAAGCGATTTAGATTTTTACAAGCAAAATAAAAATCTCTTAAATTAAAATACTTCTTAACATTATATCCAATTTTAATAAAAAAAATATAGATTTTCATAAAATTTTGATATTTATTTAATTAAATTTATAGATAAATAAACAAAAAGTTTCTTTATAAATCAGAACTATATTTGCTTTCTAAAATGTTTTTATTCTTTTAAATTAAATCTTATATATAAGTATATAAAATGCTAATTAAATAAACACCGGTAAAATGAGTACATACATATATATTATTAGATTCTTTTTTAATTTCTTGGACGGCAAATACAGATCTGAAAATTCAAATGAATATAATAATAATGTAATCAAATGTAAAAACATGAACATTCGGAAATTTAAATATTGCAGAGAGTGGAAAATTATGTAAAATCTGTTAGCCATTTGAAATATGTGGTTTATTATTAACTGCCACAAAGCACGTATTTTCCCCCAAGGTGAGGAACAATAAACTTTTTAGCAAATTTTAAAAATAATCATCCCGAATTTCGAGGCGTTTTCTGAGACTCAGGCATACTTTGAACGGCTTGACAATAGTACAACCAAAAACGTTTTGGTGCAACCAGAAAACATTTTTGACGATATACTTCAGAATCTGGCGATACCTATTTGTATAATTTTGATAGATAATCACGTGGTATTTACGTGGTATCACGTAGATGGTGTTCTACAGTAAGGAAGGCACAGGTAGCTTCACCTGTCAATATTTACTCATCTTGTTTTGAATGTTGCTTCACGAAATATGGATCTTTTTTTTTTTTTTTTTTTTTTTTTTGAATTACTGACCAGTTGTATGTCGATTTAGTTTACTGGATGCAAGATTTAATGGGTGATGCCTCATAAACCTACCTGTTTTTTATAGCACATTTAATATTATTATTGTTTACTTCATAATAATGCTGCTTTTTTCCCTATAAACAGAAATTAAAAATAAATCTAACTACATTCGTAAAATTTTCAAAATAGGGGTTAAAAATTTAAAAAGCAAATGTATTGATTCTTTTTTTTTTCCTTTCATTAACTAAGTACCGTGTAATTATATCAATGTACCGAAATATACACTGATACCTATATCAAATAACAATTTAAACCAAATTGTAAATAATATTTAAAGTTCTATGCAAAGTCTTACAAATAACAGATTTAGCCACTCAAGATGAGCTTTTCTTATAATTATTATTAAATTAATCAAAGTTAATAAGTTAGTTATAAGAATTAAAGTAAACTAGGAAATATTGAGAAATGGACAATAGTAAACTTTTCCGATATTAAAATTAAAGGAAATGATAAATTATTAAATTGAATATATTTGAACTAAATGTAATTAAAATTAAAGAAAAGGGTAAATTATTAAATTAAATATATTTAAGCTGGACGTAATTAAAACTAAAGGGAACGATAAATTATTGAATTATATCAGCTACATGTAATTAAAAATAAAGCAAACGATAAATTATTAAATTGAATATTATATTAGCTATGTGTAATTAAAAATAAAGCAAACGTATTCTTAATGTAATTAAAATTAAAGTAAATAAGAAAAATTATTAAATTGAATATATTTAAGCTAAATGTAATTAAAATTGAAGCAAACTATAAAAAAACACTGGTAAAAACCGAGTCTCTTAAATATGAATTTTCTTTCAAACTTCACGTAAAATAAATTTTTTATGCCTTGAAATTTCACGAGGGGATAGTTTAATTTACTGGTTTCAATATTCAACTGATTCACGTTGTAAACAATTGGAATTACGAGTAAAATTTAATTTTTAAGTAATTAGTTTTAATCAATTAATTTGTATTAATTAAATTTATATTTATATCATCATCCAAAACAATCGTGTATAGAAAAGTTCAGCTTAATTGAGCGCTTTAAAATGGGGGAAAAAAAGCTTTTAAAGTTTTGAACCAGACTTAGTTACAATGTGAGAAGAAGAAAGCCCTTTAAAATTGAAAAAGTGATCTGGTATGCCGAAACGCCTCACTTAAAACAATAGCCTCTTGGGTGGCTTAAAAAAATAGTGTTTGAGACTATCTTTGATTTTAATATTTCTGATCGTTAAAAAAATGAGGGGTGGGAGGTAAAAATGAATAAAGGAAAAATTTCAAGCATTTTGTACATAGTGATCTGATGGATGAGAAACGAGCATTTTTAAAAATTTAAAAAAACGTCGCTTATTAAAAGGAAGTTAGGAACCACAGGAGTAAGTGGTCTTCGGAGTCGAAATCATCATATCCGAGAAGTTCCTCACTCAATACGAGTGAGGATAAGCTAGAAATTCATTGCCTTTGATTCTAATTTAGGAATCAGGTACTATAAAAGAGATTCCAGAGAGAGTGACCTTTCATAAATCTATGAAAATATCTAATAAACTGTTATTACATTTTTCTCACGTCTCTTTAATTGGATTTGTTACATTATTGATTATTTAATTAAACTTGACGATGTCAGCAGAGTTAAATAATTAAAGATACAAAATCAAATCAAAATTCTTTTTTAAATAAAATATTGCGCGCGTATCAGAAAATAAGATAAATTGCCAAAACCATTTTTTTTATAAAAGCCTCCTTCGTAATACAAAGCACAACAAACATTTTTAAAAAATGCTATTCTTCCTAAATACTAGACTCTCTTTAATTGACTTGGTTGAGGAAAATCGCCTACCAAATTTATTTAAATTTTTAAATGTGTATGAGACATTGGTTTTTCCCCATTCATATAATTAGCCCAATTGTTTTAGTTGGATCACTTTTGGTATACCAGATAACTTTTCAATTATTTATCTTTGCTTTAATTTTACTTACATTTAGCTTAAATATATTCAATTTAATAATTTATTGTTTACTTCATTTTTAATTACATGTAGCTGATATAATATTCAATTTAATAATTTATCGTTTGCTTTGATATTAATTTAGCTTAAATACATTTTATTTCATAATTTATCGTTTCCTTTAAATTTAATACCAGAAATTTTACTACTGTCCATTTCTCGATATTTCATCGCTTATTTTGATTCCTATATTTAATTGAGTAACTTAATAATAATTATAAAAATAAAGCGCACCTTGGGTGACTAAATCTGTTCCTTGCAAAACTTTGCATCGAACTTTTATATTTTATTTTATCATATTTTATCTTACATTTTATCATGGAGGTGAATTTTAATCCTTCTTAGTATGATTTTTTCTTTTTTTGTGAAATAAATCAGAATGATATAATTCATGCTCTAGATTAAAGGGAAAATATTTTAAAAAGTTCTAGTATAAATATATAATATAAAATAATTAAAAGTCAGTATGATGGAAATATCTATCATCATGCAACTTTACATGTTAAGCTCAGTACAAAATAAATAAATATATATATATATCTTTGCATCATTATCCACACATTATCACTTTTATTTTATAAGCAAAAAAAAAATTTCATATTAGTTATAAAAAAATATTCAAGATATCGCATGTTTCTTCCAACCACAACAAACAGCGGAATGACAAGTTCAAACCCGCTATAATGATTGCGACATTTTTTTTTTTTTTTTTTTTTTTTTTTTTGATAGCTAGTTCCCTATTACGCAATAGTTGCGAAAAAAGTTGCCAACAATAACCAATTTATAGTACACCTGTTTTGAGTACAATTTTTTTGTTCACTTAATGTTATGATAGAAATTTCCATCATTATGCAAAAAAGGATTAAACTTTAAATTAAAAAATATTTTTTACTTTAACCTTGTGTTTGGCACAATATGTACCTATGACATTCAGTGTCATTAATTCAAACCAACCAACCAGTCTTCCTAAATACAATAAAAAAGAAGTGAATGATATCAACAATCATGCTTTTTACCAACAGGAATCGCGCCCGCGGTAGCCTAGTGGTCATGGTTGTTGACTCCCGGCCGGCGCTTCCGTCGAGTCGTGAGTTCGAGCCCTGATGCCCCTGACTTCCGTTAAATCTGTGAAGGTTTCCAATCTTCCTGTTAGTGTGGTGCAGAAGTTTCTAGATGTAGGTATCACTTCAGGTTTTGTTCTCGTGACTTGGCCAGGCTTCAAATGTACGAATTCCGTCGCTAATACCCCTTTTTACTTCTCTGAGTGACGTTACTAAAAAAAAAACATCTTTTATTCCGTTTAAATTTATTCATTTTTTAATTCCTAATAAAAATCCTCTTTTCTAAGCAAAATTTATATAATTTTTTTAATATTTTATCTAAATTAACAAATCATATAAATTAAGAATGAAATATTACATTGTTTATTAATTAAATTAACTTTTAGTTAAATATTCACTTTTAGGGTTTTTTTTTTTTTCGTTTATTAATCATTGAATTTATATATTATGAATTTAAATTCAATGAGCGAATTTATTGTCAAAGTCAAATATTTTTGTGATTTTTACCTCAGATTTAAATGCAATTTTACCAAAGCACGAGCTTCAAGTAAGAAAAAAAATAAGAGAAAATCTACGTTAACTGATATATATATATATTTGTCACCTCATGGTTTTTTTAACATCTTCATCTTAAAAAGAGACTAGGTATCATATTATCATCTTTTCGCTCGTAACAACATGCACTACAGTCAAAAGTTAATTGAATTACTAATGCTTCATTGCTTATGAAATTAATTAATGCAGGTTCAGATTCCTTAATAAAAAGCATAAGCGTAGCACATTTTTTAAAAAAGGGAGAGATGTGTGTTTTTCTGAAGTTTGAAAGCACATGCATGCATACAGCATTCTTCCGTTTCATTCTTCCTGTACAAGAGAAAAATATTCTGGAATGTAATTTATCTGCTTGAGTAGATTCAAAAGAAAAAACAAAGAGTTATTTAATTAAAGAAAAATTAATCTATTCAAGGAAACTGACGCGGAAGAAATTCCTTTTGAAATTTAAATTAAAACTTGAGTTGTGACACGACAAAAGTAGACAGTGTTAGTAACATCTTTGAACCTTGTGGGATAAAAAAAAATTCTGTATTGTAAGACGAATAAGCAAACATAAAATGTTTAATCTAACGGAAGTAAATATTTGCGAAAATGTAGCATAATTATCTCTTAATACAAGTTATCGAACATCATCTTCAAAGAAGATCGCTGTAATAAAGTAAAAAATCGAAATCAACTGAAAAATGAATACAGATTTTAATTTAATATCATAGCCGTATTTTAATTGTGACCTCAGGTATAATATTTAATAGCAAAGGAATATGCCAAAAAAGAAAAATTTATTTTAGAATACATCGCAATTAAACATAATGTTATGTTTTAAATCTACATTTATTCATGTCAAAAGTTTAATGTGTATTTAATTTATGGCTTTTACTAACATCACACTTAAAAACTGCTCAGTAATTTAGATACAATTTAAAATATTACATATCTATAAAAGGACACATACGAGGGAGTATCGTAAAATTTTAATTATTGCTAAGAAATAACCAAGATATCTGTGGTTAAAATTTATTCTGCATAATGGTCGATCCTCATGTGCATAATGTTACAAATATTACGCACATGAGATTAATGTAGATTAATTTCATCCATTAATGTAGATTTGTTTGGTTTCAGGCAGCCGTATTGAAGTAACCCGCAGTATGGAGAAAATAAAGTTACAAAAATCTGCTGAGTTCTGCAATGACGGCCTTCGAAAAGTAAAGAAATGCATAACTCTGGATGATGACTAAATAGAGAAGTCTTAAAATTTATAAATAAAAATTAAGTCTATCTTGATTATTTTTAGTTATAATTAAAACTTTGCGAAACCCCGAGATATTAATTAAAACTTTACGATACTGCGGGCTACTTCAATCTTTGGCTTCCTGAATCCAAACAAATCAACATTAATAGCTGTAATTTATAATATTATGTACATAAAGATACGTTAATATGCAGAATTAGTTTTGTCTAAATATCTCGGTTATTTCTTAGTCATAATTACAACTTTAGGATGCTATCTTGTAAGCTATCAGAAATGTTTTATTTTCTGTAGAACTCTATATATTTTTTAAAATTAAATGATGAACTGTAAATTTTGAGTTTAGGAGTTTAATAAACTGTCAGGTTTCTAACACGATGAAAATATTAGAATTTATTATTAGAGATCCCTCTTGTGCACTCTCTTCTTTTCCTTTTAGTTTGTTTTGCGCTGTATTGAAGCTATTTTTATAGATGTTATGACAGCCTAAAAGCAATCCTAAAGGGAATCTTGTAAACGATAGAAGAGGGAAAAGATTTTTTTCTGTAGGAGATTTTTATTTCCTATAAAACTAAAAGTCATAAAATTTCCAATGCATTCAGTCAGCTGATAGCCAAACGTATATAATAGTGCAAGCTCCTCTACCATTTTAAATAACACCAGAAACACAGAACATCAAACTAACAACTTCTTCCTGCAAATCTAAATTGTTGATGTGTAATTAAGACTGATTGTTTCATTAACACCACACTTAGAAGAAAAACGAAGCTATTGGTGACGGACCTATTAATTTTGAGCTTCTGTTAAGCGACGAAGACGACATTTGAGCTTTCACCCTCCTCTTCAAACATCCACACCACTCCATAGGAGGACATTAAACCTCGACTGTTTTAGCGTGCATCAGCTTGGCTTTGCTGCGGGACTTTAATGGCATCAAAACTCGAACCTACGAAAGAAAGAAACAACGCCAAACACGAGCTCGCGACCATGACCATTCTGCTACCTTTGCCCTAAAACGTAAGAACATGGGTAAAATATATCAAATCATTAACAATAAACAAAAATATTTGAATGTAAAATTTGCTGTAGCACAATGGTTTGATTGGTTTAATTAACGTCACACTAGGTCTTGGCGACGGTCCACTTAATTTTGAAACTCGGTCAAGCGACGAGGATTACACTTGAGCTGGCACTACTTCTCCTAACTTCCACACCACACCAACGAGAAGACTTTGAGCCTCGACGGATCCACGACTCGACAAAAACCGCCTCCCGCGAGTCAGCGACCATGAGGAATAAGCTACCGCGGCCACTTGTAGCACAATGGAAGATAAAATTAGAATTTGGTTAGATTAGAATTAAGTCACATTACTGTTAAAACTTCCGTACTACACCTTATGAGGATTTTGAAACCCAAACAGACTTAACCAGCAGCGGTTTCCATCATTCTACATGATAGTTGGTGGGACCTTGACTTGGACCTTGATAACCACGAACTGTTTGCTTCAGCTATCATGCAGTTTATGAAGGATTAAACTACACTGGTGTGCAAAAATGAAGGACGAAGTTGGAAAATTAGCTTATCAGCGGAACGAAGAGGCAGAGTGGACTGAAATACCAATCAGGAGATTAACTAGGGTGGGGTACGGTAGCACATGCGCAGATATGATGTTGGACGTAATGCGCGAGTGTCGGGGCGGGATAAAGTACGCCGGGGCTGTACGCTCAGCATTTTTGGGAAAGTGATTGCACGACGTATATCAGTTTAAACGACGTCGAGTTGCTGCCTCAGAATGATATGTCGTACAATCAATCTGTTAGACGACATCTGGATAATTTTATCCGATATCGAATCATTGGAAAGATAGAGGAAGGTTGAAGTGTGATAAGTGTGTCTGAGGAGTTTTGGATTACTTACAGCATCGTTTCACGACTTTGGGGAGAATTTTAGACAAGTGGAACAGCTGTCCGACGGTTCAACAGTGGTCGTCCACGAGTAATCACTACCGGTATATCGTCCTACAGGCCAGAAGGAACAGGCGGCAGACAGCGAGAGAAATCGTTAGACATGCGGCACAGGCGATTTGAAGACCGATATCACGTTTTACCGTGGCCAGGAGGCTGCACAGTGGTGGTCTGTCTGTACTTTTAACTCCTGCTTATCGGAGAAGGCATTTTCTGTGGTGCCGGGAACACCAGAATTGGACAGATAATGAATAGGATCAAGTACTCTTTACGGATGAGAGCAAGTTTGGTCTGAGTAGCGATTTTGGACGCATACACATCTGGAGAGAGTGGGAAACCTGCAATAAGCCCTCCAACATCATCGAAAGAGACCGGTTTTGAGATCGCCATGTTCTCGTTTGGGAAGACATCATGTTTGGTTGCCGTAGCGACCTTCATATCTTCGAAGGACGTTCAGTCACGGGAAGCTATTGTAACGAGATTTTCCTTCGGTATACGCGGCTTTTTTAGAGGCTCTATGGGTCCACAATTCCTTTTCATGGACGACAATGAGCCAGCTCATCGTAAAGTAGCTGTCAAAGAGCTGTTGGACAGTGAGGATATTGAACGCATGGATTGGCGGCAAGGTCTCCGGATCTAATTCCCATCGAGCATGTATGGTACTTTCTAAGGAGACTATTGGCAGCACGTAATTTATCATCTGTAAAGATTCGATTGGCAGTACAAGACGAATGGGTTGAGTCTGGGTTAAACAACTCATTGAAAACCTCATTGTCATTCTCAGCTCGGCCAGACTATGTGAAACCTGCATAGCAGTCAAAGGAGATCATACCCCATACTAAAGACTGGATGTTTCTGGCTGCACATCTGTCACGTGGAAATTTCGGCTTTCAGTCCCATTATGCTCCATGCTACTTTTTCAATAAAGTTCTTTTTTATCTTTTTTATTTCTTTTTTGGCAAGTTTTTCTTACATTACTCATGTTCTTACGTTTTGGGGATCTTATGGTATTATTTGTGTTAATTTCGAATGATTTTGCACAACATTATATTAAAAAAAAAACACCTCGCGTTCTTAATTTTTGCGCACCGGTGTGTCTTTAAGTGTCCTTTCTGCGTTAATTTTTCTACATTATCTCATGGCAGTTAAAATCAGGTTATTGTATATTTTTTCTGATGACATTTTCTTAAGACCAATTCGGAACATATATTAGAGTATCGATGGAATATTTTCAAAAAAGGCCTTAAAAACTAATGTAGTTTTTTTTATAAATACACACATGCAAGTACAAAATATGACAGCGAAAACAAAAAATTTTCATTCCTAGTTTTCAATGCCACAAAGATACAACAAAAAGGAATTTCATTTTATGGTAAAATGTAAAAAATACCTAGCAACTTTGTGACGGGTCTATCCACGACCTTGTCACTAATAGTCCTTTTGGGGAATTTGCACTCCTCAACAGTTATTTGTATCAGAGGGCTTCCTCCGAAGAAGAGAACGGAAACATGTAAATTAAGACTGATATGTGTATAATAGTGTCAGCTTTCAAGAGAGAAGGCGGAGCCAAAGGGGGGGGGGCAAAGAGAAGAAAGTGATAGGATAGATTCCAAGTTGAATTGTTCTGTAGATTTGTAGCTTGATTAATAAGCTAGTTGTTTTAGAAATGTCGACCTTTCATTCCGTACCTTCCCACCAAGTATTCTTATAACTTGCAGACGAATTGTTATTTGAATCAAAAATGCATTAACTAAAGAAATATGTATATCCTGGGGGAATTGCTTAGTTATATTGCGATGATTTGGGTCCCATATAACAATGTGACTGAGTCCTTTAGTCTCTAATTCCCTATTATGGTCGCGTTTGTCTCGAGTTCAAGGTCGTGGACTAGCGACCGGCTTTGTTTTGTCGTGGGTTCGAGCCCTGATGCCACTAAAGACTTTCCGTGTGGTGATGCACTTTAAGTCTGTACGAAGTCCAAGTCCTCCTATTGGTATATTGTGGAAGTTTGGAGAGGGGGAATTGCCAGAGACAAAGTTCAGGTGTTGTCCTCGTCCCCACGCTCTTAACCGAGACTCAAAATTACGAAGTCCGTCGTCAATAGCTCTTGTGTTGCTTCTCAGTGTGACGTTAAGAAACAATAAAATCTCTATTGAGTGAAATGTAATTAATTAGCACTAGATCTTTTTTAAAATTCGTGTTTATTTTATTCAGAAAATCAACAAATCTTATTATAAACCCTCTGTAGATTTTGATTTCATCAAAAAATAAAAAGTGGTTTATTTGTTACTTCAATTAAAAGTGACGACATAAACGCTTCAATGTTTATTAATTGTGCTAGAATTCTAAATACAGGTGTAGCAAAAATAAAATTAACATTATAAGTTTTAAAAAATACATACCTTTAAAAAATAGTACAATTCAAAAGAGTTAATAAATTAATTTCGGAATGAAACAGGGATTTTTTTTTAAATTTATAAGTATTGCTAACATTACTCCCTATGCAAGACATTTCACACTACCCTTTGAGATTAAATGTATCCGAAGAGAGAACAAGTTACTTTTCTTCATTTCAGTCGAAAGGTAGATACTGAAAAAAAAATCTTGCGTATTTTAACACCTTTTCTATTCCTTCTATCTACTTCACGAAATTAATTGCATAACAAATAAACAAATACCGCGACAAACAGTTTCCCTATGGTGTGGACAAATATTTTTGAAATTATGGAGAAAAAAAACTTCGAATAGTTTTTTTTTTTTCCCTTCAAGAATTCCCTTTGAAATCAAATGTATCCGAAGAACAAGCTACATTTCTACATTTCGGTCGAAAAAATGAAATTTTTAAAAAAAGTTCTATGCAAAATTTTACAAAGAACAGATTTAGCCACTCAAGATGAGTTTTTTTTTAATAATGATTATTAAATTACTCAATTAAATATAAGAATTAAAGTAAACGATGAAATCTCGAGAAATTGATGTTAGTAAACTGTTCCGATATTAAAATTAAAGGAAACGATAAATTAAATATTATATCAGCTAAATATAATTAAAATAAAAGCAAACGATAGATTATTAAATTGAATACATTTAAGCTACATGTAATTAAAATTGAAGCAAACGATAAAAAATTGAAAAATTATCTGTCAAGCCAAAAGTGATCCAACTAAAACAATAGCCCCCTGGGTGGCTAAAAAATATCTTGTATTTCAAAGCCCTTTTTTTGGTTCTTCCCACTTCCCGAAATTAATTACACACGCGAGTAAACTAACATCTCAACAAATATAATTTCCCTCCAGAGTGAACAAGACAAATATTCTTAGAAATATTCAGGAATGGACTGAACATTGTACAATAATGAGTAACGATTTGTTCAACGACACATTTCAATGTAGATTAGGTAAGGATAAAAAAAAAACGCGAATCAAAACTGTTGTTGGGGTGGGGCGGGGGTATCCAATTCCTGGCATTTTATTTCAAATGGTCAGTCGCGCCAAATGTGGCACACCGAAGCCTTTTCTCGTCCAACCTTGATGTTTATTCATGATTCTTAATTACCAGTGTGCCGCAGTCCTTCCCAGCACCTAGACTGCCACACCCGCCCTTATCTGCGTGCTTGACAAATAGCACACGAAAAAAGCTCTTCACCTCTGAACTGCTCGAACCTTGCAGTTCCGGGGCGTATCCCGAGCCACAGCCCGGGATCCTGTCCTTGCTGCGGAACACTACTTAGCGACCTATCTGGATGACCAATGAATATAAAAAGTGGTTTAGCTAAACAAAGGCGCCAAAGCGAACATTAGGTCGTATGAAAAAATTTAACCTTTACGGGTAGTGAGTAATGTAAAGATTTTTTTCGCATTTTTGTGCAAATAAAAATAAAAACCTGACTCAAACGACTATACCATGACCATCTGTATTTTTCCCCAGGTGGATATCACTTATTTTTATTTTTGACCACATTTTCGCGTTAATTTTTACATTATCCTTTGCCTTTTTTTTCATTCCATTTATCGCATTATCTCGATAAAATTTATATATTTCCTTCAATAACGAAGGGTTTAATTTTTATATAGTTGCAAACATTAGTTTCGTTGTCTTAGAGTTTTGCTGAGATTATTCAAATGATCACACACACACACACAATTAATCTCTCTCTCTCTCTCTCTCTCTCTCTCTGTGTGTGTGTGTGTGAAGTTGAATATATCCCTGTATTTCTATATTATGGTTCTTAAAAAATGATTCCGCGATTTTAAAATGTATTTAAAATGGCAAAATGTTAAGCAAGCGAAAATTCCATAACTAGATAAATTTTAGCAAGCTGTTTATAAATAAATATGAAAAATATTTGTTTGCGTAACATGCAGCACGAATTTAATTATCAGTTTTCTGAGCCAGCTCAACTTTAAGAGAAGAAAGGGGGAGGTGAAGCCTTTCAATAGAAAAAAAAATCTTACCATGCTTTAAAAATCTATTGTCTTAACATTTTTGTATCTCGTTTACAACAGAGATTATATAGCAGGGGTAGCCATAGGTTGCCAGCCGTGTTGGCTTTAACGCAAATAAAATATAAGTTTGAAACATGGTAAACTAAAACTACTCATTGTCGAAAAATAAGTAATTTCTTTTTCCTAATTATAAGTAAACTTACATTTACCAGTGTGCAAAGGTTATTATTTTATTTAATTTCTTGCTGTGAAGTTTAATAATGTTATTCGAAATCATAATATATATAATTCTTTTTCTTGCAAACAATTGTGTAAAGATCTTTAAATCTTTAAAAGTTAAATTTTCGTGGGCAAGCTTTACAAATGTTATCCGCCTTAGCGGTTAGCTGGCGAAATTTCGGTTTGTTACTTGTTAGGATATTTCGCACATGCGCAATTAAATGTTTATGAATTAAAACAGACCGATGGTTATTTTTAATCTGGATTTTAATCTGGAGACGAAAACAATTGAATTTTTGGGGGGGGGGACTCAAAGCGTCTCTTTCTAGTTAATTTTTATTGGCTCCTCACTCCTCACACAGTGTATTCGTGATCACGTAATTCAAAAAGTTCTGTTTTGAGAGAGAAATTGATGAAATAGTACCATTTTTTAAGGGGAGGGATGAAATAATCTTGTATGTTCTACAATAATAACCACTATGGCCATTACTGAGGTAATAATCATGTGATCGAAAAAATTGCCTTGGAAGAGTGATAATTAAAAAAATAGTATCATTTGGGAGGGGATGCAGTGTAATCTGGGGAATTTTATAATTTCCGTATGGCAACACTGAATAAATGGCTCTTTCAAAATATTCCTTTCTAAAATGTGGCTTCCAAAGGCAGTGTTTTTGGCCACCCCTTTTATATAGTTAATTTTAAGTATCATTGATATTTATAAAAATAAAACATTATATTAATTTTTAATTCACCAGAGGACAATTATGCACAACTTGGAATTATTCAACAAATATTTAAGTTTCGAATTGAATAAGATTTTTGGCCTCGAATGTTATGTGAAACAGATTCCAAGTCTTAAATAAAAAATTTGTCTTAACTAAGAAAAATAAACATTCTGATTCTCTGTGAAATGTCTGAAAATAAAGGGGGGGGGGAGCTCTTATTTGTATTCGTAATTCGCAGAAGTGTGAGAAAACTCCTCGGGAAAAGGTTCTCAGCTTTTTTTTTTTAACTTGATCAGTCACCTTCAGAGACTAATGCATCTCGGTGAATGCTTCAGTAAAACGTATGATAAGAAAAGAAGAAAATCTAGAAATGTGTTTTTTATTTTTCATCAGTTGGGTAAAGGGAGCTTTCATAAACATTTTACATACTTCTCAGAAATACCACAATACCACGATAGGATGATTCTGTGGTAGCGCACATTTTTCTTCTAGAAAAGAAGCAATTTTGGCTGAAAAACTCTCTATTGTTTTCAATGAAGGATATATTATTTTCTTGTCATTGCTTCTGAGGTACAACAATATAAAATTAGAAGTTAATACAAACGGTCTTTTTTAATCATTAGTTAATTTAATCTTTATAGTTTGTATTTTTGTTAATTTTATGTTGAATTTTATTTTGAATTTTTTATGTTGATTCACTTTTGGCGTACTTGATCACTTTTCAATTTTTTATCCTTTGCTTCAGTTTTAATTACATGTAACTGATATAATATTAAATTTAATAATTTTTCATTTGCTTTAATTTTAATTACATGTAGCTGGTATAATATTCAATTTAATAATTTATCGTTTGCTTTTAATTTCAATTACATTTAGCTTAAATATATTTAATTTTAAAATATATATTTTCCTTTAATTTTACTACCGGAAAAGTTTATTTTAGTCCATTTCTAGATATTTCATCGTTTACTTTTATTCTTATATTTAATCGAGTAATTTAATAATTATTATAAAAAAAGCGCACCTTGGGTGACTAAATCTGTTCCTTGTAAAACTTTGCATAGAACTTTTTCATTTCATAGTGTTATTTTTTATTCTTAGTATTTAATAAAATAATATTTTTTAATACTCGATTGCTTGAGAGAAATTATTTTATATATACATTAGTATCTTCCAATAAGGGATATCCACCAGACCAGACATTTTGTCCCTCAAATAGAGGCGTCCCTTAATGAGAAGTAAATACATATACTATTCAAAGAAAACAATAGAATTGTCCCTTAAATAGAGGTGTTCCTTATTCGGAAACGTTCTTTACAAGAGGTACTATTGCATATGTTTATAATTAGTTTTTTGATTACCAAACAAACACTCTTCACTAAAACGCTAAATTTTCATTTAGTCTAAAATATTAATAAAAATAAACAGTGTTTATTTTTAAAAAAATTGTGAGACATATTAAATAATTTTTAGGGTTAACGTATCTGTCTTTTAAATATATTAAAAATGATTCTGCTTCCAAAATGTTATATAAAATAATCTTACATCAGTAATTGTTTATTAACGTTGTACTGAGAAGCAACACGAGGGCTATTGCAGACGAACTTCATAATTTTGGTCAATCGATAAGGACGACACTCGAGCTGGCATACACACCTCTCTCCGAATATCCAAATCGCGCCATAGAGAGAACTTAGGACCTCGACCAGATCTAAAGTACATCAGCCCCTCTACACAACAGGTCTTTAGTGTCATCAGGACTGGGGGCCCACGAATCGACATAAACAATGCTGGCCGCGAATCTGCGACCATGATCACTAGTCTACCGAGGCCATATCATACATCGGAGTTCCCTTGAACTTTTTAAACACCTTACTATATATACCTTATTTACTTTTTACTCCTTACTTTTTAAACACCTTTAAGTTTAATAATACAGAGAAACAACTAAAAAGATGGGAATTTTTTTTTTTTTTTTTCAACCTATTAGGTTGAATGTAAAAGCTTTTTTGCAGTCAACGTTATATCACTAACACACTTTAAACAATTCCATTAGTGTCGGTCTCTTTAAATATTCCATTAAGAATAAATTATATAACGAATGACAATAAACATCGAGTATAATTGTCATTCGTTCTATTCCACATTTTAAACCGTTAAATTTATTAGAGGAGGGAGATTGTTTTCAAATTTGTCAGCATGAATTTTCAAAACACTTAAATTCAGATTTTATCTTAGTTCACTTATGTTTGAAAAAAGTTCGTGTAAAACCTGTTTAAGAATTTTCGTTTTGAGAACAGGGGAAAGTAACATTTTTTGGTTACAATAACTAAATATTTTTGTTACACATGTCCTTCTTAGTCTATATATGTCACACATATTTTTTTGGTTCAAACCCCTTTTGATTTTGTTTTTGTTTTTTGAAGTCTGTATCTCCAAGATAATTACTAAGACTTTAATTAAATTTCAAATCTAAATAATGCGCCTAAAAATCGTGATAATAATCGACCCAATTGTCTATCCCATCTTATTTTTTTTCTCGTAAGAAACTGAACCTTTTCTATTGTCCAACACATTTTCTTTCTTACAGTTCCCAATTTTACTATCAAAGGCTTTATCTTTAGGGTCGGCTATCTTTTTCTAATCTACTGCTAATTCGTAAGACAGGTATGAAAAACTAGAAATTTTCCTCATCCGTTGCAATATTTATTTCCGTAGCTATCAATCCCATAAACAAAGCTAACTACGAGTCGGATTAAACTCACATATTTCTTTCCTCATAATCACTCATCGCATCAAGATGGCTTAAAGATTTTTTTTCCCTCTGTTCATGCTCCCATTTTTCTCTGAAAATGTTATAAATGATGTAAATATTTTTTAAATGCCATTTTGTTTAGTTAAAATATTAATATTTGTGTGTGTAATTGATACCTATTTCATGGCACACAGCATGCTTAAGAATTACTTCAAAATGGCATGTAATAATTTGTGAAAAGTAGATAATAAATAATGCAAAAACGTATAAATTTTTTTTTATCGTGCTACCATTGTGTCAAGCGATATTAATCAAACTTTCATCACTTACCACATTTGATACCTAAATTCAAATAAAATCATTAGAATAAGAACTATTTTATCTTTACTAATCTTGAAATGATGCGGAAAAAAACATGAATAAAATGTATTCAAATCAAAAATACTATCTATAGAAATATTTTTTTATTTCAAGATACGTTTTATTTCCCCCTTCCTGTCGAGGAATTTCGTGCAGCTTCTTAAACATCTCGTTCTTATATTTGGGAATCTTATTATTATTATGTGAAAAGTCCCTCTCTCAAGCCGTTGATTACTAATTCAAGTGACCGTATTGGATATAAGAGAAAACTCCAACTAATATGATTTTTTTCTCGATGTAGAGTAACAAAACCGATAAAAAAAAAAAAAGAATTGAAGTTCAACAACGGATCTAATTACATTCCAGTTTTAATTTTAAAATCCTATTCCCCCTCAATATAAGTAAAGTCCTTCAAACTGTCCACAGCTGAAAATGGGAGGCCTGGGAAAGAGAGTAGTCTGGGCGTGGATCTATTGTGGGTTCAAAGGGTAAAGGTGGCAATTTCTACTGCTTCCCCTCCATAGGGCCCATCTCGCAGGCTGATCACGTGGATTCACCTCCGCCCTTCCTAGGCCACCCCGCCTTTAAAAACGTAGGCCAGGGCCCTTCAGAAGCTGCCCCCAGAGTCCAGCTCGCCTCCAATAGCTAAGATACCGCGATGTCAGCTTCTTAACACGAATGCATGCCACTAGATTAAAAACAAATATTACAGACGAGGCAAGCGAGGAAAAAAATTGGCAGTCGAGGAATTACTGAAGCAAAAAAAGGTCGATCTCGCGTATTCCGTGATAAGTTAAATACGGTAGGCGTTAAAACACGTTCCGGTTTATCTGTCCGTATACGGCCTTGACAAGTTGACATTCGTCATCCCTACAATCTGCTTACTTCTAATTCAGGGCAACTCCGTTGTTGCTCCGCATGGCTGCTCGGGATATCTATTGCGAAGTTAATCGGGTTGCTACAATAGCTACCACTTTTTACTCTACCAGCAAAACATCGCGTTTAGAATCTATGCTGTTGAAGTATGCTCTGAATGGATAATGGGGCTCATTCCTTTTATTTGTATAGAGACCTGAGTTGGTGTCTGATTTATTTGACTGTGCAAAAGTAATGAGATATTTAAATCGTTTTTGTGACTTTTACACGAAACACACCCAAATGACGACATAATATCAAAAGAAGCTAAACATCTTCTATTTATAAATGGAATAATGATAACTTAGAGATTATTAATGAAATTTGTTTCAATCTCAGTTATTTTTTAAATGTCTTCTGTATAATATTATTTTAAAAAAAGGAGATTTAACAATAGAAATGTTCAATCTTGGGAGCAATATATCATGAATAATTTTTAATTCCTTCATGTATATCAGTCCTATCAAATTTATTGATATCTAAAAGATTAACTTTTTTTTTTTTGGTTTCGTAATTTACAGCCGTGTTTGTAATACATATCCCTATAACTTTGTTACAATAATTAGACAGCTGGTATATAATTAAGAAAGAAAGAAATGCTACTTATAAGAAAAAGAGATTATGAATAATTTACAGCCGTGTTTGTAATACATATTCCTATAACTTTGTTACAATAATTAGACAGCTGGTAAATAAGTAAGAAAAAAAGAAATGTTACTTATAAAAAAAAAAAGAGATCGTGAATAATTTACTGACACATGCATCAAACTTTATTTAATTCGTATTAAAACTGAAAAGTCTTAATTAAGTATAAAATGTACTCAACTTCCTCTTCATTTAATATAAAATCATCAAAATTATAATATTAAACACATATCTAATTCTTAAAAAAAATGAAAATTTAGTTAGCATATTTTGTTTACTTTCTTATATTCGATGACTTCTGAACTATGAATAGTAGGGATGCTAATATTATTTTAATTATTGTCTTCGAGCATAAACTAGTATTTACTGAAAATAATTCTTGGCGATTACTTGTAACCCTCCTTTCTAATTTATGCTTATGAATAACTTTATAATATTAAATTAAAGAGAATATACACACAAACATTCCGCCCTTTTGACTAATTTTGAACTTTTCTGTTAAATAATTTGATAGCTAAAAAAGTAATATGTCTGTAAACTCAAAAAGTGTCTTAAATATTTCAATAAAAAGTTAAAAGCATAGAAATGTTTAGTTTCCTAGTTAATTTGCTTAGTAGCGTAATAATTATATTTTCGCAATAATGAAAAATGTACTTAACCTACCAAAGTATAATTTGTTTTGCTGCACAATTATATACATGATGAATTATATATATATATATATATATATATATATATATAAGCGATAGCTTTTTACTGAAAAAAAACATTATGAAATAATTCCCTAATAAATGATAATGCAGGCACTTTATTAAATTAATGTCATGATCTTTTAAATTGCATAGTTTGGATCTGGAGGAGGAACTTTCAGGTCTAAATTTTTCCTGAACAGAAAAAGTATCGTAAATTTTGAATTTAATATTAATATTAGTGAGAATTATATATATAATTCAGGAAAGAGAGAGAGAGAACATTTTTAAACCTTCATATATAACCTATACGCAAGTTTGCTATTTTTTCATTAAAGGTCTATGAAAGCTCTTAAAAATAAGTGTGTAATATCTCTCTCATTACGTGTAAGAATGTTAACAACGCGCGGATGATATAGATAAGCCGCTTTGTTTGTTAAGAAATGCAAAATTCTGTAACTCATAATCTCTTCTGTTACAGCTCTTCTTACTTCATGGTCTATTTTAACGATGCCATCTTCTTAAGTTGCATCCGGGAAAGGAGAGTTTATGCCGTCATGTATCTTATTAAGAAATAGAAACCTAGCTAGAAGGATCGTATGATTACTGTTATGTGTAAATCCTCTTTTTGCACCTGCGAGTTTCGACAAATGCTAATGTCTCTACGCATCTGTGTCAAAAGTCCATTTTTACAGAGCAATAAATATCGTTATTTTATTTTTTTCTCTTCTACTTCTGAACCAATAATTAACCTTTGAACGATAGACAAATAAACAAGAAAGTTTAGCGTCTAAACGACCCCATTAACTGCCAGATGCTTTGCATCCAGTTGGCGGAGTTTTTCAGCCGACAGATGTCTATCGTGTTGGGTTTAATAGCTTGGCTAGTGACAGTTTCATCCCATTTACGGAAAGAAAATGCCAGTAGGTGACGCTAACAGGGACAAGACATACAACCCTTTCGATGCTTTACGGGTGTCACTCTTTTACTCTATTTCCAGGCGTCAAAACGTCCTCATTTCATCGCGATCTGCCGCTTTGTTTCCAGTTGTCAAAGCCAAAGGACATCACAACCTATGTGTCGTTTTCAGCCACAGGGTAAAGGGAGGAAATCACGAGCACTGGAAAATCAATGACCTCTGAAGGCAGTGTCCTCATGGAAAGCTCACTTAGAGATTAATGAGCGAGTTAATGGGTAAAAAGCCATTTCCCAATTAGGAGGTCAATGATAATTTATGATTCGTCCGTGACTACCCCGATCGACTAAAGAATGGAAACAGAGATAAGTTAGTAGGAATGTTTTCGTCTGGAACAAAAGAGGAAGGCGATCGACGAGATATATAAATACGCAGTCGGCGCAATTAAAATATTACCCAATCCCGTTTATTTCAATTACGCAATAGAGGAAGAGTAATAAGGCAGACAAATCAAACCCAGGCATTTGTTTTATCAAAAGACCGCATGGGAATCACTTTTGCGTGATTCTAACTATAGAAGAGAGAGCATCCTTGGTACCCTTCCCACGCGATCTCATTCGAATGTGCAGTTTACAAACTCAGCATCCGTTCTTTATGAATACTTAGCAAGAAACGAAACAATATTTTAATAACTTCCAGAACACTTTTCTTAGAATGCATTTTCTTGGACACAGCAAATGTTTTCGAATTGCTTAAAAATGCTATTCATGTTAGTTTATAAATATATGTATCACATGCTTTTGCTATTAATATACATATCTACCCCAGTTTCTTTGCTTTTTAGCTGAGCAAACGTTTCGTTTCTTAAATTAGGTCAGTTGTGGCATCCTCATAATATATTCAGCGAGGAAATTATTAGTCTGACCTTTGGAAATCTAAGGTGACTGATACACAAGAGATTGATTTTATTTCATAAACAACTTAAGACTTTAAATGAAAGATTTTTTTTCAGTTGTTAAAGACTTATTTTGAAATTAATAGCACTGCAGAAACATAAACATATTCCTGAACATTCTTCATAAATTCATTCAAACATGTCTTATGCTCACAGCAGCTTGTTAATCACTTTCTTTCTTTTTTGCATTCATATAAAATCTATGTAAATAATGACTTTTCATCTTATTTTATTAGAAACACGTAGAAGTCCTTTTAAAATGAATGTATATTATCTATGTATAACAAACCATTCTATCTTTTATAGAAAAAAATATTCCGATATTTTGAGTAATATAGATATATATTCTTATTTTAATGTGAAACGTAGTACAGCTGGAAAATATTCATATGAATATTCATCACAAACAATAATTTGAAAATATGTATTTATGTATTGCGCACAATTTGTACACCTCTTTTATTGCATTTGGTTTCTATGTTAATTTAACTTTTTTCTAGAGGGCAGGGGGGGGGGTAGTTATTGAACATCAAATAATGAGCATCATTTGACTTTTTCTTTAAAATACTTGAACATTTAAAGAATGTAAAAATGGTCTAGATAAACGATAGGCATTGAAAATATAAAAAGGAAACGATTCTCGAAGGATAATTTTAAAATATATTTTGAGACCTCAATCTGATTACCTTATTTTCCCAAGGTCAACCAAAGTATTACTTTTCTTGAAATTCAGGCAAGCGCTTCAATCACTAGACCAAACGACAGATCTCAAGAGCTTTGAAGAACCTTCATCATCCATGATGTTTCACAACCCAAGGATCATGCATGATCTTTCACAAGACGTGACTTTTTTAAAGCAATTTTAAAACGATTTGAGCCTTATTTTTGAAAAACTAAGCTCCAATGGATATTTTTTTTAAGTTTACCTATTTCCCGTACTTCAAGTAATATTATTATTTAAAAAATTTGTCTACACATTAAATAGAACCGTTATAGGTAAATTATAACAACAAACTTACGTACACAATAATCAAAAATTTTACTCAATTTCAGAAAAATAATTAGTTTGAATTAAATTGAACTTAACTATTTTGTTTCTTGAAGGTAAGAAACTAAAACTTAGAAGTACCAAAAACATGCACAACGTTTCGCTCATTGTGATATACACAACACAAAACTAATAATATATTTTGTAGTCGTCGTTCTTCAATATATAAAATCGAATTTCAATGATAAATAATATTGTGACATTGGGTTATTCACGATTTTCTCTTCACTAACTTCAGGGAATTTATAACAATTTTTGAATTTCATAAAATTACAGTTTCTTTCCAACCAAAATGAAACAGAATGAGGTAAATTAGATGAATACAGAAGTGAAGTGAGTTGAATAAGAGATAGTGATATATAAATGAAATAGAATTGAAAGGAAAATGATGGGATATAGAAGATAATGTAACGCTGATAAATATTTGATGATTGTTGAATCAAAACATCACAGTTAATCTTTTGGATTGAAGTGAATCCTATTTAAAGGACTAAAATAAGACTTGGATAATTGCGAGAAGTGGTTGAATAAGAACGAGTGAATTGTTAAGCTAAAACTTTATTAGTTGATTATAATTTAGAATTGAAGAGAGTTAAGTGGGATTCGAGAGAAAGAGAGAGATCTTATCTATTTTTCAATGATTTAATAAAGTATTTTCAAACGGAGTCTAATAATTATTGACTGTGCAATTAGAAGGAAAGAGTGAGTGAGAGAGAGAGAAAGAGATGGCAGTACAGAATTAAATAATGAAGGACGGTCGTCACAATATATGAAGTTTTTTTTGCTTTTCTAAATTGTGCTCTCCTATAAAAATAAAATAATTTAAATAAGTATAATTACAGTAATTTAAATTATCATCGTAGAAAAAAAAAATTCTGATGAAATAAATCGTTAAAATGTGTCGATGGCAAGAAAAATGAAGTTTGTTCTAAAATTAATCTGAGTATTATTGGTGAACTATTTTTTTACTATACACATACTGTCTTCAATTCGATAAAAAAAAAAACTTTTGACTCAATTAATTCCTTTAAGATTGATACGTATCCGGAAAAAAAAAATTTTTTTTTTCCTTTTCAAAATTGAATCTTTATCAGTCTGAAACAACTTTCACGTTTTTTTTTTTTTTTTTTCATTCACCTGGAACACGCTTAGGAATGGTATATCCATTTTGTATAGGGTCAATACACACATCAGCTTTGTCACTTCTGTAAATTACATTGCTAATTTATGTTAAAAGCTATTTGATATCTATTGGCAATCAGTTTGGATTTTAGAAGACTGCCGTAGAAGTCATGCCCTTGACCCTGAGGTTCAATGAAAAATTTTCGTTTAGAATAATTCAAATAACTTAACGAACCCTTATCACATGATCACAAGAATTTTGCCTCAGTCCTATTTCGATTTAAACTTTCATCACGTCACGTATGAACCCTACACGACTACCGAAATTCTTATCTCTCTTGCACATCCCTCTCATTAATATTTCATACTTTTCCGCATTCGCATTATGCGTCTCTCTGGTCAAGGCCACTGGCTTCAAGATCAAAAATGGAAGGTTCGACATAGCTTGCGGAGACTTGATCCATCCGAGATCAACTCCTGTAGAAGTCTTGTTTATGATAAATGATTCCAATTCTTACTAAGAGTTTATGCAAACCAGAATCCACTTGTCCTCCCTTTTTCTAACAGATGTTCCCCCGGAGTAAAGAGTGCACCTTAATTTTGCATGCAAGACTCATGGTCTTCTTAAGGCGTCTTGTACTAGTTATTATTTGCAAGCCGATAGTTAAAGTGGCCTTTTCTTTGAAAGAAAGAAAAAAAAGGCCCTAATTCATTCGCATACGTGAAGGAACTTTACTAGTAATTAACTTCGATCTTGAGCCTTGAATTAAAGATTGATGGACACATTACAAGCAGTCTTGTCGTTGGAAGATAAATCTTGTCGAAAAGAGTGACATGCTGTCCAGAATTATAGAATATTAACTTAACATTAAGGTAGACTGACATACTTCATAAACTTTAAATAGCGAAATCTCGAACGTAAAACAAAAATAGTATTGAAATGGCTATCAATTTGTATGTTAATTACTTGTAAGCGTGAGATGCATCCAATAAAATATTATCACAACAAAGCAATGCACCACTATAAGATAAAAATAATTTTCCTATGACTCTTAGAATGGCATAATCTTTAAATAGTCTTATTACTAAGTGAAAATATAGAATTTAATGATATATACCGGGTGGTATCGTGAGGTTTTAATTATAACTAAGAGGTAATCGAGATGGCTGGTAAATTTATTCATCATAGTAATTGACTGTTATGTACATAATTTTGTAAATTACAGAAATTAATGTTGATTTGTTTGGTTTCAAGAAGTATTTGAAGTAATCCGCAGTGTCGCGAAGCTTTTATTATTATCCTGGGGAATCGTAAAATTTAAAAAAAATATTGAGATACAAACTTAATTTTTATTCATTAATCTTAACAGTTTTCTACATAATCACTATATAAAGTTATACATTTCTTCCTACGTTTCTCGACTTTTCGAAGGCCGTCATTGATTGCAGAAGACGGAATTCTTATCTTCTCCTGAGGGTGACTTCAATATACGATTTCCTGAAATCAAACAAATCAGCATTAATAGCTGTAATTTACAACGTAAAGTACATAAAGATCAATTAATATGCAGAATAAATGTCATCCAAATATCTCGATTATTTCTTAGTAATAATTATAACTTTACGATCCTCCATAGTATTTCATGAGATAAGGCAAATTTGTATTGGCCTTGGATGATTTTAATTAAATGATGCTATTTTTATATCCGCCTTGTAGTAAAACTTAAAGATTTAGAAAAGCAACACACTTGCACATATATTTAGATACCTACCTTTTATCTCGCTGCAGAACAGATAACTGGAACATTCTATAACGAATAGAATGAATGGAAATGTATATAATGTGAGAAATCAACTAAAGATTTTAATGATATAAATTAAATAAAATTAGGCTTATCCGCCGTTTTGATTAGAAACCTATTGTAATCCTATATCATACGTTTTGTAATAACTATATAACAAAACAAAAAAAAAAAAAAAACGATGCACCAAGAAGGAGTTGTCCGATGGAGACAAAAATTGGCGGATAGGAAAATTATGTACAGAATAGAAAAAGATAAAAATTTCAGAAAAATGGAATGATTTATTTCAGAGTTACATAGTTACAAAGTAACGAGTTCAATAAGGTGTTGATCCACCTCTAGCCTGGATGTAAGCTGCCATATGACGTGGCATAGAGTGATAAAGCTCCCTGATGGTCTCCTGCTGTATTTCTTGCCAAATTTGCTCCATTTGTCGGGCTAGGTCATCAGCATTACCTGGTAGGTGCAGTCGCCTTCCCATAGTATCCCAGACATGTTCGATCGGAGAGAGATCTGGCTGGCCTAGGAAGTGTTTGACAAGCTGTAAGGCAGTTTATAGCAACACGTGCCGTATGTGGTCTGGCATTATCTTGCTGAAAAATAAGGCCAGGGTACTGCAAAAGGTACGGTAGCAAAACAGGTCTCAGAATGTCGTCGACGTACCGTTGTGCTGTAAGTGTGCTTCTAATGACGACCAAAGGGGTCAGGCTAACAAAAGAAATGGCACCCCAGACCATAACTCCTGGTTGAGGGCCTGTGTGGCAAGCAATAGTTAAAGCAGGATCGGCACGCTGCTCTGGATGTTTCCAGACACTTCTTCGATAGTCGTCAGGACACAGTTGGAAGCGGCATTCCTCGCTAAACACTATACGTCCTCAGTCAGCATCATTCGAATCTGATCGATCCAAGCACCACTGTAATCTGGCTCGACAGTGCGCAGGCATGAATGGCAGGTGGAGTAGCGGTTGGTACGAGAGTAGATTTCACTCTATCATCCGTCTGTGAATGGTCATGGTGGACACTCGTGTGCGGGTTGCACGTCTGATGGTTGATAACGAGGAATCAGGCGCTGTGATAGCTGATCTGACAATCACTCTGTCCTCCCGATCTGCTGTGGCCCTAGGTCGACCGCTACCGTCAGAACGCTGAAATATGCCATTATCCACCCAATCTTGCCAGCATTTCCTAATCGTTGCATCGCTTCGACCCATATGAGGAGCGATTCTCCGATTTGCCCAACCTGCCTCTTTCAATCCAAAGCTACGACCTCTTTCAAACTCTGACAGTTGCTCGTAATGAGCTCGAATCCTGTGCGTGAGAATCGCTTCTTATATAAACCTGCGTACATCACATTCCTGCGATGCTTCGTATATACATCATATTCCTGGCTGCGCTGTAGTTCCCATTATTCATTCATTGGATACCAGATTTTAATCATTTGCATGTTCGGTCCAAATATATTTGTATACGAAATTCCATTACAATCGGGCTACTCCTTCATGGTGCGTCGGATTTTTTTTTTTTTTTTTTTTTTTTTTTGTTATAGAGTGTATATATCATTTAAATAAAATAAGAACAATTTTCATTTAAATGAAATAAGGACAAATCTTTTTAAAATAAAGTAAGGACAAATTTTATTTAAATAAAATAGGGACACATTTAATCTAAAATAAGGATAAATTTTATATACTCGAAATTTTTTACGAATAAACTTAAAAATTTTATATTTTAAAAATATATTCTCCTAATAAGTATATCTGCTTATTTCACAGACTTGCACAAAAAATAGCTGTTTCTATAGCGATCTCAGACAATACTCACAAATTACATACAGTTCCCTTAATTTTTTTCCATATATTTTTATTAAAACTTGTTCAAACTTCAAGAGTTTTTTGTGAACAATACTAAAGTTTAAGTAAAAACGTTTTTTGATCCATCCGGGATCAACTTGGATTCCTTATTAATAAAAAAATAATTCATGTTATTTATTGTTATTAATCACTAGTTTTAATAACGATAAATAAACATGCATCCCTCTTTTTAATAGAATTTGTATTATTAATAAGAAGTTAGTTCTTTATGAAACAATAAAATCTGATGTGTCTTGAAAACAAAAAAAGGAAACAAAATATTCGAGCGCTCTCTATTTATATTTTAGAATAATGAAAGTATTTGTTACATAAATGATTCATATAATAATTATATAAGATAATTATAAAAATTTATTTAGCAATTGTGATGGGTTTTTTTTAAAATTACACCATTTGAAACTGGTACAAATAATGAAAAAAAATCACAATTAATAGAGAAAATACTAAATAACTTATTGTGTGTGCTATATTAAAACGAAAGTGATAGGATCAAATAATAATTAAATATGATCTAGAAATAATTAATACAAAGTTACTAATTATGTATAGATAAAATTCAGTTATTATGAACAGATAGTTATTATTTAACGGAATGTCATATTCGTGAATCTAACAACAAAAAAGACAAATAATAAACTCATTTCAATGCCTTACTAATCATTACTCGAACAAATGAAGCATTCGAAGAATGTAGTGCGAATAGTAAAATGTTACATTTTTTCCGTCTAAAAACATGTAGTGGAATTCATTGACTCAAATTGTATAAAGAAAATGCAATTATAGGGAAATAATGTATCGCATATTTAATTCTTCTAATCGTACAATTCATTAATAATTCACAAATAAATAAAATTCAATATTCAGAATGAATCTTAAAGTTAAGTGTTACTTATATTTGACCGCACTTTTGTAGAAATGTTAAGATTCGGCAACAAAAGAAGCATTCCTAATTCTAATGATCGTTTCATAAGACTATCTTGTAAAACCCTTTAGAATCCACCTTACTCCATTACTAAGCTTGATTAGTTAATTACAAAAATACACTGCCGTCAGAATGGAGAGTCCAACTAGGATTTATTTTTCGCTTTGTTGAAGGTTGAAGTTCAATAGTCAATCTTGCTTTCTCTGTAGTTAAACACGTTTGAACAAACATTTAAAATACTAAATTAGTTTGACTCTTACCAATTCACTCGGATTCGAGTGAGTAAACTTATAGAAATTGAGGATTCTATCCTTGAGCCCTCTCTTCCAAGGGCTGCTCTTCTAGAATTCCTCTGGTCGCTTCTTAGGTTACTAACAACGGGATCCGATGATATGATTCACCCTCACTAGTTTTACCGCCAACCAATAACGTCCGATTCGCAAACTTCTCGTTATTAATTTAATCCCTACTTGTAAAAGTAATTTATCTATTCTAAGAGCACTTACTCTACTTCATGATTTCAGTGAAATCAGAATATGTCACGTTTCGTTTTATTGGAAGGGATTCCATTTTAAACAAATCGAATGGAACAGTTCCCAATATTAATGAAGGGAAAATTGCTATATAGTCTAACATCGCAATATTTTTTTTTAAAAAAAAATAAAAAATTTAATTCTAGTGACTGAGAAAACAAAATTCTTCCCGAATTCTCAGTAGTCGTGTTAGGAAAATACAACCAGTAAAATAGAACTTATTTATAAAACATTTCTCTTCATTACGTAATGAAGAATTTATTGACACAACCATAAATTCCGTAAATGGGACTAAGCTCGGAATAACTTGTAAGACACGCCTTCCTGCTTTAAATACCGTTTATCTGGCTTAACGTCTGGACAAGAAAACGCAAAAGCTATATAGATGGTAAATAATGAACCGTTTTCGCGAAAAAATAAGCAATGCGGCATATTTGTTTTAAGATTTTGGACCTTCTTAAAGAATGCCGCCTTTGTTTTCCTTAAAACGAAACAAATCGTAATTCTTCAGTCATAACCTTCGCAAACGCTATAAACTGTCAAAATTTAAATTACTGAAACTCATGTTGGTTCGAATAAGTTTACAAAGTGTATAATAATGCGCATTATATTTCATATGCAATTTTTTTTTTATTTTGACTTATTACAATCCATTTGATATTTTGTTACTGAATGCCACACCTTTTGATAATTCGTCTAGGATTATTAACACTCTTATGTATTGAAAACTTTTTTAAAGAAAAAGCAAGTTTACTATGTAAAAGCAATAAAAAAAAAGAAATATCAACATATTTAACTTAAATAAAGTTAAACTAAACAAATAAACAATTGGTAGTAGCACACACGATGAGGCTTTACACCTTATGTATGGAAAATGTGTTTTGAAACCACATGTTTCGAATATTAGTAATATTCTCCCTATTATTATCTAACACATGATTTGGTGCACATCTAATAGTATTTACAATTTTCAAATGTTTTTGAAATAAATTGATAGATCTGTTTCAGAAACTGAAAATGCATGTGACTGACAATATACTCATTTATCAAAAAATTAATATACATTTTAAGCACTATTAACAAGAAATAGTAAATACATTAGTTAAATAACCTTTGCTATATCTGATTAAATTCACTATAATCCCATTTGTTTTATTTTATATATCATGTGAAATAAATTTAATTTATTAATGATTTGAGAAATTTTTCAGCCGCTATATTTTTTTTAAAAAATTGTTTCCTGGATCTGTTAAATTAAAATATATAATTGAAGGGATTTTTTTCTTCTTGGATTTAAAAACAATTAGCATTGTTTCCGAGAAATAGGAATTGTGCTCATTTCAACAGTTCCGCTATTACTGAATTTGATATTGAAAAGTCTGAATAGTTGAGAGTTGCATTATCCAGAGAGATGGGAACGATAGTTTATTTATCAAATAATAATGATTCAATCAATGTACGAGTATAACAGCTTCTTTTGTAACTCATGTTGATTATTTGATTGACCTTCCTTTATTAGCCTGATATGAAAGTCTCTAAATTACACGGTCAAATGAAGAGGAAGATAGACAATAAAATTATTTTCATTGAAGTTATAAATTTTTAAAATGTTATTCTTATAACCTCTCCCGGTTGTAAAATTTGCCTAAATGAGCCTGGATTATGGTTTAAAATACAAATTTAATTCATTTCTTACCAACTCACTAGGGTTCGAGTGAGTAAACAAACTGTAATTGAGGGTTCGAGTTTGGAACTTTTCTCCTGTTTGTGATCTAGGATCTTTCTGACCACTTCTTAGATAATAGATGACTTTGTTCACTTTCACTAGCTCAAACATCAACTAACTTCAAAATCTCTAACCTCTTATTATACAATATCACTTGTGAAACATTAGAAAACATACAGCTATACACACATACACACGCACTTTATGTTAATAACATAACATTCTAGAAAATTTGCAATAGCTATTTTATAGGCATCACATTAATTTACAAATGGTAAGGCTGAAATCTTTGTTACTGGACACTGATATATTCCAGCTATACAGGATGTTTCGAAATTCATGGGCTTTGAATCTAAACAAGCAATTTTCACCGTACAATGCACAGGTGGAGAACAAGCGGTGAACTGCTAAACGATGCTTCAATGAAAAGCATAAAGCGCGAGTTATCTTACAAATCGTCATTTCTACCGTGGATTTTAGGAAGTATGATGTACAATAATCAGGAAAAAGTCATACCTCCTAAAATCCACAGTAGAAATGACGATGTGTAAGATAACTCTAGCTTTATGCTTTCCATTACAGCACCTTCTAGCAATTCACCACTTGCTCTCCGACTATGCATGTTATGACAAAATTGTTTGTTTAAATGTTTTCAATCACCCCTTAAATTTTTGCCCAAGAGTTACAAACACCCTGCACCTTCAGTTTTTACTATTCTGACAATGTTGTTTTTCCTTGGTGAGTATTTACAATTCTTACAAAATGCCGCCTTAAATATCCTGCATTATCAGTATTTTTTACTAGTTAATAATATATCTCCTTTAAAATTCACTAATCCTCTTAACCATTTTGGTCTTTGCTAAAGCCTATTAAAGTATTCATTCGACAGCCTTTTCTAAATTAATTGCGTAAATTTCTGAATGAACTGCCATCTACTAAGTTTATTCATTGGAACCTCGAGATAGTCAGGATCAGGCAAAGCAACCAAGTAAGATCTGACAAAAAAATGAGCGGGACTGATAGATCATTAGGGTATTAGAAAGAGAATAAAGAGGTCTTGAATTAAGAACTGCCCCATTTTGAATTACTAACGTCATAAGCTCTCTGTGACTCAAAATAGTCCTTCAGATAACTTTTCCAATGATATTTCAATGATTTCACACCTGCTCCCAAAGACTTCCAAAATGAGTAGTAACAGGGGGATTAAAGTACCATTCTATATTCACTCCAACAATATAATTCTCAATTTCTTCTTCATTTCCCTTAAATAAGTCTGTAACTATTGATTTAATTCGTTATTTGCTCCTACAAAGTTTGTCCTATTATCACTAAAAATTTCTGAAGGTGCTTACCTCGACATGAACAAATCTTCTTAATGCAACAAGCAAAGCTTCTCTTTTTAATTCATTAACTATTTCAAAACCCAAAGCCTTAACAGCAAAACACATGAAAACACAAATAAAATGTTTATGAAACTTCTTTTCTCTACCTGAAAACATTTTTATAGAAAAAGGCATTGCAAAATCTACCCCGCTCTTAACAAATAGGAGAACCCCTCGCTGAAGGCAAATTGGCCATCATTTGCTTAGAACCCTTAGCACTTACCCTTCTTGCAAGTCGTGCATTTATTTAGCACCTTTCTTACGGTATTTCTACCTCTTATAATTCAAAACATATTTCTAACAAATGAAAGAGTTCCCTCAGCACCTATATGAAAATACAACATGTGACGGCTTTATCCCCGATCTTTTCACTAACAGTCCACTTGGGGAATTTTTGGTCCTTAAAAATTATTTTATTAGAAAGCTTTCTCCGAAGAAGAACATGAACTCCGTGAACATGCAAATTAAGACTGCTATATATAGTTTAAGCTTTCAGGTTGGGGGGGAAGAGAGAAAGGATTGTCGAGTTCCCCCCCCACACGCACGCACGCAAGCACAGACACACACACACAGAGAGAGAGAGAGTTCTAGCGGAGCAATAAATGAATTAAGTGTTTTAGAACATGTCGAGTCTTCCTTCCGACCTCCCCACACTGAGGGAAGAGAGAGAGTTTTCCTCACAAACATATGATAATAATTAATGATAAGATAATTAATATTGTATGATCTGGTCTGGTATTCTGGTAATGTCCTAGCAAAGAGCTCTTTAGACGTTTACCCACTCTTAATATTCCAAGCTAGTACAATCTAATAACTTATCATATACAAGCTATTCAAATTACTAGTACATGGTAAGGCTTTTCCCTCTATCAAGCACCGGAGAGAGTTCTTCTGGAAAAGATAATAACTGCACATTTTTAATAATGCACATCAAGGTCACTACATAAACAGCCTAGTATTTTAGGATTTTTTTTCGTGCTTTTAATTAAGTGAAAACACCAAGTCTGTCTCTTTGAAACTTGTAATTATAAGAAGCAATTATTAATAATTTCCACAGTTTCTAGCCCTTATACAAATGCACTAAATTCACTGGGGAGGTCTTTTAATTCTTGAAGATGAATTTTATCTTCTTTATAGAATCGCCCTTCTACAATGTACACTTTAAATTTCTTTGTTTTGCATTTACCCAAATTTGCCTACATTTTTTTTATATCGGCTACGAAAGCTATCTTGTGTTTACAAAATTTTAGTAGAATAGAAAACGAATCTTCCTGCATAACCCTACCTTTTATCGAACAGGATTCGAATCGACCCAATTTCTCAAGGTGAACCTACCACCTCCCCCACCAAGGGGGTAGAAAAACATCTGTCACCGAAACGTCATAAATTTACATTTATACTTCGTCTTAGAAAACCAGAATAATTAAAAAGATAAAATGCCATCCTAAATTAGAAAAGAAAGCTCAAATTTTGAATTAATATTATTTTGAACATTTCAAATTACTTAGGGTGCGAAATACATAAGATTTTACAACAGTTTTATATCGAAATTTAATACATATAAATATGTATGGTTTATTTTCGTTTTAATTATCATTTGAAACCTACATTATATTCTATGATAACTACGGGAAATAAATGAAGAAGTGAAATTAATAAATGAAAATTTTATTTGAAGGAATTTTAATATATTTAAAATTTATGAATATTATGATAAACTTTTAATTACTTATTTCGTACTTCATTGCTCGAATTTGGAGATTGTTCGAGTTTCAGTTTTGCTGAGTTCATTTTTGAATTTCTATGACAAGTGTTTACATGAATATTTTCATAGTTGTTTCAGATGATTTTTGTGTATTTTTGAAAGCCCCTTTCAAAATAAATATATATGAAAGAATATAATAAATGATCTAACCAACCGGGGTCCATAAAATATTAAAATACATAGTTATACATATTCTTATAAAATTTGTAGATGATTATTATTATTATTTTACTTAAAATAATTTCAACTCTAGCAAGTGAAGTAATTTGAACATTATTAATTATTTAAGCGGTATTATATTTATTTCAGTTAGAAATGCATGATTAATGGAATGTGACAAACTTTTCAGAACTAAACCAAAACAGTTAATTTAACATTCAGAAATGCATATGAAAGATAAACGTTACGAGGATCTCTCAATAAGTTCTTAGAAAATTATTTTAGAAAAACAAATTATTTCAGGAAGATTTTCTCTTCCTTTTCAACATAAACTCCTTTTATCTCTATACACTTTTCCAAGCTTTTATCCAATTTTTTCAAGCCATCTGAAAAGTAAGATTTTGGAAGATCCTCAACATTGGCATCGGTTTGGACGTTGACCTCTTTGTTAGACGTGAACCGTTGTCCACCGAGCCATTTTTTTCTTTTAATTTGGAAATTACAAAAAAAAGTCACTGGGAGCCAAATATAGTGTTTACGATGGATGTCTTAAAAAATTGAACTTAAATTCCATGATTTTTGCCACGGAAACTGCGCAGGTTTTCACCAGTGCATCGTCTTGATGGAAGATGATCTTTTTCTTTTTTCAAACGCAGACGATTTTTGATTTCTTGGCTCATCCGGTACAATAACGACGCATAATACTCTCCAGTTATTGTTTTCCCTTTAGATAATTCCGCATGGATTTCCTTTAGATGATTCCGAGTGCAACCCAAAAAACAATGGCTATCATCTTACCGGCCAATTTCACCGTCTTTGCTTCCTTCGAAGTGAGAAAAAACGAGGCACTCATCTCGCTGAGATATCTTTCATTCTCAACTTTACGTGCAAAATTGAAAGTACTGTACCTTAGGATATGTTAGTGGCTTCAACTATTTTGAGCATTTTGATTCATTGATCACTCAAAACTATATCTTGGAGTTTGTCAATCATTCCGGGAGTAATCATTCCATTGGACATCCCGAACGACGTTCATCTTTTGTTGATGTACGGTCATATTTAAACTCCTTTACTCAATCTTAAACAGTTGTAAATGCAGGAGCAGATGGGCCATGAATTTCATCCAACTCAGCTTTGATCACTTTCGGCCTTTTAAATATATATGTTGAATCATCGATCGAAATTCCCTTTTTTCAATTTTTTTTAAATAAAGACTAATTTCTTGCTTCAATCAACAATAAAACTAAAACTATATGATAGAAATAACTGAGACTTATACAGCTGTCTAGTGAGTCATCATGTCTACAAAAAACAAACCATTTTTGATGCTACGAGTGCCATCTCTTGTATTTTATAAGGACTTATTTAACGACCCTCATATTTTAAAGAGATAATATGATTAACATAAGAGACGATACGATAAACTGAAAATACGATATATTTTTCAAATCATTGATATAAAATTACCTTCCAGGAACTTATTAGTTGGAAAATAAATGTTCGTAATAAATGTAGGACTTTTTCTTTGTCTTTTTCATTTTTTTTTTTTTTTTGCAGTTACTCTCTGTTCTTGTCTTTCCTCATCGCCTAAGATCAAAAAGCCTTAAAAATGTGTGCACAGCGAGTTGAGCCTGCGTTCGAGGGCGCATGTGTGTCATCATTTGCGTTGCTTTCCAAAATATAAGGAAAACAATAATGTTTATGAAAAGCATTCAAAACGAAAACAGCAGGATTATAAAGAGTGATATGGAGTAATAGTATTATTCTTATAATGTACTAGTAGTCATCTTCAATACTTGTCTTAACATTTCTCCAAAAAAAGTACTCTCAAACAATAGCCACTCTTACCATATTTACATTGACTTTATTAGAATGGCATATTATTTAAATGCTCGGAATCACATATGTATCTAGGAAATCGCAACAGGTCGCATGTCCTTCTTTCCCTATTACTAAGAAATAATCGAGATATCTGGATAAAATTTATTCCGCATATTAATTGATCCATTATGCACATAATGTTGTAAATTACAACTATTAATGTTGATTTGTTTCGTTTCAGGAAGCCCTAGATTGAAGTAACCCGCAGTATCGTAAAATTTTAATTACTACTAAGAAATAATCAAGATACAGAAGCTTAATTTTAGTAATATTCTTATTATATTTCACTACATATTCACCCTCCAAAGTTAAACATTTCTTTTTGCCTTTCTTCGCCATTCAAAGGCCATCAGCGATTTTGTTTAGTTTGTATTAACGTCGCACTAGAAACAACACGAGGACCATTGGCGACGGACCTCGTAATTTTGAACCACGGTCAAGTTAAGAGGACCACACCTGAGCTGGCACCCCCTCTCCTAAAATCCACACCATGCCAACGGGAGGACTTTGGACTCCGACAGATTTAACGTGCATCAGCCCCGGCTACACGGCGGACCTTTGGCGGCCAAGGATCGAACCCTCGACTGAACGAAAACCGCCGGCCACGAATCCGAAGCCATGACCACTAGGCCACCGCGGCCAAGGCCATCAGCGAACTCGGAAGAGATTACTATATCTTCTCCATACTGCGGCTTACTTCAATCTACGACTTCCTGAAATTAAACAAATCAACATTAATAGTTGTAATTTACAACATTAGGTACATAAGCATCAATTTATATGCACAAAATATTATCCACGTATATCTCGGTTATTTTTAGTAATTATTAAAACCTTACGATATCTCCTTGTATGAGAAACAAATCTTTAATACAATGAAGAGGCCCGGTTAATCACGTGCATAAATTCTTAGATTTTGAAAAGGTTTTGTAAATATTTCAGCTTTTTGATTAAGTATTGAGTTTGATGGCTCAGAGATGATAGTCAATTTATCGAAAGGAAAATGACTATTTCATAAATTAATACAGCAAGACAGTCAAATTTCTATCTTAACGAGAGCCATTCTTTTATCGTTAAGCAAGTTTTTTTTTTTTTTTTTTTTTTAAAAAGCGTCAATTTTTCAACTTATGCTATGTCTATTTTTATACTCTTTCAAACTGAAACAGAAGAATAGTTACAACTTCTCAGCTCTTTAACCCTCATTTCGTTGCAAAATGAAGAAAAATATTCACTTTAATAAGACTGGACAACATACAATAAATATTTTATAGAAGATTAACTGCGCGCCTGATGACTGATACGTGAAATGTGTGACTTGTGCATGTATAGTAACTTCATAACAATGTGTACAAGAATATGTTGTATGAAGATGACATTTGTGGAACTCATTGTATTCATAAATGAATTCATGTACACGATGACTCTTGCCATGATCCGAGGAGAGCAATGATTGTGGTGCAATAAACTCAAAATTCATAAAATGGTGTTTACAGGAGTCAGTACGGTGTCTAAATAGGAATATATCTTTTAATGCCCTCACTGTTTACTCTCTCTGGTGGTGTTCCTTACATTTACTATCCTCTAACGTTCTAAAATATTAAAAACTTCTAAATAAGCTTGAGTCCATTTTACACAGAAAACAATTTGTGGTATTGATCATGCTTAGTAATTAATACCATCAATAGGCAACAGTGCGAACGTTGCAATGCTTCAGAAAAAAAAAAATCCGAAATAAATTGCGCAACTTGTTAAATTCAAATGAAGACTTTTATATTTTTTGAAGTAAAAATCAGCTATTTTTTAATATATCTTACGTAATTTTCCTTTACATATCGCGAACACTTCTAAATCGTCAAGAGCTCTTTTTCGAATCTTAATTTTGCATTTCAAGGAGGGGAAAAAGTAATAATAATAAAAAAGAACTCTATATATTATAATAAAATTCCTATCGTCCGCATCCGTTTGGTGCAATTATCGCTCATTTGGCTTACTTATGGTTCACTTTTGGCGACGGACGTGACACAGTCAGGCATTTTTAAATAATTAATATAGATTTTGAGAAAGCTGCAATTGATCAGGGCCCGCAAATAAAGAAATTCAGCTCAAAGGTTATTCACATATTATTATTATGTTTCAGTTCAATCAGACTTTAAGAGGGCCAGTTAGGGAGATAACTATTCAATTTTTGCCATCAAAGATCACCTAAAAATACAATGAAAATTAATACCTACATTTGTTTAATTTTTATAATATATTCAATAGATAATTTTATTAACAAAAGGAATGGAGGTGTTATTCTCATATAATCACCATGAGTAAGCAGAAGTACAACGAAGGCATGATGCATTTTCTTAATCTTATTTAGAAAGAAATTTATCGTTGTTTTCTCAATCAAGAATTTTTTGCAAGTTAACATTCCGTAATGTTTTCAATAGTGCTGGGCCTTCAAGCAATAAATTATTGTACTTTATCAATAGTTGGAATAAGTTTTGTATTAGTGTCGATTTTGTCTTTAACACTGAAAGGGGTATTCTATTAACATGTACAGGACTATGTAATATTCATAAGGGATCAAATCGTTGTTTACTCTCCTTAGAAAGAATAGTATTAAAAATAATACATCTAGAAAAAGCCTTTAAATGCGTATTTAAGAAATATAACTGAATCGATTTCTTAATCGTTGTACATGAATGTAATAGAAAGCACACTTCATGGAGTGATTCAACACTAATGTAAAAAAGGGCTTTCTGTACAGAGAAAAATGCGCAGATCTTATAGGTGTTCCTAACTTGGAAATAATTGTAAGTGCATTCCCAATTGACTCGTAAAATTAAAGTTTCAAAGCATGTAAATATTTAATATAGATGCAGATCAAATGTAAACTCTGTCTTAATGTGTGATAATTTTGTTAGAAAATCTGAAGTTAGTGTCTAAAAATGTTATCCGAGAAAAAAATTAGAATAGACTATCAGCCGTCATAGATTGCTTTTATCCTTCAAAAATTGATTGAACGAACGAAGTTGAATATGTTTTAAAGGTATGATATAAAAGTATTTAACCATATCTTTATATATATTTTAACCATGCCTTTTATTGAAGTACTTTTTTATGCAAATGAGCCAAATATCAATTTTGGAAATGATAAGGGTAAAAATGGTTTTATTAAATTTATATTATGTATTAATTTTGTAATTTTGATCTAAGTATAGTGTTTCATTTTGTATTAATTACATAGTTCTCAATAAGACTAATACTATCTAAAAAAAAAGAATTCTTATATTGTGCATGTTATAAAAAAGAAATAAAATAAATCAGAAACCACCGTCATAAATTACATTACTTGGGGATTAAAAATACATTATTGTATTCTTTATAATAATTTTTAGTATCATAAAGATAATATCATAATATTAACAATATCATAAAGATAATAACATTGATCGTTTACATTTAAAAATTAATTGTGGAAAAAAATGTTCCTTAAATATTCTCTTCCTCATTATCTTAAAAAACAATTCCTTTTCTCATAATGGAACGTGTGAATGAACACTCTTAATTTAAACTTTTGTAAATCTAAGTTAACATATTAAGATAGAGAAAAAAAGTAGAACCCTTTTTATTTTAATAAGTTTTCTTAGTTTAAATACTTTCCTCAACATTCCATATATTCCACACACAAATATATATGTGTGCGTTATAAGGTTGGTAACAGCCCATATATGTAAACTCCTTAAGAAATTATCACTTTTTTTTTTTAAAAAAAAAAAAAATGGTACCATAGCATGATAAATATATCAGTCTTAAGTCGCTTATCCTAGAAAAATAAGCTTTAAGCATTTTGAAATTTTTTTTCAAAGTTATCAGTTTTTTTACTTCAATTTCTGATTTGGTGTCTGTCAAAAAAAATCAGTATTTTCTATTTATGAAATATAAGTTACATTTATATTTCCACCGTGTATAATTATTATTCATTTGCTTATGTAACATGCCTAATTTCTAATTTGTTATCTTGATAAGAACAATTATAATTCAAGTAATATACTTTTCCCTTTTTAATAAATCCATATTACTCTTGCTGCTTTTTATGTTCAACAGATGGCACCACAACATCATTAATTGGATTTTGTTGGTCTTCCTATCAACATTTTCTTAATATTCAACTCGCAAGTTCAGTTTTCTTGTTCGGTTTTTGTCAGAAGCAGATCAATGACGTTTCCAAAGCATAAAGTAAACAAAAGTAAATGATTAGGTTACTTATATTTATAAAAACGAATATATATGAAAATGATGCATTTCAAAAACATTATTTACATAATGTCACTGATTCTTCTTTTTTTTGAGGGGGGAGGGGGAATGACCTATATAATTTAATTTAGATTGCTCTCTATTATGATAATAACTGCATTTGTATTATAATAAGATGCATGGCAACTATTATTTTTTGTTCAGTTAAAAATTGAAAGAAAAAAAAAACTTTAAAATATATCTAAAATATCCATACATTTCAAACGCTAATACTAATCCAAAAGCTCACAAATAAATTAAATTACTTGTTATATAAATAAGAAAATATCCTGACATTTTCAAAATGATTTAATTTAGAATAATTTTGTTTTATATGACATTTTAGGTCATAATTATGCCACAGAAGAATCTTAAATATAACGGAACAATTTATTTTTAATCGAGAAATCGATCAACAAAAATATAAGACGATATTCTCAATTCAATGAGTGTGTAACACACTACGATTATTCAATTACTACATTCAACGCATACTACATTCAATACACTGTATTATTGCTGCAGTTATCAGAGATAGAATTCGTTGTTCGTGGAAGAGTAGGCTTCAGTCAGAGGAAGAGAAATATATCCAAAAATTTTTAAACATCGCCATACAGGAATATTTTGAAACCATGTTAAATTTAACAATCATCAATCCTTAATATTCCTCAAAATGATCTTCAGCTGTAAGAGTCCTGAAATTGTGACCTTCACACCTATTAAGCCACAATGGCAATCAACCAAACCCTGTTAACCTTAACGTCCAATAATCCTCAACATCTTACTAAATGGTTTTAGCTATTCAAATCCCATGAATATGACTTTCTACCTTCCAAGCCACATTGGTTCCCAACCAAGCCCCCTGATATAACCATCTATCAATCCTTGATATTCTACAATATAGTCTTCTGCTACTTGAGTTTTGAAAGTATGACCAGGTACTTATTACAAAGCCATAATGATAACCAACAAAAAAACGTTAGATTTAATGTCCAACAATCTTCCATATCTTACAAAAAGGGTTTTAGCTGCACAAATCCTGAAATTATGACCTTCTACCATCTAAACTACAAACTAACCGGGAAGATTTAACCTGCAGTGGGTCTCTTCAACAACAACGCCAGAAATTGAAACGCCTTAACATTCTCGCCTAACTGGAACACCTCTTTGGGTCCAGTTGATAAAAGCGTAGTAAAAAGTGGCCGGTCAACTTTTTTTCATGATAGTAGAAATATTTTTTCGGGGTTCTTTACCCTTTTGAGCTTTTATTTCCGGTATGGCTGGAATAAAAATTGTTATCGAACTGTTCTTTGGATCTACGCTTGCCTAAGAGTAAAGAATTAAATCAGAGAAAAGTTGTTATTTTGTATCGTTAAAATAGAGATGAGCAATGCATTTAAGTTTGGAATTTATTCTGATAAAAGAATTTAATTTTAAGATAATAAAATTGAAGCTGAGAGAGATGTTGGTTGTTTCTGAGTTTGATTTAAAATTTTCAATAAGATTACTGGAAGTGGTTGATTAGATTATTTTGAGTGTAAATTTAAGGTTTTTTTTCCCTCTGGTACTGAAATTTATGCAGAATAGGTAGCTTTGTAGCAGGAATTTTGAAAGCAGCTATTACAGTGGAGGCTGAGGGGAGGTGATGACCGTAGTTTGTTGTCCAATCTGGTGCGAGTATAGTTTGGGATGGGATTTTCTGAATTGAAAATTGTTCACTTCGGCAGGGCTGAGAGCTAGCTTTCTGATTGGTAGAGATGGATGATAGCTATCGACTAAAGGTGGTGCTGGAGTTTGAAGAAATTTTTTCTTCGTTTGGAGCTGTTTTGAGTTTTGAAAAGAAAAAAAAAGATTATGAAAATATTTTTTATTGGCTAATCCAGTAGGATTTCTCAGGGTCTATGAAGCTGAGGCTTGTCTCTGAGGAGTGCGGAAGGGGGGGTATTTTTCTACATTCTGAAGAGTTCTGTTTGAGGAAGTGTCTATTTTATTAAAGAGTTTGATGGCATGTCTTTAAATGAAAGTTTTGAGGGGTCCGGGGAGTTATTTAATTCAATTTCTAAAATCACTGTTACGCATGTACCAGCGTGCATTGCAGATTTGGCTGAGCATTACATTTTGAGATTTTTCTAATAGTTCTGTTGTGGTATCTACGCTGTGAGCCCAGATTGGACAAGCATAGATCAGGATTGATCATATCAGCAGAGTATAGATAACCACTATTTATTTCTTCTACTTAATATAGATTTGTGCTAGAGATGAGGTTAAATCAAGGACAGCCTTTTTAAACTGTTTTTAATGGGTGTAATGTTTTGTTTAAAGGTGAGCTTTTTATCTAAAATTATTCCAAAGTATTTAGTGCTCCTGGACCAGGAGTGGTTTTTGTTTTGTTTTCTAGGTAAACATCGGTTTTTATTTTTCAGTGGTTTCGGGAGAAGAAAACTGCATCCGTCTTGGAAACATCCAGTGGTCAAGGTTTCGCCGCCTTTCACATGAAGGTCAACTAATCTCATCCCCTCCATGGGGTCAAAAACGTCTATCAAAAACACCAAAAACCATCTAGTATTCCTCGATATCCTACAAAATGGTCTTAAACTATACATTTCCTAAAATTACAAAATTCTACTTACCAAACCCCTATAACAACCAACTAAGCGAGCTAGTATCGTATTTATAATAATTTAAGCAGAAAAATTAAATTTACTAGTTTGTTTAGAAGCAGATATGATAGGGGTAATATCCATTGGTGCTCAATATCCCACAAAATCATTCAATTAATCAAGCTGAAAATAATTTATTCTATAATATTATCTTAAGATTTCAGTTAAAAATGCATTGGCTTGAATATATTGGTTGCAACAAAAATTAATCAAACTTTGGTAACATAAAAGATTCAAGTTTGAAATCTGATGACGTTATAGACCAGTGTTTCTCAACTTGGGGCCTACGCCCCACAAGGGAAAGATTTGATTCTTAAGCGGGGACAATTCGAAAAAGGACTCATTTAGAGAGTAAATGATCTATTTGTTAGTAATATAGCCAATTTTTAAGAATATTTTTCAATATATGTTTGTGTAATGCGAGACAAATTGTAGTAAAATTATCAAACATTTGTCTGCGTGATGATAAAATATTCTTTCCAAACCCAGCAATCGAGCTATATGTTTTGAATGGTACGAAATAAAAAATGCTGGGATCTAAGTTTCTGCAGTGTTTTGCAGTATCGTATATTATTAATCATTGGTGTTAATTCAAAATAAACGTCTGCAAAATTGTTATCATATATATATATATATATATATATATATATATGAATGGTAAGTAAATTCAGTTGGTAGTTTTTATTAATTTCATTTTTAGAAGCATCATTTTTTTCCAGAAACATTTGTCATATGAAAAAGTATGTTTTTGTTTTGCATTTGGGTATTTTAATATACATCATTAATCTACGTTTGCTTCAGTTTACATTAAGTTCTTTTACCCCATAGTGAAATTAATGGTGCAAGTAAAAAGAAAGTTCGTCAGTATTCGGAGGAATATTTAAAATTTGGTTTCATACTCGCTGTTTATGGTGAAAGATTACCTATTTTGTCTTTTATGCCAACAATTCTTGACCAACGGATCAATGAAACTTGGTTGCCTTGAAGAGCATTTGAAGGCAAAACATAATGCTTATATTAATTCAGATGTATGGGGGGAGCATATGTATGTATAGGGGGAACATAAGAATTTTTAAAAGGCTTATGGGGCCATAGTAAAAAAAAAGGTTGAGAAACACTGTTATATATAGACCGTCTTGTAGAATAATTAAAGTTATTATACTGTAAATGTAAGACCTCAAGTGAAGAAGAAAGGAAATTTGGGGGGGGGGAAAGGGCGAGGGAGATAGAACAAACGTCTTCATCATACGATTTGTTTAGTATTACGAGGTCCCCTCCTCGCCAGTACTCAATGAAAAACCGTAATGCAACTTAAATGTCATTAACCCCTTGCCAGTGTCGCCCGACCTGGATTCGGGCAACTAATACGTGCAGAATTAGTGATGCCCGAACTGACTTCGGGGAGGAGAAAAATTAACGTTTCTATTTTCTGAAGCAAGAGCTGAGTTCCTTTCTACTTTAGGATACTTAATTCACTATTTTCCTAATAGATGGCATTAGTGGTCCTAGTTTTTTACCGATTTTTACGACTTAGTCGAGGGAGGGAAAATGTAGGTGCTGTCGGATAAATTAAGACACACTTGGATTGATAAACACAGGCAGAGTTTTGCTTTCTCGTTTAGTTTCGGTTGTTTTTCTGTGAGTTTTTTTGCAAATAATTTTCTTTTTTTGCAATATCCAATTCAGACACCGATGTGGAGTACAGTTTAGGTATTTTTAATTAATTAGGTATTAAGTTTATTTAATTAACTAATTTTTAATTAATGTATATATTTAAAATTTTATTTTTGTAATAAAAAACCATTTTATAACTTTTATAATGATATAAAGAACAAAATTTAAGAGTAAAAATTTTTTTCTGTTTTTGGTCCATTTTTCTGAAATATATGTCACAGTTAAGGGGTTAATCTCAGATAAAAAAAAAAAAACGATGAATGAATACTCTGTAACAGTCTTCTTTTCTGAATAAGTTCGATTAATCGAAATAATTTCCATATAAAAATCTTAAATTTGTTTGTTTTAAATTTTACATTTAATGAATGCTGGATATTATTCTTGGTAAACATTTTAAAATTACACTGATCCAGCGTCAACAACCTTTTCAGAAAAGTTAATTTTTTGCTAAGCCTTCTCTCTCTTCTCGCTCAATATTCAAAATACTCCTTCTTGGTATTATCATCTTTTCTCTTCAAAATAAAAATTCGTATACTTATTATGTATTGTAAATGTTAGTTTTTTCACAAAAGCAACAACAAAAGAGATTTTTTAATTTAATGTACGTCTTTACTTGGGAATACAAATCACGTAAGAAGGAAGTGAAATAAAACATTCTTTTTGACAGAATACGTTTATTCACGGTTAATACATAGTTATACAAAGCTTTATTTATTACTCTGAAAGCAAGATGAATAGCAAGTATTCTTTTTTTACTGGAAACATAAAATAATAATAACAATAATAGTAATAACTTAAATGTTTTTTGTTATTAGATGAATTCCAATGATCATAATGTTAAAGCTCCTTTTTTCTTTTCAAACTTTTATTCTTCGACATGAGCGATGTGATAAATTTCGTTTGAACTTTTAAAATTGCATTGAGAATATGATTTTACAGGTCCAGACATATACAGAGCAAATATTTCTGTGTATAATTAGTAAGGTAGTAGAAGTGAGTAATAATCTTAACAAAGGAAAAACTTTCTGCTTACAAATTGGAAACACTTACTAACATATATCTTAATACATGAATGATATTTATTAATACCAAACAGAGAATAGCGTAATTGATTGATTGTTTATTAACGTCGCACTGAAAAGCAACACGAGGGCTATTGGTGACGAACCACATAATTTTGCGTTTTGATCAAGTGATGAGGACTAAACCTGAGCATCCTCCTGAACCTCCCTCTCCAAACTTCCACGCCATGCCAATGGGAGGACTTTGGACCCCGATAGATATTAACTACGCTGGCCTTAAGCTCGCGACCATGACGCCTCGGATACAGCGGCCGTATTTGGATGGAGCATACGAATATGACTCATATCTCAAAGTAAGCAAATGCGTTTACTATCAACAAATAATGACGAAGAATTAGTTTTGTCTAGAATTATTAAAATCCTTACTTTTTATTAAATTTTTTTATTATTTTTTGATGCAAAATGCATATGATTCTAATTTTTACTTATTTCTAATTATTATGGTTTAATTCAGTTATTTCTTGAAACATGTATGACTTTGGCATTAATATTAAATACATAAATGTATTGTGTAAAATGTATAAATATTATAATGTATACATATTAGATATACGGCGATCGAGAAGCGGCAGCGTTGATTCGAACCCTGGACCAAGGGGTCCGAAGTTGACGGGCCTACCAATCGAGCCGAAAAGATATCTCATCGGGCTGGTTGAGTAAGGCCTTTTAACTTCTAACGTTGTAGAAGAGAGTCGATGCAGATATATAAATGTAAATACACATACCTAAAAACCTATTCATTTCAGTTTCTTCACTTTGCAACACGGTTTTTCTGAATTAAATAAATCTCTTTATTTCAACTGACATGGTTTCGAATAACATGAAAAACATCTCCCTTTTTCACTGCACGAATCGTATTTATTTCTCAAAAATTATTTACACTGTTTTTTCGAGGAACGCATCTGCTTGCAAAAAATTAAGTTTATATAATTTAATCGAACACAGATTAGGCAGACTTTTTGAAACACTGTGATGAAATCCATTTGTCAATTTTTAACTGATTTGAACTAAACTTATTGACAAGCTATAAGTATTTGAAAAATATTTCAAAATATATTTTTAGAAGAAACCCCTAGAATTCTAAAAAACAAAATTTTAATGTTCTCTCTCCCATACACATTCTCTCTCTCTCTTTTCATCACGCCTCTCTACTCACAAGAGAAAGGAATGCAGAAATAAAATTAGCACGATAATTTTATTTTCCTTCAAAATTCGTACTAATAAGCGTTTTCACTCAGTAAAAATGTACTCTTGAAACATTCTGAGGAATCTAAGAATAAGAAGGAAGAGCTAATTTCTTCAAGTATATTACTTTAAAAATTAATTGATAGAGAGGAAGTGACAAGAAAATCTCTTTCAACAAATGCCACTGTAATACAAAAAATTCTATTTTTCACTTAAATATACAGATACCAATGGAAGACCTACTTTTCCTCGCAGAGTCATGAAATTTCCCTTTCTAAATTTAAAGTAGTAAAACGAAGAAGAGATGTAATTCAATTTTTTATTAACGCCTTAATAGAAGCAACACAATGGCTATTGGCGACGGACCTCGGTCGTATGACGAGGAAGACACGTGAGCTGGCACTCCCCCTCTCCTAGCATCCACACCACGCCAGGGAAGACTTTGGGCCCCGAATAGATTTAACGTGCATCAGCCCCGGCTACACGGCGGATCTTTGGCGGCCAAGGATCGAACCCTCGACTGAACGAAAACCGCTTGCCACGAATCCGAAACCTTGACCACTAGGTTACTGCGGCCACGAAGTAATTCAATTTAAATTAATATTAAAAGAAGATACTTTTTTAAAAACTCACTTATTTTCGTACTTCAAAATAGAAGAGAGAAGTATAGTTAAGAAGAGGATAGGAAGCATTTTAAATCAACTAAAGATTTGAAGCTGAAAAGAGATATAACCCTCAGGAACTAGAGATATCTTTTCCTTCTCACATGGAGTTTATAGTCTTCGTTAAACACGAGTGACGCACCCATTGCGTGGCCGCGGTAGTCTAGTGGTCAGATTCCGCTGCCAGACGCCGACTGACAGACGTGGATTCATTTCCTCCTTCGAGGGGCCCTTTCGAGGGGTTCTTAAGATTTTGCGTTGATTTGTTAACTTAGAGGAGTCTGTTGCTAGGCGTCAAACGAGAGATTTTCGGATCATTTCTACTTTTGCATACTGACTCTTAGAGCACTTTTCAGTCCTGAGGGCCATACTGTCTATCACCCTCATATTGTGCTCCTGACATGGCATCGAACATGGGTGAAGCGCTCAACAATCCAACCACCTCTTCTCCTCCTTCTACCGCAAATGCTGTGGAAGAAAAGGCGAAAGGCGAATCATCGGTGAATCCTGCCGCAACTGCTGTGGGGCCTACGACTGATTCTCTGCCGACGGAGGCTTCCGAGGAAGACACCGAACTATTCTTCACAAAACACCATGAAGAGATCAAGATGCTCATTGAGCTCAGAGATGCATATGCACTCTGGGCCAAAAGGCTTTCTGCTGCTTCAAGTAAAAACTCTGAAGAATTCTAGAAGGCACATACTGAACTGGGTGTGGTCTACACCCAGCTCGCAGCTATTAAGGCCAAGCTACAAGTGCCTTTATTTAAACTCCCAATAAATATCGAAGTACTGGACAAGATAGTGCTCCAAGTCCTAAAGAAAACAGAGAAGTTTGGTTTCGGATTCGTGGCAAGCGGTTTTCGTTCAGTCGAGGGTTCGATCCTTGGCCGCCAAAGATCCGCCGTGTAGCCGGGGCTGATGCACGTTAAATCTGTTCGGGGCCCAAAGTCCTCCCTTTGGCGTGGTGTGGATGTTAGGAGAGGATTTGACGAGGACGAGGAGAGGAAGTGACGAGGACGACACCTGAACTGGCACGAACCAGTTCAGGTGTCGTCCTCGTCACTTTCACGTGGTTCCAAATTACGAGGTCCGACGCCAATAGCCTCGTGTTGCTTCTAGTGCGACGTTAATATTAAACTAAGATACACCCATTGCAATCTTTCTTTATTTTCGACCCTCCTCCTTGTCCACTTGTACTTATCTCTCTCCACGCCACCTTTTTTTTTTTTTTTTCTAAAACCAGATCACTCATACATGTAAAAAATCCTTTAAATTGTTCTTTTTTATATAAAAGAGAAAGTTTCGTTATTTATTGAGTTTTTTATGTGGTTTTGCCAATATAACTAGCCAATCCAAAATAACGACATGGATTTTTAAAAAGAAGTTTGAAGCAGTATTAAATTTAATGAATCGAGAACATAATACTCATTCTGTCATAGTTATAGAAGATCGACTGAACAAAGTTATTTTTTATATTTAATTTTAAACATAAAAGTTTTATTCAAAAACAAAAACGAAGAAAATTTACAAAAGCATGCTTTTTGAAAAAGTTCAAATGAATAACTTGAATTATTTAGAGAAATTCTGTGATAAAAATGCTTTAATAATTCATCTGTTAAAATTCAATTGATGTGATTAACCCTGCTGAAGTAATGAGTAACAAATAAACATTTTGTTAGGGAAATAAAATTATTGATAGCATTTTAGAGTGTGAAGGTGATTTTAGAAGAAAATTGACTTTAATCATGTAAATAATATTTGCTTGTTTAAAGTAAAAAAAAAAAAAAAAAAAAAAACTTTAGAAATTTGAAACTTTGAACAAAATTTTAGTAAATAAAAAAAAAATTAAAAAAAAAGTTTGGTGACATGAGTATCTTTCTTTACTGTATTTAAATTATTTCTTCTTCGACAGGAACGTCGAAAGGAGAAGGGGGGGAGAGTAATTCCTAAATTTAAGACTCCCAGTTTGAAACACAATTATACATTACATATTTTTAAATGAAATCTGTTTTCAATTAAAACGTGATAATGCAATTAATGACACAGGTTGTTTTGAATGAATTTATTCAGTTATTAAAGAACAAAAAAATCACATTACAATTTTTAAGATAAACAAAATGAAAGAGTAAGACAATAATTTTTCAAGAAATACAAGCTTATGGAGTACAGTCTAAAATGGGACACTTCCTCGATCAATTGTTACACCAATGTTCTCCAATCGTACAGCCATACCCTCTATAATGTCCCACGGGGCTAACGCAATAGGATGCCTGTCATGAAAATCGAAAAGAATCAAATTAGCTTCTGGTATGTCATACAAATGTGACAGAGCTGATGGCATGTGTTTTCTCAAACTCCACACTTTGACAAACCGGGGATTTCCTCCTCTCCTCCGGCCATATGGTCGAGGCCTTCTCGAATCATCATAAAAAGCATACACAAAAATGTATTCCTCCATATACCGATTCAGTTCAGCCAAATACGTCGGTTCACCCATCTTTCTACCTAAAATTTTAAAAAAGAATTATGTAAATAATGGTAAATGCCTGAAAGAACTACTGCATTAAAATATCAATACATTCTATACAATGAAAATTATGAGATTAAATTGAAAATATTAGCTTTATGGTTAAACACAAGCACATTTAGTGACTTAACAGAAAAGCTGAAAAAAAAATCGCTTTATTTTAAAAAGGAACAATTCTCGTTTCAAAAAGGATTCTAGTTAGTAAACGGAATCGCAGATTCAGAATAAAAAAAAAAATGGAGATGGGAAAGCATCAGAACATTCTAAGTTTATTCCTTTTTGGCGAAAGGAGAGATGGAATAATACTTTTCAAACGGCTTTATACGTAAATGCATTATCTTTAATACATAATTAATTTTTTAATATTTCGATAACTAATAATTTAAAAAATATGTAGAATAATATCTACTAAAAATAATAATTGAAAAGTTCTCAAAAAAGTAAAATTATTCTAAATGAACAATAATTAGCATAAAGTAAAAATATTTCTGAGCCTAAGGCTCCGTAGAAATAATAATTATCAAGAAAAAAATACCTGTTAGTAAAAATATCTGCTAATAAAAATATGTATTGATGTTGTGTCGATACGTTATGTCTCCTTCACATACACAAGCAAAAAGAACTGGCTATCAAAGCATATATCTAAAGAATAAAAACGTTGCCACTGTTAGAAACAAAATAATAAGAACAGACGATTCTTTCACAAAAATCATTTATTAAATTAAATATTAAAATAAGAGTAAGTTTTAAATTACTGAATACAATAATATTCTTTTTGGATTTCAAAATATAACCGACGATAAAATATTAAATTAAATGCATATCAGCAATGTAAATATACCTTCAGGCTTCTGCTTATCGGACATTTTGTTTTCGCGAACATAATGTTAATATCTGACAGAATTCTTACTACCGTCCTAATATTTAGTGTTTTATATATTTGAATGCAACAGATTGCATCCGAAAGACCAAATATTAATGATGGTTTCAGCGGATTTACATTTTCCCGCTGAGTTTTGAAAACACTTTTAACCCTATTGTAATAATTTGTTTGTGGGTTTTTCCGGTCTTTAAATAATATTTTTAAATATTTTCAAAAATAGGGAAGAAAAAGTGATTCCGCAGAGTACTTCGTTACTTTTTGTTCTTCCGGATGCACTTTTTTTTTTTTTTTTTACATTTAAATAGATAAAATAGTATAGATTTGAGGACGTTAGTAGAGGAATTCCACAGGATTAACGTTACGCTTGCGAAATCAAAATAGCCGGTAGAGGAGAGCCTTAAGGTATCCGACTAGGTTGAAAAAGCGTTTTTTGAAGAAAATTTCGATTTTTTTTTCAAGATTCCATAACAATTTTTATTTTTACTGTATATAAAGTAGAACTCGAGATATAGCTTTTTTAATAATGCGTAGTAGATCAAAACGGAACCGGAAGTAGTGACATTTAAGACCGGATGTAGACTATTTACCCTTTTATACGGTATTATTTCCCTAAAATAATATTATAAAACCTTAATTTTAATTTTCTACTTACTAAGCCACACTTTTTTTATAATTATTTCAAGCAATTTTGTTGTAGATGATTGGCAACAGTGTTTTCGACGATCGCTAATGTTTGTTTACATTTTTGGTTCGTGTTGTTTCGTTTATGATTAGTTTTTTTTTTCTATGTTTTACATTGTTTTCAGTTCTTTTTTTGTTTGAAACTAAATTTAAATTAATTTTTCTTCAAAATATGAGTAGAAGTGGCTCATATAATACGTTAAAAAAGTTTTAAGGAAACTAAAACTCTATATTGATTCACCTTGTCACTGCAAATGAAATGATGCTACAAAAAAGAAGTAAACCTGAACATGATGAAAAGTATTCATCAGGTTATTTAGCTAGGAACTCAAACATTGATTGAAAATCTTAATTTAGAGTATAATTTCCTTAAAATTAATTTTTCCACGCATTTCTGTGGCAAATACTACCAAAAAAAGTATTTGTTGAGAACTATGCATTGTGTTTGGTGCTTACATTAGTGTTGTAAAAGTTAATAATAGATTTGATGGTTTATTATGCATATTAAATGAAATGCACATCATTGTTTATTCATATAATAATGTACAGGGACAAACAGTATTTGATAGTGAGTACATTGAAGTGTTAAAATGCTAATCACTGACAATAGCAAAAATTTCCAGTAGAAAGCTTGGTGCCATAAGAAAGAAAAACAAACACAATAATGGAAGAAACACATGGAATGACCTATAAAATTGAAGAATTTTAAGCTATTTAACTTTTAATTTAAATATACATATATATTTTAAATGTGTGGTTTATTTAATAAAATTTTCACACAATTTTTGCTCGAAAAATAGGGTATCTCCATAACAATCAGTCTAAATTGATTGAAATTTGGTACAAATATTTCAAAAAACCCTGAGAGTATTACAAACCACAGATTTAGATATAGTTACATTTAATAATATTTTATAGTTATTTTCGGATTAAAACATTAATCAATTTTGACGAAAAATCATAATGTCAACTTCAAATGCTTATGCAAAAATCATTAATGTCAACTTCGAATGGTTATGTAATACTTTTTTTTTTGGAAATATTTCTTAACATGTACTGTGTGACACTTCATAGAGATTTTGAAGTATATATATATATATATATATATAAAACTAACTTTTCTATGCCCATTATTTTTTAAATTATGCTGTTTTTCTTGATATTGAAAATTTTGCTAAAATTTCATAAAAGGCCTTTTTTTTTCAAAACTTAGAGGTAATATATGTATATATTTATATACATTCAAATGTTTGTGATATTATAAGTCTGTTTCTATTGTTTGTCATTATAAAACTTTCCTGATTGTCAATTTTTGAAAATTAGTCTGTAATCGATGTCAGATGTGTTTCGAAGAATTAAAAAAGGCTCTCACTACCATTAACAAAAACTTCCACAAGAGGGCTTAGGTCCATTAGAAAAAAAAAGAAACATCAATATTGCAGATTAGGAAAGTATAACATATAAAACTGGAGAAATTTAAGTTGTTTCTTTGATAATAACTTTAAGTAACATATGAATAAATTTTTAAATGTGTTTTCTGGAGAACGAATTTTTCACCAAAAGTCATGCACGAAAAATGTGATATCTCCAAAGCAACACAACTAAATTCAATAAAATTTGGTACACGTATTTAATAAGTCCTTAGGAGTGTAATATACAGCAGGTTTTGAGATAGTTACATTTAGACATATTTTAGAGTCTTTTTCGGTTCAAATCATATAGTAATTTTGATGAAAATTCATAAACATCAACTTCGAATCCTTATAAAATATTTATTTTTGAAATTAATTGTTATTCTGCGGTCAGTTACATTTTACAGGAAGTAAGAAGTATATGTATGAAATAAAAATCCATTTTGTCTATTATTTATTTAATTATGCTGTTTTTCTTAACGTTGTAAATTTTGCTGAAATTTCATTAAAAAAACACTTTTTTTCAAAAATTTGAGATTGTTTATGTATATAAATATAATTTTATTGCTTTTTGAGCTACTTTTTATTATTTGACACTAAAAGACTTTTCTGAAAAGCATTTTTTAAAAAATTGGTCTTCGAACCTAGTCGGGTGCCTTAATAAAACTGAATGTAATTATTATAATTATAATATCAATCTTTTGAACCTAACACGTAGTTTATACAGAATTAACCTTATTATTGTTAATTTGCAACCTTTCCAATATCAAAGAAAAAAATATATATTAAAAAGAAGAGAGTCGATAGGATAATTAAAATAAAAAAAAAAATCAGACGCACAGTAGCTTTTGAAGAGTATTAATTAAAAGAAGCTATAAGATCAATTTTTGTGCATTTTTAGGACTATAATAATAAAAATAAATAAGTGCTGAAAGCAATGTCTTATGTAAAAATTGTCCTTTTTTCCCCCATTTAATCGTTTTAAATATCCCTTTAACTTCGACAATTTTTTTAAAGGACTGTACATATATCCTTTATCTATCATAAATATAAGTAAAAATACATTTTTATATCAAGATTTTATTTAAAAATGGACAAAATATATAAAAATATTTTTTAAAGTAAAATGATACATAATATATAAAAGTTTGTGGCGCTTAGCTAAGATCAAATTTCAATGAAAAGTAAAAAAAAAGAATTGTTAAAGCGTTTATTGTAGTTAAATAGTTCCATTGAACTAATGATTTAAACAGATCGAAAATCTTATGGGTTTTAAGACACATTGGGTTTAATTTGAATATATATATATATATTCCTCAGACTTCCCGAAAAGTATTGATGAAACTTTTTATAGCATTTTGTTAAAAAACTTTTTAAAAATTTTCAGAATTAAATGTATATTTATAATGTCCAAATAACGAAAAAAAGAAGTTTCTCGTTCAAAGTTGTTTAGTTTTATTAATGTCGTACTAGAAGCAACACGCGAGGGCTATTGGCGACGGACATCAAAACTTTGAACGTCGGTCAAATAACGAGGACGGCACTCGAACTCTGGCACCCCCTTTCCTTACTTACACACCGTGCCAACTTGCATCAGTCCCGGCTACATGGCGGGTCTTTTAGTGGTCTCAAGGCTCGAACCTACGACTAGACGAAATCCTCCGGCTGTGAGTTTCCTGCCATAACCACTAGGCTACTGCAGCCACTAAAGAATAAAAGATTAATGATTCCTTGTAAGCTTGTAGCAGAACATGCGTGAATAGTATTTGAGTTGATATTCGCTCCAATTTAACTAACTCACTAAACTGCAAATGATTTTGTTTACATATTTTAAAATATTTCTTTATGAATCACATACTAGATTGTATGAAACTATATTTTATATTCGTGTAAAGTTTTACAAAATATGTAAGTGGATAAACACTGGTGTCTAAAAGTTCACGATAATTGATAATTATGTGAATAAAGAGGGAAATCTAAGCTGGAATGGAGAAAAACGTGATATGAGATTCTAAAACGCTTATAAATATGAAAACAATGTAAAAAAAAAAAAAAAAAAACGATAATAATCACTTTCACTATCTAAAGAAACAGTTTTCAATAAAACTGAGAGGATAAGAGAAATTCACACTGTTTTGTTTGGATTTATTAACTCCGGACTAGAGAAGCACTATGAGGGCTATTGGCGACGAACCTCGTAATTTTGAACCTCGCTCAAGTGACGAGGACTATACCTGAGCTGGCAACCTCTGTTCTAACTTCCACACCACACAACTGGAGGACTTGGGACCTCGAACATATTTAAAGTTCATCAGCCCGTCGTGTCTTTAGTATCATCGGGTCTCGAACCCTCGACTCGACAAAAATCCGGCCGCAAGTTCACGACCATTACTTTTAGGCTACCGCGACCACAAAAAAGGGAACGATGCACAATGATTTGCGTATGAAAACAAAGTTGAAGTATTTTCACTGTAATGATCACACGTTTCTCTATGAAATTTATCTACATTTTAGAATAAACAAGGAAACGAGAAACAAGTGTTAAATTTAACCTAAAACTTTTCCTCGAATGTGTGATAACTACTCGAATTTTATCACAAAAAAATTTGCATAAATTTTGAGTTCTAAGAAGAAAACAGGAAAAAAAAAAAATTTTATGAAGTCTAAATTAAAAGCGAAACAAAATATAGGTAAAAACAGAAACCTGAATCAACACATCCGGGAAATGTAGACGTAAATGTGAAAATAAATAACGAACTCCGCTCTTGAAATAGTTGAAAGGTTAAAACAACAGAAAACTGAAGTACCTATTCTGTGAATAAAGCTTCTAACTAAAGCTATGTAGGTAATATTTATATTATTTATTCAAAAATATTCTGTGCATTTGCGGTATTAGATGTTTTTACCCAGAAAACTATATTCACACACTTATATCAAATTTATATTTCCTTAAAATGTTGCTTTAACTACTTATAAGTATTTTGTATCCGTTTCTCTTTTTTTTAAAAAAATCTATACATCTTTTTTACAAATTAAATTCTCTTCAGTTCTTTTGAATAATATGATCATTAATGAGCAGCTGAAATGTAACACCCTAAACTCCAAGAGTTAATATGATAGAAAAAGAAAAAAACAGTAAGAATCTATTAGTTATATATGACCTTAAATTTCGATGAGGTAGGACATATACATGCATTTGAAAGAGCTATGTACCAACCACAATTGTTTATTATTAGAAACATCTGTATAATTTAAATATTTAATTTATATTTGAAAGATTCCGTAAGATATATTTTATTGTTAAATATAGGTGAAAAATATTGTAACTTAAATTATTTTAAGGGATTTTAAAATTTTCAAAATTTAAATTCGTTCCTAAAATCAGGGTGTGACTCTAAAGATTGGAAAATCGGAATTATGATTCTTACTAAAGTACAAGATACGAGGTGTGACTATTAAATTTCGAGACTGGCGTTGCTACAAAAGAAGTACGTATGCGTCAAATTCCAGCGACTAACAGTATTATGAAAGAAATGTATGGCAATCAATGTTTATCAGAGTGCACATGTTTTAGAGGGTTTTAAGTGTCTTCAAGATGGGGGAGAAGATGTTAAAAATGATTCACACCCGGGTCACCCTTTCACGTCAAAAACAGAAGACAAACTCGAAAAAATTGGTAATCTGGTGCTATCTGACCGTCGGTTAAATATTCGTGCGATTGTTGAGACTCTAAGAGTTAACAAACAATCCGAAGGGCAAATTTTACATAACAATTTTAGCATGCAAAAAATGTGTGCGGAAATGATGCCTAAAATTATCACGTTTGAACAACAAGAAGTTCGTAAAAATGTTTATACTGATACTTTGAATGTCATTGAAAATGACCCAAACTTATTAGAAAGGATAATAACAAGTTACGAATTGTGGTAATTTACTTATGATCCGGAAACGAAGGGCCAATCCATGCAATGAAAGAGACATTCATCACCGAGAGCCAAAAAAGCTCGAATGAGCAAATCAAAATTCAAAGCAATGATTGGGTTTTTTTTTCCATATTCATTGGATTGTGTACCTTCAAAGGGTTCCTGAAGGTCAAAATATTAACCAGCATTACTACCTTCACGTTCTTGCTGAACTGTGGGAAAGAATACATTAAAAACGACCTGAATTGTGGAAGGACAGCTCATGGGTTCTCCACCAAGGCAATGCTCTGTTTCATTCCGCATGCATTGTCTGTCAAAAGGTTTCTAACCGAATACTGCATCCAAGTGTTAGACCTTCAGTTTTATTCGCCGGATTTTGCGCCATGTTACTTCTACCTGATTTCCAAGGTGTAATCTGCCTTAAAAGGAACAAGATTTGAGTTCTTTGAAGCTGTGAAAGAGAAAGCGGCACGCGTTCTGAAGGAGCTGACAAAAGACGACTTCCAGCACTGTTTTGAATAATGGAAGATTCGCATGGAACGTTGTAGGGACAGAAAAGGGGTTTATGTTGAAGGTGATAATAAGTAAATGTGTATGAAATCAAAATAAAGTGTTTCACAGCGTCAGTCTCGTTATTTAGTAGCCACACCTCGTACATCAACAAAATGCAATAAACAAAATTGCATATACAATAGTGTATCCCAATAAGGAAACCAGACATTTTGTCTCTTACATAGAGATGCCCCTTCTTTAGAGGGTACATACTAAAAAATTTTTTAATGTAGTTAAAAATTCAGGTTGTATCAAGATTTAAATAAATGATTTCTAAGTAGCGTAGTCACATGTATTTATTTTAAATTGAAGTTGATGGAAAATAAAAATTCTTAGTTTAAAAGTTTAATTGTTGCAAATATATATGAAATGAACAAGAGTTTTGTACTTGAAGAATTGTATTGAAAATAATCCGTCACGTGGGTTTGTTTAAAGATCTATGCTCTTTGCAAGCATTTTTTTATACGTGGATATAAAAGTCACTCATGATCTTCATTGTCATAAATGTCACTATCATGAAATTTTTAATTGGTATGTGTTTTTTAAGGCATCTGTATATTTTAATATATGTCACACTTTCCTATAGTCTGCCTCTTCTATGTCTCCCTCACTACTTTACAAGCTACTTTTGTTAAAGCTCCCACATCGACAACTACAGTTGCAATAAAAAATTGGTGTCATTGGTCATTGGTGTCTTCAGTACACAAATTTCATCGATTTCTAAGCATTCTTGCATTTGAGCACCTCAACTGATTTTGACTAGTTCACCCAATTCATTTATATCGGTTGTATTTTCACTGAGGACGCAGGAAACTGGAATCTCAAAGCTTACTCTCTTAAAATGCCTGTTTCCCCTTGTTTCTAGTCTAGGATTGACATATAACTTCCTAGTACTGTTTTCTTGCCCCTACTGAGAAATGTTCGAAGTATAACTAGATAATGAATTCCATCAGAAAGGGAATATCACTTTGATTGCACCACAACTTGCTTTTTCCTGATGTATTGTTCCCTATTTTTCTACTGTAAAGTAGTTTTCAAAAGTGATTTATTAACTTTTCATTTTATTGTTACTTTATCACAAAACTATCTTTTACTGAGTTTAAACTTACCTTTGAAGTCTCAAAAGATTATTAATGAAGAGTATTTTTATTTTTGTTTATTTCTGAAACTCTATCTTACTTTTGAAACTTTTTTCAGTGTTCCATAATTAGAAGTAAATACATTAAGTTGTCCCTATTCAAAGGACAGGGATCAAACAAAATTGTTTCTTAAATACAGGTATCCCTTATTCGGAAGTGTCCCTTACAAGAGGTATTACTATAATTATATTTTTAAAGATAGTTGAAATATGTAAGTAAACTTTAAGGTCTGAATTAAAACTTTATGTGTCATGACTATTTTTAGTTTTTTAATAACAGAGCTATTAAAATGTTGATCATTTCCTAATCATGAATAACATAAACTTTTAGAAAAGATAATTATTTTACTTCTAATTAATTTTATACTTTTTGTTTAATTTAAACTTTTTTTTTCTTCAAATCCTCACACGTTTTTAATATTGATTGATTGTTTTATTAATACCATACTTAGAAGCAACATAAGGGATACTGGCGATGGACCTCGTAATTTTGAGCCTCGGTCTCAAGTGACAAGGACGACACCTGGCCTGGCATTCCACTCCCTAAACTTTCAACCGTCTCAACGTGAGGTCACAGAGCCTCGACAGGTTTAATGTGCATCAACCCCATTATACGTAGCATCTTTAGGGGCATCAAGACCCGAAGGAAACAGCGACAGCTCAGAGCTTGTGACCACGACCATTCGGCTATGGAGGCCACCACGTGTTTTTAATTAATCAAGAATAGAAACTAGATGAGTTATTGAATAATCATTGATACTATGTAAATTATTCTGTTTTAATAATACGTGAATTGCTTCCCATTTTTACTAACGTAAATGGTAAAGAGAAGCACTTTAAGCTATAGAGTGAAACATAGAGCAACGTAACTAGCAATGACTTCCTTACTGTTGATAATTCATACAATTCGCTGCAGAAACGCATTTAAAGAGCAAGTTAAAATATTTAAATTTATTTTTTTCAAATTAATATGTAAATAAATTAGCAAAAAATGAAGTATCATAGGACTTTACATATATCAAGAAATAAATGATGGAAATTTGAAAAAGTGGTACAGCAAAAGTCCAAACATTTTCCCCCGCGCATTCTCAATATTTAAAAATATCTCACTTTTAATTATTTTTAACATTTCAATCAATTAAATTAATTAATTTTGTAATTAGCTCTCAGATTCAAACAATGGTTCGATGTAGAATTTCTAAATATTTTACAAAAAGTTATTAAGTAAAGTATACTGTTCATTGAAAATTCTAAACATTTTCAGTCGTAATCAATATTATCTATTGTCTCCCATAATTGCTCTTGGCGTAATATCTGCTAACATATTTTCCTGCCTTCTAGAGCAAAAGGATAATTAAATGTCAATAAATCAAAATTTTGTATAATAGTTGTTCAGAAACAGCCTGTTGTAGTTTTAATTTTAGATAAGATTTGAGTGATTAAGGTGAAATTAAATAGTCATACAAAAATCAATCTAATTAGTAATTCGAGTTCGAGTATTAGAGTAATTGTTAATTTCATGATATCATCTCCACGAAATGTGTAGAAGATGCAGCTGTATCTGTATATTCCATTCAATATGTATTTGGCTCAATACCAGGGAGTATATAAGTTGTTAATGCTGCCAAAAGTGGTTATTCTGGGTACTGAATTCTCAGGATCTATGCCTCCAAATGTTTTAAAAATATAATCACTTGTTATTTGCATTTAATCCTGGTGTAGCAATTATAATGGCCAGTTGTGTATTTATGTGAAAAGACTTTTCGGCTTTGTAACACTTAAAAAATCCAAATATCGTTCAGCGCTTAAAAACGGTGAAGATGCTTTTCGTCGATCAGTGTTAAATACTGCACCAAGGTTTCGTTTATCAAGCAGTATAAAACTAACACATTAACGTAATTTTCATCCTGAAAATTTAGTTTTTATTTATTAATTTTTGTTTATCTGAAATAAATTTTGTACTATTTATTTTCCTTTTTGTGTATATGTATTATTTCAATTATACATATCATTATAATTGTATCTTATTTTTCAAAATATGCGTTTTTTTTCTTCGAAGACTAAAAATTAAAAAAATGAAAGATTAAAAATGTTTTATAAATTAGTTTTTATTATACAATATAAATTTGACTCAGAAGTATACCTTGTAATAATAAAAAATATTTATTTTTAATTTAACGAAAGAAGTTTTTATTAATAATGAAATAAATTAGAATTTAAATTTAATTATTGAATTTTAAATTTAATTAGAAACGGTGCTACATAATCTGTTAGGCATTCTTATGTTTGGGAAGGAGATAGGTTGTTTTAAGCGTGGAAGAGGGGATGCAAGACTAAAAAGATTAAAAAATATTGTTCTAGAGCAACTATTTAGATATAAATTGGATTGATACCTTTTTTTAAAATGAAAATTGCAATAAGCCATGTTAAAACTATGTATTTATCATGGTTGAAACATTTTCTTGTATGATTTAGTATTTGCTTTCAACTATAGTTTGGTTTTTCAGTAACTTTTCCCTCAGTACTGCCAGCCGGTCCATCGATCTGATAGCCAGTCCAAAAACCGGAAAGCTGGATATATGTCCATGATAGGCTACGACTTGTCCACAGGTACTCACTCCAGGTGCTAAAAAGGAGGCAAGTTAAGGCAAGGGCAATCTAACCCGTGCACCAATGCTTCAAGTTTGGAGGTGTATGTGTATCCCTGCCGTTTTTTGTGGCTTAGTCTGAAAAATTTTTCACCGGACACTATTTTATTCCAAACCCGTAGTGCACCATGTGAGGAGCGGGTAGGTAGTTGTACTATCGATAAGTACATTGATGTACTATCGGTATCGTTAATATGTTCATAAGTGCTGATTGCAATTATTTTCATCAACATCACGCCAGAAGCAACACGAGAAATAATGGCGACAAACCTCGTAATTTTGAGTCTCGGTCAAGTGACGAAGACGACATCTGAGCTGGCACCTCCCTCTCCTAACTTTCACCCAACGTCAACAGGAGAACTTTGAGCCCCGTCAGATTTAATGTGTATCAGCTTCGGTTAAACGGCGGGTCTTTCGTGGCATCAAGGCTCGAATCAATGACTCGACGAAAACTGTCGGCCTCGAGTCCACGACCATGACCATTAGGCTACCACGGTCTCAATTGCTATCGATAAGCATTTTAGTTCAAATAATTATTATCGATATATTCAAAATTTTAAATATTTTCTTGTAACATTTGTTTTTTCCCAAATTAAAATAAAATTATCATATCATAATTCACCTTTTCACTCATTTTTTACTTTACGGTCCTGCAATTCATTTATTCGTTTAATTCTACCACTCCAATTGTGGTTTATTACTCGCTAGTAAAATTTTTGTACTAATTGCAGTAAAATAATTTTAAAATGTTATGTGTGTTCTAATAATTATATAATGAATTCCTTGCAATACTTTTATTTTTCCTGGAACATCTCTGAATATTTAATTCTGAGCTTTTCACTTTACGCATTGCTCAATTATCCTCATTTTAATGATGATTTTCGTGCAGTTTTATAAACACTAACCAAATTTATTTAATATGGTTGTATATATATATATCTATATATAGTAAGATGTATATTACATTATGTTTCCTAGCTCAGTTTATAAAAAAAATCTTCAAAAATTTCTGTTATTTTAAATACGAGTATTTTCATTGTATATTTCATTTGAAACAAAGTTCTTCCTCCGTTTTTTCATGACCTTTGAAAATACTCTTATAATTAAAAAATAAATTTAAAAAAAAAACTATCCTATTTTTATAACAATAAAGATAATGTATTAAACATCTCGCTTGATATAGGTTCCTCCTTAATTTCATTCTTTTGTAACTAGAATCTTCCTCTGAAAACAATGCGAATGATAAAAAAAAATGATTTAATTCATCTCTTACTCAGAAAAAGTAATTGAATCTATAAATAACACAGGAAACGGAGAATGAAAATCCTTCCTTCAAAAATTCGAATAGTACTGATTAATTTAAAAAAAAACAACCGAAATATATCAATGCAACACCAGTAATTACTATGTACAAAAACATCCTTACTGCCAAAGAAAAAATTTATACGTATATGCATCTTTTTTTCACACGAAATAGGAATACAGAATAGGGAAAATAAATAGCAGAGGGGGAAAAATAATTTTTTCCCTCTTTGAATGAGATGTTGCGTCTTGGCTGAGTGAACTGAATCGTTTCAATCTCAGGATGTTGATTAGAAAGTGGGTATTCGATGGCTGAGGCCTCCCAAGATCACCTGATGCACAGGAAGAGCGACTTACTGATGCGTTTCTAGTCCACTTCCTCTCCCTCTAACTCATCATCATTTGAGCTTTCAAAGACACTCGTATATTTTCCACCAGATGACTGTCATTGAATCAAGCTCCCACAGACGCGATTTCAGAGTAAGAGGACCAGGTTCTTAACCCCTGATTCGCACTTGCACAAGGTGATGGAAGTTCGTGGGAGATAGAAACATATAAGAAAACTGTTTTCTGTAAGGAAAGGATGTAGTAAATTGGTGCATGAATTTTCTACGCAGGTGATCCCGAGTAGATACAGCTGAAACCATTAACTCGGGCTGGAAAATGCTAGTTAGTTAAACGGTGTGTGACCGTTTACCAAGAACTGGTAAAATAATTTTAGCAATAACTTTTGCAGCTAAGTAAAAAACTACACGGAATTATTTGAGGGCCGAGAGAATAATTCAAACTTGTTCAGTTTTTATTAAGGGCGATCACGCAAATCCAATACCATTTAGATGCTTTAACACGCCCTTTTATATAATATATAAAATCATATATAATATTCTTCAAAATTTTAAAAAACTACGGTAAACTTTTGACGAAATGGCTTCGTTGGGAGTAATCGTTCGTGTTTAACCAGTTTATTGAAGTCTTTGTTGATGGCCGCTGTAGCCTAGGGGTCATGGCCGAGCACTCGCGACCCTAATGCCTCTAAAGACCCGCTATGCAGCTGGGCTGCTGCATGTTAAATCCATCGGGGTCCCAAGTCCTCCCGTGTCGTTGTGTGGAATCTAGGAGAGGGAGGTGCTAGCTCAGATGTCGTCCTCGTCACTTGACCGAGGTTCAAAATGACGAGGGCCGTTGCCTATATCTATCGTGTTGTTCCTCAGTGCAACATTAATAAAGAATCACTCTCTCACACTCAAGTAGTTGAATAATCATATATCAAAATAAATTTAAAATTTGTGGAGCAGTTGTTTTTCTGTTCAGCTAAATATTATAACGAAAATATATACCTATCTTGCACTGTAATAATAGACTTCTAAGATAAATGGATCCAATTCAAGTAGATTTCTAATCACGTGATCCAATTCTGTCTCTTTGACAACCTTCTTACAATTGCCCTATCCTCTTTAGCAGGCCTATAACTGCTTCAATCTCTTCCTCTCTGTGTGCTATGCATCACACTTTATCTTATATAGTAAGGTTAATGTACATATATCACGGCTCATTCACAAGGTATCTAACAAAAAAGTAAAGCAGTCCTAAAGGTTAATTAAAAGGAAATACACATGAGAACCTATTACAAAATATTTCCCATAAAGGAGAATTAAGTAAAATAAGTTATAAAATCTCTAAATCATACATTGATAAATTAATTTCTCTTAAGTTCTGAAAGACATACTAGCAATGATGTCCTGTATACGTGCATAGTTGATACAATTTATTCCAGCTGATCAGTCTGTATTCTTATGAAAAACTACATTTTAACAGATATTTAAGAGTGGGTATGTAGCTTTTTCTCTCTGAACCAATCATATCATTCCACTTGTCTAAACGACACGTAAAATACAAAAACAAAATCGCTTTTTTAATATTAAATTAGCTTCCTTATTGAATATAGATAATGTAATATCTTTAAAAAATAATGTTCTTTTTTTGTAACGGAGGCAAAAATCGAAAGTTTTTACCATTCAAAAGATGCAAGCGTATGAAAATGATCTGTTAAGTCTTACAACATTATAACAATACGAAATTGAAGGAACTTATCAGAGTTTGATCTACGAGTGATTAGTAGAGGTGCTTCTTCTCCTGAGACCGCAGACGTTGGGGGTTTGAAATTCGTAGACTACAAAACAAGCTGTTTAGTATTTTCCCTCACAGTAAAAACATTCCATTTTCGATAATAATAATAAGATGAAAAAGAAAAGTGAAAAAGTTCAATGCAAATTTTTGCTAAGAACAGATTTAGCCACCTAAGGTCCGCTTTTTTTTATAATTATTATGAAATTTCTCAATTAATTATATAAGAATTAAAGTAAACGATGAAATATCGAGAAATGGACAATAGTAAACTTTTCCGATATTGAAATTAAAGAAAACGATAAATTATTAAATTGAATATTATATCAGGTACATGTAATTAAAGTTAAAGCAAACGATACATTATTAAATTGAATATGTTTAAGCTAAAGGCAATTAAAATTGAAGCAATTGATAAAAAATTGAAAAGTGATCTGATCACAAAAAATGATCTGGTTCGCTAAAAGTGATTCAACTAAAACAATAACCCTTGTTTAAAAAAAAACGGCTGTCTCACAGTAATCTTAAAATTCTGAATGTTATTGATTTACAGTCATATCTTGATTCCTGTTTACATATGAATTAAGGTAATACATAAATTGATAAGTAAATAAAATACTATTTTTATATTCGTTTCACTTCAATCTAATAAAAAAATTGGGAGAATTTATTATGACATATTTTTAAAAATTACGCTCATTAGTGGTGAAAGCAGGCATCAGACATATATTATATATATTTTGTTTCAATCCAGTAAAAAATTCAGCAGAAATTTACTATGACGTGTTTTTGAAATTTAAGTTCGTTACTAGTGGAAGCAAACATAAAAAAAATATACACTAAAACAATTTAAATATACACAAAAAATTTTGAAAAGTGATCAGCTACGACATTTTTGAGTTAACTGACACAATAGAGCCTTGGGTGGCGAATAACTTAATATATTTGAAAAATAACTTAATTAGTCACACAACAACAACACACACACACAATTTTATTACCTTTATTCTTATCTTCAATAGAGTTATTTTATCAACATCTTCAAGCAAATAAAAACTAATATTGTTGTTGATTTTTTAATCGGGGCTCAATCTGAATATGATGGAATAAATTTAAACAAGAATATTTTCTGTTAAATTAATGAAATTAAAAATTTTAATATTGCGCCAATTACCGAGAGCAAACATAAAAAAAATGTATGTTCTACCAAGCTTAAAATAGTGCTGTTTTAGGTTGTAATTAAATGCACGGTTTTAATATAATTCAGAATCGGTTTTAATATAATCCAGAATCGGTTTTATTTTAGAATCCTAGTAAATGGAGAGAAAGTATTATTTTTTTATTCCCTACAAATAAACAAGCAACCGGTGATTTTAAACTTTTGTACCGCTTTTTTTTTATAAAAAACATGTAATAGATGTTGTGTGTGTCTCATTTCATTTATAAATTTTCTCCTTAACTATATTTTGGGTAATGTTAAAACTGTGATGAAATTCTTTTGAGACAAGGATTACAATTGGTCTAAAGGAAACAGATTGACTAAAATGAAGGAACTCTCGACGTTTTTGTTAATTATGATGCAACCATTCACTGATGTTGTCAGGAATCGTTAAGCCATAATAGAACTCAGTATCAAGAAAGCAGTAGTTGACCTAGAAAGATGAGAAAATGTGAAGACAAAGCTGTCATAACTGCAGCTGATTCTTCATTTTCAACGATCCAACAAATTACCGATCCACTCGTGACTAATGGGACCGTTGATAGGTGACTCAGAGAACGGGGTATGTGATCACGGTGACTATTGCTGAATTACCCTTTTGGCATCACGAAGCCCATTGCGGGCCCACTATCAAGAGCTTTTACAATGTTTTTGGTCTCGTTCGACTTGGAATCTCAATGACTATTTTCAACGGTGAGCTCCAGTTTTAATTGAGTCTGAACGACTAGCGAAGATGTTTTGGAGACTTCTTGGACAGTGACCCAGCGATCAAGAATAATGTTCGGGGATGCTATTTTATGTGATAGTCAGACTTTTTTGGTTGCTCTCTTTGATACCTTTACAGTATTGCGATACGTTGACGACATACTTCTCCCCATTGAATTGTCTTTTCTTTCAAGATGCATGCTTACATTTTAAAAAAGATGATGAACAGTCACGCACAGTTACCATTTCTACTGATTGTCCTTGAGCTTGGTGAGCTCTTTCATAGCCAGCCAGATTCTTCCCCAGTAGAGTAATCCATTTGGAGTATGACGAGCAGGAGTCTTTCCAGGAATCGGCAGTTGAAAAAGGCTTGGCTAGAAACTCCTCATGGGGGCATTTGCTAATTCTATGCATCAATATCAAGATGGAAAATAGCTTTTATAAGAATCAGTGGATTAGTTCACTATATGTAGCGGTTGGTATATCTTGAATAAAACTTTTTATTCCTCTGAAATTTAATTCTTTCTTTTCCTATACATATACATCACTACAACTTCTCAGGGCGTCATTTTGTTTCTCCCCGTTAAATTGTATACATGAGGAGTGGCTCGAGGGTCACTTAGTGGAAACGGAGGTTGGCGGCAGGCGCTGTCTCTTTTAAAATGATTGCATTCATTAGTTAACTTTGCATTTCAGAAAAGAAATAAATTGTACCACAAAAATCAATAAATATAAATTAAATAAAATTGAGGCAGTTTTATACAATTTCTTTTTTGTTCTAATTTCGTATCATTTATAGATTCAAGCACATTTATTTTTATTAAACTGATTATAAAATTAAATGTGCTTGCAGTTATAGATTGTATGAAATCAGAGACATTTGGTAGGCTGCATTGACCTCATTAAAGACTAATGAGACTATTATACTTTTCAACATTTTTTTTTTAAATCAGGAATGAGTTGCGTGTTAAGATTCTCATCATTATCTGCAATTTATGTCTGTCAATGAGCATATGTATTGATTCTTGTTGATTTTCAAGCAAGAAAAACTGCTCACAAATATATGTAGACCCAAATATACAGAGAAAATTTATCCAGCAAATTTCTTCATACATGGAAGTTTTTCACGTGATAAAAATTTGTGAAAGTCAACTAATGTCACAGCATGAACCATTTCTGTCAGTGTAATCTAATTGCATGTCTAAAAGTTTAAACTTCAGCTTCTCAGGTGCTGTGTTATTATCAACAGTGATGGAATAAGAGAGCGAATTGAATTTAGGCTTAGTTTTCGTAAAGTCATAACATCTTCGTGAGACATCTTCCAAATTCTGCAGATGATCCCTAATCTTAGCAGAAACACTAACATGCATTTTCTGTTTTCCTAATAAAGGGAAATGATATAAATTGCCTTCTCCTGCTTGCCTTGTAAATAGAACTAGTTTTGCTTTGAATGATTTTATGCACGAGAAGGAAATCTCAGTTCAAGGTGTATTTTTCTGATTGACTTGGCGGTCCTCAAAAGAACTCTTAGCAGGCCGCATGTGGCCCTCGGGCCGCTATTTGCCCACCACTGATATTCATCATAATCGATCTAATTTATTCTTCTGTGCAATCATTTTATAATAAATGCTATAACATTACATATCTTAGATATCTTGTTCAATCTTTCGGATGTATATTTGATTGATAAATATAAAACTAGCAATTTTGACTCAATTTACATTCTCAATGACGCATGCCTTCGAGAATGAAGAATGTTTTAGGTCTTGAAAAGAATATTACCGACCTATTTGATTAAGTAAGGAGAAATAAAATTAAAATCTGAATATAAATGTCGTGTTAGATGGAATAAAACCATTTCATTATGCAATGAAATGTGTGATCAATGGAAAAAGGACTTGGATAAAAAAAAAATAGATGTTATTCACTGAAAATTATACATTTATAATTCCTGGAGCTCTTTAACAACCTCTTTGATAGTTTTTCCTGGATCTCGAAATTAAATTTTCAATCCTCTTTACATAAAATGACGTAGAATGAACAGGTTGGATACAGTTTTCTTGTCAGAGCAATAAAATTCTATTTGAAACTGTTTTAGAAGTATTAAATATCTACTTTTAGACAACTTTATTAAAAAAAAAAAATTCCTGATTCCTGTATATGTGTTATCGAAATGAACCTTGGCGTAAAATCCGAGATTCAATTCTCAATTAATTAACATTTATAAACTTAATTTAACATTAATTAATATTTCTTAGAAATGACACACTTATATTCGATTTAATAATCACCATATCATCCCCAAGTTAGCTATGTAAAGCATTTCCTTGTATTTCCTTAGTATCTTACGTGTAACACACACACATTCTGCTCAAATAAAATAATATTACCCAAAATTTTTGAAGCAGAATTTAGAGCACACAGTATCATAAAATTTTTTAATTAACGTCTTACTTAAAAGAAACACCAGGGCAACTGACGACGGACTTTGTAATTGTAAACCTCGGTCAAGTGACGAGAATGACAACTAAGCTGGCACTTCTCTCTTCACACTTACACACTATGCCTTTGGAGGGCTTAGAATCTTGACAGTTTTAACGTGCATCAGCCTCACTGCATGACTGATTTTCAGTGGCATCAAGATCGAATCCACGACTCTACGGAAACAACGACCGCCGTGAGCCTGCCACCATAACCACAAGGCTACCGTGACCACATATCATAAAAATGAAATATAATTAATGTAAATAACAAGAATGAGTAGAATTCACTCTCACTTTGCATCATCTTCTATTCTCTGACATTTATTATCTATATCCTTGGGAAAGGGGGTGTCAAGTCCTCCACTGACAATGAATTCCAAGCTGCTCTGGGATTATTTGTATTTGAAAACTTTGTCTGAAGCATGAAGGGTTTTATTATTATAATATAATTCACTGCTTTTCTAAGATGTATATTTTTCTTATTTCTATTGTGTTATTTGTATAAGTGTTCATATAACTCTGTTTTCTCGTTTCTGTATTGGTTGTATTTGTCACAATATATCCCATGGCGATTCAGTCCCAGAAATTCGTACAACCAGCCAACCAACCAATCGTTTTTGAATTTATCTTACTCGATAACTTTAATCATTTAATTAATAACCTTAAGTCCAGTATATACTGCAAAATTCTTTAATTTCGCAAAAATAAATAACGCTATTTTATTGAGAAGAGAGGAACAGATTTCTTCATTATTCACTTGGTCGTTACATTTTGCTTTTTTAACTGATATGAAACCAAAACGGATTGAATCTAAATTACTCTTATTCAATCATTACAAAATAAATCTAAATCACTCTGCATTAATTCACATCTGATTAATAACATATCTATTAAAAAATTAACAGCATTCAATACTTTTAATTGAGTGAATTTTGTATAAGTAAATTTTGATCAGTTAAATAATTCAAAAAAATTTAAGAAATCAAAATCTGTAATAACTGACATATTTAAACTATCTTCCCAAATTGATACAATGATTTTCCTTTCACTATTTTGTAACAGTAAAAAAAAAAAGCTCTTTTCATTATCAATCATCACCCTATCCGGTTTAACTGTATTCTCGTTATGTATTGCACTAAATCTAAGATACAATGCAGAATGAATGAATTTTAATTCAATTCCTGAACATAATTATAATGAGTTAAGCGAAGTAGAACAGAATTAACATTTTTAATTTGCTTTTAAAAAAATTTCTTCTTTCGTTAAACTGAGAAGACAGAGTTTTCTAATTAAAAACATGTCATTAGCGATAAGTCAGCATACAAAATGCGTTAATTTATGCGTTAAAGAAATCAACACGAACAAAAATTTCTAAAGATTCTTAATTTTGATATGAGAAACAATTTGTGTTCTTAGTATGATATACAGCCCTCAGGGTCTTACCTTCTTCAGATAAGTAAGGGCATCATTCACCCTTTTCATTCTAATAATCATTTTTCTATCCCGTGGGGTTTATTGTCTTTGGTAAACGAGGGTGACGCACCCCCAGAATACCCTAACGTTTTCGACCCCCTTTCTTGTCAATCACTTTTAATCTTTTTTAAATTATTTCAAACAACTTGATCATAGTTACATCTTGCATGAACACTTCTGGCTCTTACGCCATTAAACTTCGCCTACACACCCACGCATACATAGTATGATATACAAGTAGCGTTACATTCTCATAAAAAAATTACTTTTGAATAGCTTATGCATTTATAAAATCACATACAAGTTTAAATCAGTTAAGTATTTAAAACTATAAAACTTTATACAAAGAAAAATTCAAAATTATGTAAAAAACTAAATTTTTGCAAGTACTTCACAAAATATACATAAGTGGGATTTGAGGCAATTTATGTATATAAAAATTGTCCGGAACATAGTTAAAAGTCTATGTAATATAATAGCAGCAATTCTGAGTTGAATATAAAAGATTTTTCTAATTAAAAATATGAGTTCATTGGTCTGAGGGATGAAAGAGTGTGTGAATCTAATCATAGGCTCGATTCTTGATTCCATTGGCCAGGACTGATCATAAGAATAATGGGGCTGTTGCACGTTACATTGAACTAGGCTTCTAATACCGTATATGGCAGGGAATGGATATTATGAGAGCTAAAGAATCAAACCATGGTTCAAAATTACGCAGTCCGTCGCCGACAGTCCATTATACAACTTCTTGTGTGATGTTAATAGTATCAGACAATCCCATTAATTACGGCTATAAGAAAGTACTACATGAAAATACAACTTTTATTTCAAATTAAATTTTCTACAAATGATAAAAGATTTAAATTAAATTTCAACAGAATAAATTGAATATTTCGCTGCTAATCGAACAAAATAAAACTTAGAATAAAATAATACAATGTCTTCAATACGAACTCTTAAAATTTTAGCGAATGAATAAAATAAAGAGTTTTATAATTTATCTGAATAAATTATTTCACGTACGAAGACTTTTTGAGTTCTTTCAATTTGAAACTCGACATTATTGATTATGAAAAGTCTCCTCGTCATGCGTGATTCATGACTGTGTGGTAATTACTCATTCTCTGTGATCAATTCTAATCAGATGAAAGGAATTTCGCTAACTTTGCCGAGTGATTTATGGAGCTAAATTCATTACTCAATGGAAATATTAAAAAAAAGTGACCTGAAACTTTAAGAAGGAGTAATAAGAGTTGAAACAGTATTTTTCTTAGAAGCTATAAATAATGATGTAGGCAACTGAAGATGGCACTGAATACCTCCACAAATTTAAATATTATCGAGTAAGATTTCATGTTCTATCTAAGCTTGAATAGGAACAGCGGTTTTGTTACGTAACAAAGCGTGTCACGAAGGGATCCCCCTCCTTATCTTTATTAGTAAACAAGTGAGTCTTTGAAATAAAATAAAGAAAAGTGACTGAATTCCTTTAAATATGGGAAATTTAAGATTCCAATGTATCATCCTTTAGTACCAAAAACTGTATTAACACATCGATCAATAACTCCCGAGACTAACCCAGAGATGGCGCTCGTAGTAAACCAGTAACCAGGTCTTTCTAGAGTACTAACCTTTGCTTGAAACGTGTCAAAATTTTAAGTCGATCGGACCAGGAAAAAGGTTTTTTGAAGTGAAGTGAAAAAGGTTTTTTCCAAGGGGGTGCCGCGATTGCTTTCGATGGAACAAAAACAGCAACGAGTCGATGATTCAGAAAGCTGTTTTTCGCTATTTACTCGCAACAAAAAAGATTTCTTGAGGGAAAAAAAAAAAAAAAAGATTTGGAAAAGCGTTGGAACGATTGTATCACCCTAAAAGGTAAACACAAAATAAAAAAATAGAAACAAATTTAAAATTTCATCGGCGCACTTAATGTAAAGATACTGAAGTATGAAGCTCACTTTTGATTTTTTTAAAATAATATTCTGTACTATTATGTGCAATTCTCATTTTCTCACTAATAGATAAATAATAAATAACAAACAAGCTAAAATATATGAAAAATGGAAGATGAAAAAGACGGTTTTAAAAAGAGAGAAAAAGCGATGTTTAGATTCTTCATTACCAACTGTCATGGTCATTCCAACAAACAAATGGAGCTTATTAAGTCATTTTATGAATTAATAAATTCAACTTTTTCATAAAGGTATATTACTCATTTCTTTTTACATTTATGCACTTTACTTTTTAAGCATTCATTGCTCAATCGCCAGTATATTCTATTGAAATTCCTTCATACAAATAGAGATAATCCTGAATATGGTTATCGTTTTTATTCACCATCAATTACTCGTACTCGAATGTAGATTTATTAATTGTGTGTACAAACCAATTACACTTATTGTCAAACTATTTTTCTCTTCTCCTTTTTTTTGTTATTTATTTTACTTTTTAAACCTTCAGTTGTATTATGGCAACTTACGCTTCATCAAAATATTGCATTTTGCTTCTAATAGAGGATTTTCAAGTTTTTTTTTTTTTTTTTTTTTTTTTTTTTTTTTTTTTTTTTTTTATTTTTTTTTTTTTTTTTTTTTTTTTTTTTTTTTTTTTTTTTTTTTTTTATGAATATTATAATATTGTATTTGTGTAAAATTCCTTCGATATCCCAGAAGAACTTACACCATTCATTTCGGTGGCCAAAAGTTCTTGATTCCGTTCAAGGTAGTGAACGAATATTCATTGTGAATCTGACGCAACATCAATTCATCTGTATATTAATATAAGTAGTTATGACAATAACGTTAATCATATATAATAGCTGATAGATCAATTGTTTATTTTTATTTTATTTGACTACCAATTGATGTGCCCGTTCTTCGCAAAGGTAAATTGAAAAATATAGCAATCCAAATGGAGAAGAAAAAAACTTTTTTTTTTAACGAAAACCAATTTTTAAATAATACTTTAAGTACCTCCAATGAAAGAATGATTTTTAGTAAATAAAATGGCAATTGTTGATTGATTGTTTTATTAACGCCAAACTTAAATCAACTCGAAGACAATTGGCAACGGATTTCGTAACTTTGAACCTCGATCAAAAGTGTTCCTTAAAGTGAACCTTCAAGAACGACACCTGAGATGAAACCACCATCTCCTAACTTCCTCACCATACCAACCGGAGAACTTGGAATCTCGACAAACTTAACATGCATCAGCCGCGCTTCGCGACGGGTCTTCAGCAGCATCTGGGTTTGAACCCAAATGCTGTACGACTCGAAAGAAACGACGCCGGCATCGAGTTCGCAACCATAACCACTTGGCTACTGTGGCTACAAATAGAATAGCAAAGTGAAAGATATAAATTTATAACCATTTAGGATAGCCTGTATTTTATTAATTTAAGAAATGTTGCAAAAGCTTTCATAATTAAAAAACAATAATTAAAAAAAAAACTGAGAGAGTAAAATAAAAATTATTAATTATTTTAAAGAACAGCTATATATAATGAATGTTACTTTAAACTTAAAAGAAATTAAAATTGAATAATAGAGAGCGTTACATTTAATTTCTTCACTCAAGTGAATTAAAAAACTTAATTATCCCGCAACCAAATAAAAAACATTTTTACTTGGTAATAGTATTTTAACAAAAATGCATAATTAATGTATATTAATAACAATCAAAATTTTAGATAGGTATTTTAGTATAATTTTTTTAATGAGGAACAAAAAATGAATAAAAATAATGATCTCTGAAAGTGTGTCTTTGAAGAATAATAAATAATCAAAAACACATATATAGAACACGTAAAGTATTATGCGCCAGAAGTATACTTAGCAGAGCGAAAATCTTTATACAAAAGCGGAGGGGGAAATAAAAATTCTTTCTCGCTGGTTGTGTATTTAAAATTTTGTATAAAATTCCATTAATTAATATTTCGTTCTGTTCTCTTTTTAAGAGAAGGGGAAACGCTCATTCCGTTTACCATGGGAATACCGTTTCATTTGGATCGTTAAATTTTGGAATGAAATTATTCAAAAACTTAAGAAAACTCAAGAATGACCCTTTTCAGTGCTATGTTCAAAATTTCGTCATAAAGTCGGCTAGTTTAATTACGTACCCGACGGGACAAGAATTTCGCAACGTTTTGTTCACCAGCTATCCCGAAAAGTATACAAAAATATCGCTTCAACATTATTAATTAAGAACAATCTTAAAAACATAGAAGAGAATGGTTAAAAAATAAAAATAATTAATTCAAAAAAAATTCTAAAAGGGAAGTTTTTATGTTAATCGAAATTAGCGAAAAAATTGAAATTATATTATACAGATAATGCTGCCGTCTGTTAATGGTGAAATAGGGAGTAAAAGGGGGCTTTCGAAAAAAATTGAACCAAAAATAAATTTTATTTTTTGGGGGTGGGGTGGAGAGAATATTCTTACTGTTCCTTCCATACATCAGTGAAGCTTTCTAAAAAAAAATTTGAAGCGTTACGATCAATTGTGTGTGGATTTGCTTAACGCACAAACAAACAAGCATTCTAGATTATATATAAGATGTTTCTCGTTTAAAATAATTCCTAAACAAAGTTACTGAAAATCATGCGTTTAGCGTCAAGTCGTTATGGGGCAAGTGGAAGAGCAACATAGGAAAAACCATGTTTGATTTCCTATTTTCCATTATTGGCAAAATATTGCTTCATTTGGCGACATTTTCAGGTTAGATGAAAAGGGTAGATGGGAATGTACACAAGTACCAGAAGGAATTCACTAAAATCATTCAAAATTATGAAGATCAATAAATAATTTTTTTCATATCGTTTTCTAACTCGAATAGCCTATATTATCCACGTGACACTGATTTTTACAAATTAATAAGTTAAATGTCATATTCTTTTACTACCTTTTAAGGGTTAGTTATCTAAATTTGATCAAAAAATATTTGTTTTATAATTAAAAAAATTTTAAATAAAAAAAAAAAATTTAAAACACACCCTGATGGAAGAACAGCGAAAACAATGGTATTTTAAAACTCAGAATGAGCAAAAATTCACACATTGAAATTCTATGAAATTCACACACACACACATATTTCATATAATAATATTAAAGCGTCTGTAATAAAGTTTCGTTTTTAAAGTTTTTTTCTAAAGTAGTATTAGATACGTGTGATAGTGTATTACAATTTGTACAATCAAATACTAATTAAAGTTATAAAAATTTTTATTAATAATTAATCACCTAGGCCAGTGGTATTCAACCTTTTACACTTTGGGAAACCTTTTGAGTTTACCGTTTTCTTGAAGGAACCTTTTAAACAGAAAAAGTAGGATGTCAAAGCTTTATTCTACTCAAATTTACAAAATTATTAGTGCATCATTATTTTATCATAAAACGAACATCTTAATATGAAGAGAATGATAGCTAATGTCGTCTTTTGGTTTTCTGAAATTTATTCTATGAACAATAAAAATATTTTAAATTATAACAAATTAATAAAAATAATATTTTTAACGACTTGGCTGTGATTGTTTTTTATTGCAAAGTATTTTTACGACTGGAATAATTGTTGAAATCTGCAACCTAATGACCTCTTCAGCATCCAGTCTGTTTCTGTATTTTGTTTTTGTCGCAGCATACAAAGGAACCCGTGTAAAAGTTCCAGGGAACCCAGGTTGAAGACCTCTGACCTAGGCTACTCAATGAAACTATTGAAATATGAGATATAATTTATCGAAAATTTTGAAAAGTTTTTATGCATTGTATTTTGAAAAAAATATACAATATATATTCTTGATTATCATACAAGATAATTACATCTAATAATGTTTTTTTTTTTGTTTTTTTTTTTTTTTTTTGAATGATTGAATAACTTTTAGCATATTTTATAATTATTTAATCAAAAAAAAAAAGCATTATCGTACATTTATAGCTTTTTATAACTTGATACTTTATAACAAGAGGAACATTTTTTTAAATTCTTTAAACAGCAAAAGCCAGTCTATGTTTAAACGCGCTGAAGTCTGTAAAATTTCTGAAAGCTTTTACGAATTCTTGTTTTTTTTTTTTTGAAAATTGATTGCTTATTAACGTTGCATATAGAAGCAACACGAAGGCGAAAAGCAATAAATCTCGTGATTTTAAGTCTCGATCAAGTAATGAGGCCAACATCTGAGGTGATACCTTCCTCTTCAAACTTCCACATTACACCAAGGAAGGACTCGGAGCCTCGACAATTTAACGTGCATCAGCCCGCACGTTAGATGACATCAGGACTCCAATCCACAATTCGGCAAAACAACGCCGGCAGCGAGTTCGCGACTATGACCACTAAGAATTCTTGGATTTGTATTAAAATAATTGATTCCAACTTTTTTCAATTAAGTCGCTATATAAAAGCTTTCTTTATGGTCTATAGCTCAAAATCACGAGATATTATATTGACAGTTTCGAGTAGTGATTCCTTGAGAATTATTACATGTTGATCTGAACTGAATTGCATCTCGAAGCCCTCTAGTGGTACGATTTCGATTTATTAATGTCGCCCTAAGAAGCAACACGAAGGCTACTGGTGACAGACCACGTAATCTTGAACGATGGTCAAGTGTCGAGGACGATGGGTTGGTACCTTATCCCCTAACTTCCACATCACCCCAACGTTAGGACTTTGAGTCGCGAAGAATTTAATGTGCGTCATCCCCGCCACACAACGTAGCCGCAGTAGCGTAATGTTTATGGTCACAAGCTAACGGCCGGCGTTAATTTCGAGGGTTTTGAGTCCTGATTTCATTAATGATCCGCCATGTAGCAAGGGTGATGCACGTTAAATCTGTCGAGGCTCCAATTCTTTCCCTTAGAGTGATGTGTCAATTTGAAGAGGGAGGGGCCAGCTGAGGTGTCGTCTTCGTCATTTGACAGAGGCTTAAAATTGTTAGGTTCTTCGGCAGTGGCCCTCGTGTTGCTTCTCAATGCGAAGTTAGTAAACAATCAATCAATTCTCCAAAATTTCACACAAAGTTTTTGAGGCACAATTATAATCAGTGTGTATAATAGTCCTCATTATTCTACACGAATATCCTTAGTCGACTCGAATCTTGAATTATTGACCTTCGCTCACTACTACAAATGTATCTCGATCCCTAAAGGACAATTGAAGTGCGAGAGTGTTCAAACTAATCCATATATTTAAACAAATAATTGACTTTGCTGGTATAATCCTTGTTAAAAGTCATGCAAGGAAGCATGTTTTATTGAAATATGATTCCTTGTTTTAAGTATGTTGACTTTTTTTCAGGCTCGAGTAATAGTTAATTGAACAGCTCTTAGTTTAGTTTTTATTAACGTCGCACTAGAAGCAACACGAGGGATATTGGCGACGGACCTCGTAATTTTGAACCACGATCAAGTGACGAGGACGACATCTGAGCTGGCACCCCCCCCTCTCCTAACATCCACACCACACCAACGGGAGGACTTTGAGCCCCGACAGATTTAACGTGCATCGGCCACGTCTACACGGCGGGTCTTTGGCGGCCAAGGATCAAACCCGCGACTGAAAGAAAACCGCCGGCCACGAATCCGAAACCTTGACCACTAGGCTACTGCGGCCTTGAACAGCTCTTAAAAGACGAGAATCAAATTATAACTACCTCAATTAACAATCCTTAATCAGTTATTACTCTTATAGTTTATTCTAAATCCTTATTAGTATCTTATGAATGAACTTCTGGTGAAACATTAATTTAACCGTAGAAATTTCAATATAAATCGAATTTGACCCATTTATTAGCCTCCAGATATCCGAGTCAATAAATTGGTTGGTTGTTCAACTTAATGTTTCTTTAAAGTTATTTAAAGTCTATTGACGACGGACCTCGTAATTTTGAAACTCGATCAAGTGATCAGGAAGATCTGGAATCCTAATATCGAATTTCTTTCAAATTAATATATTATACGCAATATAAAGCGTAAAATAATGCAGGTGGCGCTGAAGGTAAGGGTTTCATATATCAGTATAAAAGAAGTTCATTCATTATCTGTATACTTTAATTAGCTACTTGAGTGATTGAAGACTTCTGCTAGTCTAGTGGGATCCCTTGTTTTCCATTTTCAGCATGAAAACTGAAAAACCGAAAAAGATATACGTTGCTTGTGAAGTTGGTTCTGCGGAAAATACTACGCGTAACGTTTGTAATGTTTATCAACCGCTTTCACCAAAGAAATTTGTGAACCGTTATTTTCCTGTTATACAAGAATGTTTTTGTACGAACGTTGTAAAGAGAACTTCCACTGGGTAAGCTATTTCTAGTATTATTGACCTTTCCAGTTGGTTCCTAATTTGGCTCTTGCGCCATTACAACTTACTATCACTCACTCACTCACTCACTTTCCAGTTGGTTTCGATGACTTAAGTACTTTTGAAACAAAAAAATTAATATTGAACGAAATTTTCTAAAATGGGTATAAACTCTAGATTCGAGCTTTTGATTACTTAAACTTTCTTCTAAAATCACTGGGGTTTTTACTGTAGTTTAGTTTTCAATCTGTTCGTGGAGGGAAAGCGGTATTGAAACTTGCAGTTTGTTGTTAAAAACATTACTCTCGGTTGAAGTGTTCCTTGCGCCATAAAACAAAGTAGTTACTCGCTCACTGTTTAAATATCCCCTCAGGAGCTTGGGTTTTAGGTGGGTATAGGCATCATGAGCGCGAGGTACCCTAGTAATTTTTCCCTTATGGGAATACGGCCACGGTAGCCAAGTGGTCACGGACTCGTGGCCGACGTTGTTTTCGTAGATATGTGCGTTCGAGTCTGGATACCCCTATAAACTCGCCGTGTAGCGAGGCTAATGCAGGTTAAATCTGATCAAGATCCTAAGTCTTCTTGCTAGCGTGTTGTATGGAAGTTTAGAGAGGAAAGTGCCAGCTCGGGTGTCGTCTCTTGACAAGGCTCTAAAGTCGCCAAGACAGTCACCAATAGCCCTAGTTTCTTCTCAGTACGACGTTGATAAGCATCGTACAATCTAGCTTCTGTTTTCGGTAAACACGGAGGACGCGCCCAAAGGTTACCTCGGCGATTTTAATTTTGGATCCTCCTTGTCAATCAATTTTTAACTTTCTTTCTTTTCAAACGTCTAGATGACAGTTACAACTTGTTTTGTTCGGCATGGCCACATCTGTCGCTAGATCCGTTAAAATACTATAGTTCACTCCAGCTCTATATTGGTTAAAAATATAGATGTCTAATACAAAAAGTTGCTGTAATAAAACTATTGCTTTGGTTACATTATATAAACAAGGTAGTTTACAAGTATTCGACAAAACGAGAATTTAGGGTTTTTATTTTGTCATAGTGAGATTGCTTCCGGAAATCTCTTGTCTATCAATTTCCCGGAGAAGTAAAATTGAGCATTTTGCGATGCATTTTCCTGATTCCAAAACTAAGTCGGCAAAATTGGATTCCAAAGCAAAACTAGATGCGTGGTTGCGATAGTCATGGCAGTCGAAGGTTCTATCTTTGATGCCACTAAAAAGACCCATGTTGCCGCGGCTGATGCATGTTAAATCTGTCGGGGGGCCCAAAGTCTTTCCGTTGGTTTGGTGTGGAAGTTGGGAGAGGAAGTGCCAGCTCGGGTGTCGTCCTCGTCACTTGTCCGTCGCCAATAGATTCTTCTATTGTTTCTAGTGTAATGTTGCTTCTAGTGCAACGTTAATAAAACCAAACTAATTTTTTCGATGCAAATGCATCTAAGCGTTCTGGGCACATGCTTCACTAAGGTCCACTTTAGTTGGATACTCGAGAATTCCTCGAATCAAATAAGACTAACCATTTCCATAAAGAAATGGCTTGAAGTTATTCTTGGATCTTATTATAAATAAAATACTTGGATAAAATTAACTTTACGTCATACTGGCAACTATAGGAATATTGTCAAGTTTTCTTCATGTGCAAGAGTTATATTTTGGTCCTCGATCGGAGAGTGGTGCATAGCCTTCTCCGCACCTCGAGTTGGCCGGCCCTGTTCCAGGGATAAAGTTGCACAGATAAATAAATATGCGCATCACTTTATACAAAAGCTCTCGAGTGAGAAACGCCAGATTATCTCTGTAACAGCGACACTGGGCTTAAGGGTACCAGGACATGCGAGGAATTCTTCAAGACTCGTTGTGATGTATCTTATCAAATTATTAGCAGAGCTGAGGTATTTGTGTACCTAGAGATATTTCAATCATTCTATAGAACTATAACATGAATTCTTCAAAAAAAATATTTCTCCTTGGTTGAATATGGACACTCTTTTGAGATATTTGGGGCCGCGGTAGCCTAGTGGTCAAGGTAGCGGCCGGCGGTTTTCGTTCAGTTGCGGATTCGATCCTTGGCCGCCAAAGACTCGCCGTGTAGCCGGGGCTGATGCACATTAAATCTGTTCGGGGCCCAAAGTCCTCCCGTTGGCGTGGTGTGGATGTTAGGAGAGGGGGTGCCAGCTCTGGTGTCGTCCTCGTCACTAAACCGTGGTTCAAAATTGCGAAGTCCGTCGCCAAGAGCCCTCGTGTTGCTTCTAGTGCGACATTAATAAAAACTAAACTTGAGATATATTTGCATTTGGGTATCATTTTAAAGAGAACTATTGCGCAATATGGTTCCAAGTTTTTTATGCTTCTGTATAAGGTACTTATACATATTGTAATGTAAAATATTGCATGAATGCAAAATATTTCTTTAAGTAATACTAAATTTTTATATGGGAATTTTCCACAGTTACAAAGTTCTGTAACTTTTTCAAAGAGAATGAATGGTAATACCACAAAAGTAGGTTCACTATATCTTGTGTATTGTTTTCTATACGATTAAAATATTTCGTGGATTTATGTAATATTTTTAAAATGGTACCATAAATTCAAACATATCTGAAGTCGTGTCAATTTTCAACTCTAGGTCAAAAAGTTTCTTTCCCTTAAAGGCATTTTTATATAGTACAATAAAATACCTGAAATATCATCACTACGCGCACTATTCTGAAGCTGTAAGAATAATTTCTAAAACATAAATGTCAAAGACTGTTTTAAGATCGGCATTTTATTTCCCCTAGTGTCCTGGTACCCTTCAAATTCGTATCTCAATTGTCGCGTTGTCGTGACTGTAGAGTGCAAAGAGTTAATATTTTGATAAACTAGTGTTACAACCAAGTGAACTTACTGTAAAATGGGGAGAGGGTTTTTTCTTTGTTTGAATTTCAATACGCAAGTATACATATAGATTTTAATTGTATCGTAGGGTTTTTTCTTTGTTTGAATTTCAATACGCAAGTATACATATAGATTTTAATTGTATCGTAGGGTTTGAATCTCCTCTTCGTAATTTTAAATGCAAATAACTTCGGACTATTTCATAATTTCAATTACTGGATAAAACTTTCGATAATTAACTTCTGGAGATGGTTAAGTGTTCTTCGTATTTGATCACCTCGAGAAATTCTAATTTCTTAAATTCTAGTAAAATATAATGGCAAAAGTAGTCTCTCAAATGTATTTGAAAACAAGTTTCTAAATTTAAGCATGAATAGCAACTTGTATGTCTCCGCGATCGTGACGACTATTAAAAAATATAATCAATGAAACACTGTTTTCAGAAAACTAACATTAATTTTAATGAATTCAATATCTAACGTATCTTGGAATAAAAGCATCGCTAAAAATAGTAAATAGGCTTCCAAAATGCACGCTATTGCTTTGTGCCCTTGAATGGTATAAAATGAAATTGCTCTTCATTATCCAAAGATTGTCTTCTATTATGGCGCCATCTAGAGTGCAATATTATAACCAATATCTAAAATCTTTGTCTTGTACGTAGTATAATTTTCAATTTTCACCTATTGCCATATTAAAACCTTTATTTCTTATGAAAACTTTATCCATAGCCTCTTTGATTTCTAAGATATTCATTAAAGTTGTCATCTGTAATCCTTTTTGAGTTGAATATTCTTAATTGTTAATACTTGTATCCTATGAGGTTTACTCTCGTTGCGATGCACTAAAATGAGTACCCAGCGACTGGGGGTATAGCCGGGCACCCTGCCCCTGGGGATTATATCAGGGGATGCCTTCAGGTAAGTACGGGCATCATGACCCCGAGGCACCCTAGTGATCTTTCTTTCCTATGGGGTTTACTGTCTTTGGTAAACACGGGTGACGCACTCCCGGGATACCCTAGCAATCCTTTATTTCTGACCCTCCTTGTCAACCACTTTATCTTTTTCAACTTCACGTCTAGACCACAGTTGAATCTTGTTTGGCGCTACATAGCCATATCTGTCTCTTGCGCCAATAAACTTTACATTCACTCACTCGTTGCGATGCACAGGTTATAAGTCTTCTAGATTTCCTAATGATCATTTTCATCTGTAGAATCTCATTTTAATTAGTTTTAAACTTGTCTGATTTATAGGGAAACTCCACCGCAATTTTTTTGCACTTTTACATAAAATGGCTTCACAACATTTAAGCTTTGTCATTTTGAATGGCGTAAAAACTAGTTTTCAGCAAGTGTTTTGCGCAGTTTAACCAGATTTGAATGTTGCGCCATTAAACTATACTGTCGCTTTTAATCTCGTTATTCCATCCTTTCTTGCTTTAGACTTTAGTCTAGATCACATTTTCGTGAATTAACAAGATATTTGCACAGCTTGGCCAAATATGAAACTTAAACCGAAAAACTTGCCGTCTCGAGTCTTCAGCTATCTTGCTTGATAACATTGGTTTTGAAGTTGCTCGTCAAGTGTTCAAGTAATTCCTACACAATGTTTCGGTTTTATGCTGTTAAGGTACGCTGTATTGACCTAAAATTAACTTTCAATAAATGAATGAGCTGTCTGCTAATCGTTACTGATAAATTCTATTTTTAAATGCTCTAGCTTCTGTATAACATTTTCAATCTTGATGACTTAAAGCGCTTTCAATATCTTCAAATATTTGACTAGATGCATTTTTAACTGCAATTGATTTTACAAGCTTTCAACTTTATTTTAAAATGACTAATTTAATAAAACTAATTCTGTCATCGAAATCCATAAGACAAATGGGTGATTGTTTCAAATATACTTTAACGGTAAAAAATCAAATTTTTTAAAGTCCAAACGGTGCCTCTTTATAAAATATATAAGTTTTTCCTGAACTCTTAAACGAGACTATGCTGGCTTGGATTTCATCAAAATGCAAATTATCGGTGATAATTTTAAGCTACCATTGTGTATTAACAGATGGCAGCACAAGTTGATTTTCTGGAAAGTCGCTGAGATACAGATTCTTAAATCCAACGGAGGATTATCTATTTAGGGCAGGAAAACTTGATGCTAAAGAGAATGCTTAAACTCTTGCAGATAAAACATTATCCACATCGTACTGATCTAAAGAGCCGGATGGTTTTGTAGTATTGATATCCTCGGATGTTAGCTCGAGAAAACTAGTTAATTCTACTTGTAGTTTCGGATATCTTGCGCCATGAAACCCAACGATAACTCCAGTTTCGGATTTATTTTAAAGTTTTAGAGTTCACTATTTAAACTCGGATCAGCGAAAATTGCCGAGTGAATGATGATTGAATTCGAACGGAACACTAAACTCTTAATGTCCCGGTATGGAAGGTGGTGAATTAAGTACAAATTCGTGTCTTCACTGCTTGATCGTAGTGTGTGGGGGAGGAATTAAAACGTGAATTGCTTAGACCCTGTTCTCTAGCTGCGGTATTTAGCTCTACTAAAAGTAAAATAACTTCTCACTAGAGCAATAATTGCAAATTTTGATAGAATACTAGACTGCATTATATACGGGAAGTTTTAGATATGCACAAGAATTGGAGTACATGGTTTAAGTATTCATAACACTCTGTTAATCGTTGGACACTAAAATTTTAAGAATATCTTGCCAGGAGGTCTTGGTAAGAGGCTTTCTTATTTAGGAAAGCACGGATATAAACTCGAGGAATCTTGATCCCTCATAAGGGGCTACTTGGTAAAAAGACGGGTGACGCGCCCCAGGATACCCTAGTGATTCTGTTCTATTTCGACGCGCCTTGTTAATTATTTTAATCTTTCTCATTTTTAAAGTCTAAACAGTTGTACATTTGGCACAACATGGCGAAATTCGGTTCTTGCGCCATTGAACTAGACTGTAGCTCTCGCAGCAATATAATTAAACTAGTTCTCGTGGGTTGAAGATGAAATCCATATCGGCTTGAGTATCTCCCTCGCCACTCGATCGCTTCTCGAAAAAACTAGCGATATTTCCCATGGCGTTTACTCTTTGGTAAACACGGGTGACACCCCTCCCCTCCTGAGATACCCTAGCGATCCTTTTTCTATTTTTGACCTTTGTCAATCTATATTTTCATTTTCACAACAGGAACTGGCCGCGGTAGCCTAGTGGTCATGGCTTCGGATTTGTGGTCGATGGTTTTCGTTCAGACGCGGGTTCGATCCTTGATCGCCGAAGACCCGCCTTGTAGCCGGGGCTGATGCACGTTAAATCTGTTCGGGGCCCCAAATCCTCCCGTTGGCGTGGTGTGGATGTTAGGAGAGGGGGTGCCAGCTCGGGTGTCGTCCTCGTCACTTAACCGTGGTTCAAAATTACGAGGTCCATCGCCAATAGCCCTCGTGTTGCTTTTAATGCGACGTTAATAAACTAAACTGTCTTGCATGCTTCACCAGGTACTAGACTTCAGTTAAGTACGGGCATCATGACCCCGAGGCCCCCTAGTGATCTTTTCTTTCCTATGGGTTTACTGTCTTTGGTAAACACAGGTGACTCGCCCCGGGTTTTTCCGACACTCTTTGTCAACCAATTTTTATCTACAATTTTCACATCTGGACCACAGTTAAATCTTGTTTGGCGCAGTATGGCCACACCTGGCTCTTGCGCCATAAAACTTCACAATCACTACGTTTCTCGAAAATATGTCTACGATATTCCTCGTGTAACTCCAGGGTGGCGTTAATAAATTCTAACCAAATGGAGCTTTTCTCAATTGAAACCGATTAATAAATTTAATGGCTTGCATATATAAATCGAACTGGGATGTTTTAAATGGATATTAACAACTGTAGATAAAGTTACGCATTTATTTGATCAATCTAAATTGCAATTTAGTTTTGAAAATAAAATCTAGTCTTAATCTGTTTATTGAAAAGATTTTAAGAAATCCTAGAACTAGGCATATTCATTGCAATTTAAGCTGGATAAATTTAGATTAATATTTATGCACTTCTACGCTCTATCAATACTTGAAAGGGAATTGGACATTCGAAAACGTCTCTTGGAATATAATAATTACGGGAAAGTCCTAAAGTTTCCTGGTATCGGTTAAAATTATCCTTATTAAACTCTTGGAAAGCTTATTTATAAATTCAATCTGAATAAATCATGCGTTTCAGCTAAAGTTTTCTAATTGGTAAATAAGCCAAAGAGAATACTAAAATGTTTTCCTCTTCGACATTACGGACATTTTTACAAAAATCAAAACTTGGATTGTGATTCGAAGAGAGATATTAAATATGCTTGGTGCTACATGCCTAGTTCTAGTTTTTGTGCTACAAAACTAAATTGTTTTAATTTCATGAGTTTCTAACCATAAACACGTACTATTTATACGAGAGAATCTAAAGAGCTAGCGGGAATTTTAGCTCGAAATATTTGTAAGTCTCGATCTTTCTCTCGCCTTTACACCAGTAACTTACTAACTGGCAAATTAAACCATTACGAGAGTTTAACGTCCTTTTTTGTATTCACCCACGTAACAGAATTACTCGTATATCGGCGCTTTAAGTTTCTTTGAGGAAGTAAAGGTGCGTTCCCTCTCTCAAAAGTAAGTCAAGATCTTTTCAATGTAAACGTGTTTCTCAACCTTGACGCAGAATGAGTAGTTTCGGCGAGTCTCCATAGCGAAGAATTTTGGTTTGTTTACATCGAGGATCAAAATCGATTCTTCGAATTTATTAATGAATATTGTATTGCCTCTTGACACTCCTGAAAAGTATCTTTAGAGACGAATCGTGTATTTAACGTCTTAAGCATTTTTTCCGGAATATTTGGTTCGATTTTGCGTCTAAATGTAGTCTTTGTCACTTGACGAAGGTTCAAAATTACGAGGTCCGTCGCCAATAACCATGTTGCTTCTAGTATGATGTTAATGAAAACTAAACCCGATACCACTAAAGATCCGTTGGCCTGATCCACTATAAACCTACTCGAGGTCTCAAGCTCTTCCGTTGGCATGGCTTTTAACTTTTCTTATTTTTCTGCGTTTGATTCGTATTTTTAAAAATTTTTACACTGATATAATTTAACGAGTGTTTGGCGCAGCATAGCCTGTTTTGGCTCTTGCACCATTAAAATCCACAGTAACTCGCTCCCCCCGTTGGCATGGCCGCTGTTGCACAATGATTAAGAAATCTAACTCGCAGCCAGCAGTTCCTATGTGGTTTACTGTCTTTGGTAAACACGGGTGACGCACTCCCGGGATACCCTAGCAATCCTTCTCTATTTTCGACCCTCCTTGTCAACCATTTCTACCTTTTTCCCAACTTCACGTCTAGACCACAGTTTAATCTTGTCTGGCGCAGCATAGCCATATCTGGCTCTTGCACCAATAAACTTTACATTCACTCACTCGCAGCCAGCAGTGTTCGACGAGTCGTGGGTTTAATCCTTGATGCCACTAAAAACCCGCCGGGGTTGATGCACGTTAAATCTGTTCGGGGCCCAAATCCTCCCGGTGGTGTGGATGTTAGGAGAAGGGGTGCCAGCTCGGGTGTCGTCCTCGTCACTTAACCGTGGTTCAAAATTACGAGGTCCGTCACCAATAGCCCTCGTGTTGCTTCTAGTGCGACGTTAATAAACTATAAAAACTAAAACCTCCCGTTGGCATGGTGTGGAAGCTGGGAGGGGGGTGTCGTCCTCGTCATTTGATCGAGGTCCGTCGCCAATAGCTCTCGTGTTGCTTCTATTGCGACGTTGTTAAAGACTAAAACATGGTTCCAGATATCAGCTTTACCTTTCTTGGTGCAGCATGGCCACATTTGGCTCTTAAGCCATAAAAATACTATAAACCCAATTCAACATGACGATAGTTATAGTATCCACTCGAGAAACATCGGTCACTGTAGCAAAGTGGACATACTGAATCAACGCCGGCAGCGAGTTTAATACTAGTGCCACTGAAAACTCGTGTTGCGAAGCTGCCCGTTTTCTATCTAGGCCCAAGTCATTCAAGTGGTGTGGAAGTTTAGAGAGGATTGAAAGATAGTGTCGTCCTCGCCAAAGGCTCTTGTTTCAAAGTGTGACGTAAAAAACGATCAATCGCAATTCAGTTGCAAAACTCGATCATTCAACTCCATTCACGAGTTATAACTCTTAACCATTAGATTACGTAGCTCGAATCTCATGTTATTTCCTCCAATATTCGTTGGACTGACCAAACAATTTACGTGCCAATAATATTTAACAACCTTGAAAGTATCGAATGAAGGACTTTCAGACGAATTATGGTCTGTATAGGAGAATTGGAATTTAGCTATTCAGTGTGGCCTTGTTTTTTCGCAGCAACTCGGCTCTGTCTAGAGAGTTTATTTAAATGTCTTCAATTGTTCTTGCGACTTGAACTAATGTTTTATTCACGTTTTTTTAGCGAGACCTTAGTTTTAAGGATCATGTCGTCGTTCAGACACAATATGAACGGAATGACTTCATCTAAATACAGCAATTTCCCGTGAATTCTGCTATTCAAAAAGAGTAGTTTTGTGGCTTACTATTTCGATTGCTTCTGAATCAAAGTTGTTCGCTTAGATCCAATTGTTTCAAAGGAAAATTGATCAGCATAAATCAGGTTAGGCTTTTGCGCTATAAATCCATCCTCGCGCTAGGAGGTTTGCCTTAAAGTAGGTTTGGGCATAATGACCTGAAGAGTCTTGTGATAGTTTCTTTTCCATGGGGCTTACAGTCTCTGAACACGGATTATTTCCCCGGTATACCTTAGCTATCCTTCCATTTTCGACCCTCGTCAAAAAAATTTTTAAACGTCTAAATCACTAATGCCTCGTTTGTCTAAGTAGCTATATGGCTCTTGCGCCATTAAACTTTACCACCCCATATCCTCCCATTGACGTGATGTGGAAGTTAGGAGAAACTAGTGCTAGGTCGTGTGTCGTCGATTGACCGAGCCTTAAAATTGCGAGGTTCGTTACCAACAGCCTTCATATGCGAAGTTGATAAGAGATCGGTTTTAATGGATTTTGTTTGAAGATATTTCCTTTATTTGTATCTTATTTGTGACATGGGGAAGCTGTTTTAATAATTTCTCCCTTTTAAAGTTAAAGAAATTCCTCCAAGGATTTCTAAATTCCTTTTAAAAATTTTTTTCTTAAAATGAGTAGAAAGCTGTCGTATCCGGTTATGAAATTCTAGAGCAGCGTTAATATCAAACTATGGTTTTAACACATTCGCTATCCAAAATTCTCTAAGGGGTCCGGGATCCTTCAAAATGTTTGATGTTTTGAAAAAGTGTTACAGCCCCATCTTTTTAGAAAAGCAAGCTTCACTACAGTACCAGAACTTCCAGTAAATAGAAATTTAAACCAACTTTATTTTCTAAATAACTTCATTTTTTTTTTAACAAATAAATTCCAAGAAGTCTTGCGCGTAAGCTATACAGGTATTAAATTTCATACATGTTCAAATTTTTAAAGTATGTACAGCTTAAAAGTTTTTCTATTGGATAACATTTGTAAAAATAGTACCTCAAAATTACGAAAATATTTCCCAGATGCAACATTGATGTGTCGAATTTGTATTGACATTTAAAGTTACTCGGCTCGTATTAATGTATATGGCAAAAGTATAATTCAATTTTTTCATCGGTAAGTTGCATTGGTTTAAAAATCCATATTTCCGCATGGGTAGATAAATTATTAATCTTGAGCCGCGCCCCCGCCTTAACGAATTGAAATAAAACTGAAAATCTACATTAATAGTTGTCCGATTTGATGGGTCATTCCATCTTGGTCTGTAAAGTGAACAAGGTCAACTTCGCCTAAGTATGGATTTCTAGGAAACTAAACTTTTTGCGTATATTGTATCGACATTCTTTTGAGTTTCTTTAACCTTCAGATATTATATGGGATTTAGTTTTATTCAGCCGCTTCTGAGTCAATGGACCGATAAAATCCCAGTCTGATTTGCAGCAACAATTCTAGAATATCGTAAATCTTATCCTTTCATAGTTTCTTGCGAGATATTTCCAAAAAGTAAAATCTTTCAAAAAATCAGGAAATGGGAATATGCGAAAATATCGCTTGAGGAAGTTCATATCTTAACGCTAGAATTTCCAAGCCTGTCCGAGAAGACTCTTCACCTTTTGAAACTGCAAAGAAAGTAACAGACCTTTTTAAAATTGTTTTTAAATGCCACCTTTTCGTCATGGAAGAATGAGCATTTAGTTAAAATGAAATATTTCCTAGTTTAAGATCAACACCATTAAAATTAATGGATTGAAAGTGAAAGTATCTGGATCGTTCCTAGATTGTATAATTACTTTTTGGATCTTTTAAAGCTGAATGGTGAAGGCAGTCTTCGCGTAATGTCGAGGATAGAACCAAAAATTGGAACACTTTCTCCATAACAAAACGATAGAACTTTAACTTTATATTCTGATTTCACTATCTTACAAAGCAGCATATTTAACGCTTCACATTATCATCCGAGGAGCCGCGGTAGATTGGTCATGATCCCGGGCTCGCGGCAGGCAGTTTGTCTAGTCCCGGGTTCGAGCCTCGATGCCACGAAAGACCCGCCGTGTAGCCGGGGCTGATGCACGTTAAATCTGTCGGGGACCAAAAATCTTCCCGTTGGCGTGGTGGGGCAGTTGGGAGGGGGTGCCAGCTAAGGTGTCGTCCTCGTCACTTGACCATGGTTCAAAATTACGAGGTCCATCGCCAATAGCCCTCGTGTTGCTGCTAGTGCGACTTTAATTAATCCTTAATCGTTTAATTTTAGTTTTTACGTTATCAAATTGAAAGTTTGGCAACTTGTATTGAATTTAAAGTAAAATTTTAATGCTGATAATTATGTAGTAAACTGCTTTATCCGCGACTTTCGTTTTGATTTTCCTCTCGTGATTAAAGGATAAAGAAACGTCGCTGAAAACTCGTGATATTGTAATAAATCATTCAAGATGAGTTGTCGGTACAAGGATTTGTATTGTAAAGCGGTCATTTTACAGTACGTTATTTAAAGTACTATAGTTAAATGTTAAACTGTGATTACTTTATAATTGCCCACATGTTTTGGATACACTCCAGACTTGTAATTTAACACTTGTGGTAATTTCATTGAAAAGAGAATTTTAAAAATGGTGTCAACTTAAGTTATAAAATACATTGAAGTAACAGATAAATTTATCCCAAATATTGTAAAATTTGTTCACTAAAAAAAATTTAGAAACTGCTGGAGTTAACTTCAACGAAACTAATATCGAAATGAAATTGGATTAACGCCGACGTTTTCAATTTGAATGCAAAAAAAACTTTGCTTTGATATTTAAAAATTTCCAAGCATTCAGAAAAATCCGTCTAATTGATCTAAAAAAAATTTTGAAAAGTAAAGATTTTATGTTGAACAAATATCCTATTTGTGGTAACCCACTTGGTGTTTAAGTACGCGAGAAACTATGAATATTTGAATTGATCTAACTGACGGAGAAGCGGTATTGGAAAGTCAATTATTCTAGATACTAACTCGACGAAATGTTTGGCGCAGCTTGGCCAGTTCTGGTTTTCGCGTCAATAAACTTTGTCAACAGTATATAAACTCACGAGGCCTATGGCGTAAGTTGCCAACCTGAAATTCAAATTCCGTGATGAATTATTCCCATAAAATTTGGCATTAATTGTTTAGCTTTCAATGTATTCTCGCTGCAATTTAATCGTCTGCACTTAGCTTAGGGGGTCATAGTCGCGGTTTCGGGCGGTACCACAAAAGACCACCGTGTAGCCGGGGCTGATGCACGTTAGAACTGTTAGGAGAGGGGTGCTAGCTCGGGTTTCGTCCTCGTCACTTGACCGTGGTTCAAAATTACGAGGTCCGTCGCCAATAGCGACCCGTATGGTGACCGGGAATGACAGAATAGTCCCACTGTAGTTCATGCATGTCGTCAGAAGCTACTAAAATGGGTACCTAGCGTTTGGGGGTATAGCCCCGGCTACACACACGGGATGTAGCAGGGGCTGATGGACGTTAAATCTGTCGGGGGGGCGAAAGTCCTCCCGATGGTGTGGAAGTTAGGAGAGGGGGGTGCCAGCTCGGGTGTCGTCCTCGTCACTTGACCGTGGTTCAAAATTACGAGGTCCGTTGCCAATAGCCCTCGTGTTGCTTCTAGTGCGACGTTAATATAAACTAAACTAAAACTGAGAATAGGGCCGGGCACCCGACCCCTGGGGATTATATCGGGGGAAGTCGGGGACTTTCCTTCTTCAGGTATGTAGGGTGCAACGGGGTCATGATGCCCGTAATGATTTTCTTTCCCGTGGGGTTTACTGTCTTTGGTAAACACGGGTGACGCACTCCCGGGATACCCTTGCGATCCTTCTCTATTTTCGACCCTCCTTGTCAACCACTTTGGTCTAGACGTGACGTTGAAAAAAGACTAATCTTGTTTGGCGCAGCATAACCATATCTGGCTCTTGCGCCAATAAGCTTTACATTCACTCACCATCGCCAATAGCTCTCGTGTTGTTTCTAGTGCGACGTTAATAAAAACTAAACTCGGGTGTCGTACTCTTCACTTGATCGAGGTTCAAAATTACGGGGTCTGTCGCCAACAGACTACGTGTCTACTTGTGCGCCATTAATAAAAACCAAAAAAAACCCTTTCCACTCCTTTTGTCATTCATAATGCGACATTTAAAATATAAATCTTAAATCTGCTGTTACGGTGGCACTCTTACTTGAGCGATAAAGTATGAAATGAGTTTCTCCAAAAGGTAACGGATAGGAAAGAATTTTTATAATTTTTCGGGAAACTTGCTTGTATATGGGCGAGTTTCCAGAAGTCTCTATGAAAAGATGCTTGGCGTAATGTCTTGATTTCGAATATTTATAAATTTGAATATATTTTGTATAATGTTGCCTAGGGACATGGGTTTATTGCAGCAACACCATATTCTTTTATATTATGTACCCTTCTTAGTACTGAATGTTGGTGTACTATATTAGTCGCTAGGTAGGAGTGCAAAGGGTTGAATTTTAATATTTGATACCATGTTCACTCCCTTGAAACTGCATCCTTAAATTTTGTATTACGAGTTTCAAGACGCTTTTGCACATCTTCAAATGAAATATATAAACGATCGGTAATAAAGATCTTTAGTTACTCTTTCTCAAACGGATCTGAAAGTAGTTTCGAAATTAAATTTCGATGACGCACAAATTTCATGCTAGGTTTTCCATCACTCTTGGTTTATTTCTTTAGTATTTACTAATAAAATAAACTTTTAATGGCCTGCTGTGTCGTCACAAGCTGCAATTAACTCTTGCTAAACTAGGAATGTAAAAAATGTATACAACATTCTTCTAGTTTTCATTTTCTGCGGTTAAAATGGGTTTTTCATTTGAAGCAGAAATCAAAATCGCTCCTTGCTAAAAGCATTTTATCTAAACCGGTTCCTTTCTATTTTGAAAGTAGGTTAAACACTGAGGTGTAGCAGGTGTTATCGCTATTGGTGCCTAAAGGCACTCGCATACCAAAGTGATAGCGAAGCGGTTCTACATTGCTGTTGCAACTTTCAAGCGTTTCCAATAATCTTTAATCTGAAAGATTGGTTTGCGACTCTTGTTTGTCGCGGATTAGTGACGAAAGAAATTAATACTCTCCAGTAGGAATTGTATAATGCTTTCATTAAGCGGGGCTTGTAACAACGCTAGTATATTATGTTCACTTGAACAATTGCGTTAATTGCGACGAAATTCCAAGAATTTTCAGATCGATGCAAACCATTGAGTACACACTTTTAACTATAGTGTGATCTAATCTTTGTCTTGGTTGCGGTAGCCTAGTGGTCATGGTTTCGGATTCGTGACCGGGGTTTTCGTTCATTCGCGGGTTCGATCCTTGGTCTCTAAAGGCCCGCCGTGTAGCCGGGGACTCGTGTGGTGACAGAATAGTTCCACTGTAGTTCATGCATGTCGTAAGAGGCTACTAAAATGGGTACCCAGCTACCGGGGGCATAGCGGGGCACCCTGCCCCTGGGGGATTATATCGGGGGACCACAGGGACTTGCCTTCAGGCAAGTACGGGCATCATGACCCCGAGGCACCTTGGTGATCTTTTTCTTTCCCATGGGGTTAATTGTCTTTGGTGAACACGGGTGACGCGCCCCCGGGATACCCTAGAGATCAATCTCTATTTTCGACCCTCCTTGTCAACAAATTTGCGTCTCTTTTTTTTTTTCCACGTCTAGACCACAGTTAAATCTTTTGGCGCATCATAGCTATATTTGGCTTTTGCGCTAATAAACTTTACTTTCTCGCTTACCCTTGTCGACCAATCCATTTTCATTGTTTAACGTCTAGATCAGATTTACCTTGTTTGGCGCAATATGGCCACATCTGGCTCTTGCGCCAAAAAACTTAACTATCACTCCCTCACGTCGTGTAGCCGGGGCTGATGCACGTGAAATCAGTCGGGGCCCAAAGTCCTCCCTTTGGCGTGGAAGTTGGGAGAGGGGGTGTTAACTCGGGTGTCGTCCTACCAAATTTGTCTGGTTTTTTTTTTTCAATTTCTTGACGTCTAGACCATAGTTAAATCCTGTTTGGCGCAGCATAGCCATATCTGGTTCTTGCGCCATTAAACTTTACACTCACTCGGGTGTCGTCCTCGTCACTTGACCGAGGTTCAAAATTACGATGTCCGTCGCTAATAGCCCTCGTGTTACTTCTAGTGCGACGGTAATAAAAACTAAACTAATCTTTGCCTTGACACTGGGTTGTCTTGCATTTTTTGCTCTTTCCATTGCATTTGTCTCAAGTCTACGAATTTAATTGCATATTGAATTTTAAAGGTACATTAACTGTATTCTAAATATACACTAACGGTGAAGGTGCTTGAACATCCAGAATAGTGTCTCGGCTCTCCCACAGGGTTATGGCCGCAGTAGCCTAGTGGTCATAGTCCCGGATTCGCGGTTTTCGTCTAATGTGTTCGAGCCCTGATGCTACTAAAGGGCCGTGGTAGCCTAGTGGACTAGCGGCCGGCGGTTTTCGTTCATTCGCGGGTTTGATCCTTGGCCGCCAAAGACCCGCCGTGTAGCCGGGGCTGATGCGCGTTAAATCTGTTCGGGGCCCAACGTCTTCCCGTTGGCGTGGTGTGGAAGTTAGGAGAGGGGGTGCCAGCTCGGGTGTCGTCCTCGTCACTTGACCGTGGTTCAAAATTACGAGGTCAGTCACCAATAGCCCTCGTATTGCTTCTAGCGCAATGTTAATAAAAATTAAACTTTTGAATAGTATTTAAGATTACCTCTTTTGCAGTGCCTTGCAATTTTAATATTAGTCTTGAGTATACCAATATATTTAAATTTGGACTTTTAAAATAACTTCTTCTAATTTGTCTTCGAAAAGACTAAATTAATGTTAAATTTACTTGAACCTGGATCTGAACTTTAGACTAATTTGTTTTGATAGGAATGAGTGCTAATGCGACTGTAGTCTTGGGCACTTACCATGGATCAATTTCAAATTTTTTTGGCAATAGCGGTAGACGTTTACTCAAATTAATTCTTTTGTAGAGCAAGGGTCTGCACGTTCTCTTCACGCGCAGCCTAGAGTTCAAGATTAATTACCTCCAGCTAAAATGGGGACCTTCCCATGAGGGTTTACTGTATTTATCTTGTCACGTTAAATCAGGTCGATGTCATTCTATTGGTGTGGTGCGTAAGTTTGGAGAGGGGGTGCTAATCTGGCTTCATAAGTTACTTGACCTCGACTCAGAATTGCGAGGTCCGTCGCCAATAGTGTTGCTTCTGGAGGCACCCTAGGGATCTTCCTATGGGGTTTACTGCCTTTGGTAAACACGGATGACGCACCCTCGGGATACCTTTCTCGACGCCAATTAAACTTTCACTTTAAAAACTGCTCGCGTCGCTAGGAGACTTATCCACTCAATCCCCATTGGAGGAACTAAAAATATTCAATAAATTAAGGGAATTTATTTCGTACAAATACATTTAACGTATAATTCTAAAGCTTCTGCAGTTATAACTCTTGATCGGTAGTTTAACTCCAGTATAAAGACATCGAGGAATTGGTCTGTCTGGAGCCACATGCACTCCTGGATCAAATATTAGTCTTGCTGCATTGAGACTGGTTGCTATTTCGCATGATCTGCGCGTCGCATTCCCTCCCCGAATTTAGTGACACACCCGTTCTCTTGGGTACATTCGTGTATCGCTCACTTACGCGAGAGGGCCCACGCTCCGTAATTTTGTATTCGTTTCTGAATAAGGACTGGACTATCTTCACAATTTTTTTACGTACTGACCGGGTATAACAGACTAATCACACTGAAGCTCGTGCATGTCGTATGAGGCGACTAAAACGAGTCTCCAGCGTCTGGGGTATAGGCGATCTTTTCCTTTCATATGGGTTTACTGTCTTGGGTAAACACGGGTGACGCAACCCCGGAATACCCTAGCGATTCTTTTCGACCCTCCTTGTCAACCAATTTTTGTCTTCAATTTCTTAAAGTATAGACCCAATTTCATCTTGTTTGGCGCAGCATAGCCACATCTAGCTCTTGCACCAATGAACTACCAAGCTGTCCGATTCGTCACAGTAGAATCTAACTCTTGTGTTAAATTTCATATTCGGTTCTACTGGCTGCCCATCCTTTGAAGTATTAATTTTAAGAATTATGTGACGGATGAAATCCCATGAATCGAAAGGCCAGTTTCTCCGTAAATGTTTTATCCAACTTGTTCAATAAAGGATAATTTAGAGTAATTAGAAATCCATAGTTTTTCGGGAAGTTCAGTGACTTGGATATAAATTAATTACTTGGTCAATAGCCAGTGACTAGACTCTATCCTGGAACTTTACTTCTGCGAAATCTCTGGTTTGTTGCGTAGCTGTATTCTATACGAGAAACTCATCGAATTCACTTCAAAGACAAACATTTAGAATAAACATGCGCTTTTAAAGTAATTTAATAATTAGTTTCTTCAATTTTCAGAGATGAATTCTACATCACACTTTTCAGTAAACATTGACTTTAGGAGTGTTTAACAATCTTTGGTAAAGAACTCATTTCTTGTAGAAACGAAGGTTGTCAACAATGAAACATGAATTTAATCAAAATTTTGAGAGTTCAAAGTATCAAAAGCTAAAAAAAGTTGGATGAAAAGAACTTGACTACATAAACTCAATTTATATAGTTTATTCTTGGTGCTTAGATTTTGTAAACGTTACTTTCGTATCGCTTTTTGTCTTTCTGTATAAATTCTGCGAATAAATCAACACGAGAACTCCTTCAGAGGCTTGCCTTGAGGTAGATACTGGCATTTTGACCCCGAGACACCCTAATGATCTTCCCATGAGAATTTTGTCTTTAGTAAACGCTGGTTACCCTAGGGAACCTATTTTCGACCATTACGAGGTCCGTCGCCAATAGCCCTCTTGTTGCTTCTTGTGCTACGCTAATAAAAACTAAATAGATTTTCGACCCTCCTTTTCAGCTATTTTGTCTTCAATTTTCCTCACGCGTCTAGACTAGTTCAATCTTGTTTGGCACAGCATAGCCACATCTGGCTCTTGCGCCAGTAACTAATTCCCATGGGATTTACTGCATTTGGTAAACACGAGTGACGTGCCCTCGGGATACCCCAACAATCCTCAATCTTCGATCATCCTTGTCAATTTTTTCAAACTTCAAAACAACATCATGGCTTTACCTTTGAAACGCAAGAGCCAGATATGGCCACGCACAATTATAGTCGCTCAATACGAACACCCATGTAGTGACCGGGTATTATAGAATAATCCTACTGTCGTTCATGCATGTCGTAAGACTCTAATGGGTACCCAGCGTCTGTGATTTTAGCCGGGCACCTTGCACCTGATGATTATATCGGGGACCTCATGAACTTTCCTTCTTTAGTATGGACGTCCTGACCCCGAGGCACCCTAGCGATCTATTCTTTTCCATGGGATTTACTGTCTAAACACGGGTGACGCACCCCCGGAATACCCTAGCGATTCTTCTCTTTTCGACCCTTGTCAACCAATTTTTGTCTTTTGTTCAATTTTTTCACGTCTAGACCAGTTAAATCTTGTTTGGCGCGGCATAACCACATCTGGCTCTTGCGCCAATAACCTTCACTTTCACTCGCTCGATACTAAATCCTTTTTAACAAGTGTTTATCTTTAAAAGCTATACTTCAATTCTAGTAAATTATCCCTTTGTTTAACTTTGTTCCAAAAGAGTTTGAAAGGCAGTAATGTTAAACTCTAATCCTGTAGGCGAGGCTTTTCGCTGGTATTGACTATAAATTAATGAACAATTAAAAGTACGGACAAGATTAATAAAGAGTTTCGAAAGATAATTTTGAATGAACTTTCGAAGTGCCTATTTTTCGACATTAATATCCGACACTTTATATACCCCCCCTAGTCCTTAAAAGTAATTTCTAACCGTTTATTGTACCATTAAAGCACCTCCCGGACAGGTAAAGATACCAAGAATATCTTCATTTCGCTTGGAAATACTTTCATGAGAACTGGGTCCACGAGAGTGAAACTACCGACACGTGACCAGTTTCTTGACGTCACGTACGTAGCACCCGCTTGGAACGGTCGCTGCGTTTTCACCGCAATTGGGGTTCTGCCACCTGTGAGCAAGGAAGACTATAAACAATTTTACAGTTATCGTTTTTGAAAGGCATTGCCGTCTTCGAATGTGATAGCTGTTGGATTATTACATGATAGATAAAACTTTGTTTGGTGATCCGGGATTACTGAACTGGGATCTCTACACTCTTGAGAACAGCGAGGTAAGAATTAAACTCTTTAATTTACTAATTGAAAGTGAAAAGTTAACTCTCACTGGATGCTTACGTGCGACCCACTTTCGATGGATGCGAGGGGAGTTGTCTACAATGTTTATTGAAACACTTGAACAACAAATCTTTTCGTTGTCAATTTTGAAGTAGAATAGCGTTGTACAAAGGTTAAGAATTTTCTACATTGAAATCTTGATGGCTCTTTAAATATTCCATACTAGACTAAAAATTAAAGGTGCTTTATTAGTATATTAATGGATATTCCTTTAATTTTAAAATTTAATGGAAAGTTTGGATATAAAATTTGCACTTAAATGCTTGCATCTAGTGATACTTTGTTTCTATGCAAATTGTTTTTGTATGAATTGGCACATATATAGCTCTTAAAGGAACTCAAATGTAACAAGGTGAATCTCTTTTAAAATTTTGACTTGTTTGTATTTTGTGTTGATTTTTATTCGCTTTTAGAAACTTGCAGCTTTATGAACATTTGTGCAATAAATTGGGTAACTAAATTGTGTAAAATCTAAAGTTTGTTTTTAATTTGATAACTAGCTTAGCGTGGAATATTTAAATTTGCGCATTCCCTTGATATTAAGACTCGAAACATTGTCTCCAGATTCTGTTCCAAGCTTTGTAATATGAACTGAATGATCGAATATTCTTTTGTACATCTTGCTTCTCGTGTTCTCAAATTTAAACCAAATATATTTGACGTTTGCCATTTCTTGCTTTGTTCGCTTCAAGTTCAAATTAGGATCAAGTTGTAATATTGGGGCTTATAAATATAATTTTTATCTATACGTCACATTTTATTGCGATTGGATTTTGACTTCAAAGACGAGGAATATACGCTTGTAACCCCGCATAAGGATTGCTATTCACAGAAATTTTAAACAAGCTTTTATACAGATTTTTAATGTTTTGGGGATTAATATTCGAAATTTTACTTCAAACATTTTATTCAGTTTAAGTGGGATAATCCCTTCCCCCTCCATGATCCCTTTACGCCCCTAGTGCACAATAAGTTTTCTGAATGCATTGTTTACATTTTAAACGTCTAGGCATTTACTCGGATCGTGCGATACTGTAATGATTATATTGGTTTCATTTTGGTTCGATCGAATATTAAAATTTTTAAAGTTTATTCGAGAGCTTTTACTAGATTGCAGAAGTGTCATATTTATCATTGGTTTATAACACGCATAAAATCTAGATCAAATAAAATCGTTAACTCCAGACTTGTTAACTCTAAAATCTATTTTAAAAAATTTCTTCCCTCTAATCTTGTTGCTCTAATTAGCAAAATTTACATTTACTCAAATTGTCTTCGGGGGCTAAATTTCTTGAATGAACTGAAGAATTAAAACTTTTTAGTAATATTCGTGGAGTTTCATGCAAATTTGTCGAACTGTACTTGGGTCACAACTTGAATATTCTATTAACTGCTAATTTTGACAATCCAACGAATTTTCTTGGTTAAAATAATTTTAAATCTGAGATTAGTATTTTAAAGGAAAGTTTGTTATTGCTAGACACGATGCAAAACTTTATTGTTGCTACTCTGGTTAGATCAATACTGTTGCAACGACTTGTATTTCGACGGTAATTTTAAACTGATCAAATGATTGGAATTGGTTCCATTACTGATCTAAAATTTTCCACTATAAACTCGCCGCCTTTCTCGTTCTCTAATTTTGAAGAGGCGGTAGCCTAGTAGTTGGTCTCGAACTCGCTGTCGGCTATTCCATCGAGTAGTGGGATAAAGCCCGATGCCACTGAAAGGAACCATCGTATAATGTGGCTGGTGCACGTTAAATGCGTCAAAACTCGGTTCTCTACTTAGCGAGATACGAGAGTTTTTAGAGGAAGGTACCATCTTGGATCTAGTCACTTAAACGCGGTTCAGAATTGCGAAATTAGTCTCGAATGGGGGAGGGGGGGCTCCTATTTATAAACATCGCATTCTGAAACAATCGTGGTTCAATTGACTCATTCTGACAGTCGACAGTAATTCAAACGCGAAAATGGGAAGTGGAACTTGCTTTCTATAATTTATTGGTGAATTTTGAATTGTATTAAATGAACGGTAACCAATGTCAAAATATAGTCTTTATGTTAGTGTTCGTGATTACTTATTCGAACAGACTTTAACTCTAGGAATGATTAAGGAAATGCATGAATAAACTCGGGGTATACAAGCACTCCAAGCTAACTGTCGCTGTAATGTTAAACGTTATCAAGGGTTTCTCTTGTTCATGCACAACAGTTAATGTTACGAGTTTAGAGCTGCATTCCAAAACCGCACCCCCCACTAAACATGTCTTTATGTAGAGAAACGCTTTTAACTAGAGATCTGCGAAAGAGACGAGAGATCTGCGAAATGCTGCCAATGCGGAGAAAGTCATCCCACAAACTTCATTGGATGTGCATAAAATACCGTAAATAGACCCTCACTACCTCTGTTTAGTAAGAAAGACAATGCTGTGTGTTGGAAATAAAAAAAAACGAAAACAAAGCCCAAAACAATCGGAACCTCATCCAACCACCTCAAGCTAGCGCATCCCAAACATACTCGGCTACAATCGGGCAAACTCCTACATCTACCGTAAAACCTTACGTTCGGATAGTCTCGGATCAACAAGTCACGGACAATTTTGAAACACTAGACCAAGTAATTGCCATCGCGAAATCAAAATTCACCAAATACCAGAAGATCAGATCTGTTCTGAAACTTGTATTAATCATTGATTTTTTTTTTTTTTTTTATGTCTTCGTTGATGAGTTGTGTTCACGCATCCCACAAAATTGCTTAAAATGCTATTTGCATTCCACGAGACAACCTTTCAGAGTTTTTACAATATTTTTACGACAATAGCCCAGACATTACTGCACTACAAAAAACCTTCCTTCAACCCGCCGACCCCGGGGCACCCTAGTGATCTTCCACATTGGGTTTACTGTCTCTGGTAAACATGGGTGACGCGCACCCGGGATACTCGAGCGATCCCTCTGAAGACTCGACTCTTCAACCAATTTTAATTTTTCAGGCGTCTAGACCACAGTTGCATCTTGTTTGGCCCGGCATAGCCTCATCTGGCTCTTGCACCAATAAACTTCACTTTCTCTCACTCGTAACTCTTATCCCCTCTGCGGTGTCTGAAACCATCGGCAGCCGAAACACCAAGGACTCGTCGTGCAGCGGGGGTCACACTGGGATGGTGTGGAAGCTGGGAGAGTAGGGTACCAGGTCGGGTAAAGTCTTCATTTGATCGTGGTTCAAAATTATGAGGTATGGTCACCAAGGCCTATTGCTGCTCAATATAATCTTGTATTTAAAAACTAAACAGTCGATTGATGTCGTATGACAAAGTGGTTTTAAAATACTTTGGTGTGAAGATTCTAAATTTGATATTAGAAAAATATTTACATACGAAATTCCTGTGAACTCAATTTTGAGTTGGTATAATTTTAATGTACATGATTGTAAAGTTTTTCTTGTATACTTATTAACTAATGGAGAGTTGATTCAGTACTGTGATAGAAACGCAACGAAGTCGGAGTGTAATCTCTAGCGGTGGAAATCGATCTTTCTAGAACTTTAAACGGGTTATTTTAGCAAGTTTTCTTGTCTATCGCGGAAGTCCTATCCCAAGGCAAAAATGCAGTTTGGCAGCATCCTCATTCGAAGACCATGAACCTAACTTTCCAATTCGTGAGTTTAACGAAGGCTTAATTTGCTCGCCATCGGCTGAAGTCTGAATGGGCCAAACCTGAGAAAGTATTTTAGTAGGTCTTCTGTTACGGATGATTAATGAACAATTTCTTAAGTTTTGAGTTCTTTATACTCTGCCACATAGCTAGTATTTTAAAGGATTAGCTTGTAACTTATGTTAACTTGAAGCTGGAAATGTGAGGAGGAACGAGTCTTTTTAAATTTACTTGAATCAGAAGATTCTGAACATTGCTTATGATTTGATATTTTCTTTCACTGCGAAAGTGTTAAAATTAAAGACGTTATAAACCGGTGTCATTAATTAAATCTAATGTTTCATATTTTTACAATTCACGGTGAAATTGTTCCGTAATTGAGCATTCGAATAAAGTCGTTGAACTCTTCGGATTACTCTCTATTTTAGTTCACAATCTAATCTCTAAATCCTAATTTAGCATCTTGTCTCTACAAAATATCTTGTTAATCCATTGTATATGAACGATAATTCGAATAATGCTGCCATAGCTAAAGCGGTACACAATTTGCCTGATGGAGCCTGTAAATAGAGAACTCGAGGCTATTTTTAGCTAAAGGTCGCACACATGCTAATTAATGGAAGCTGTTAAATTAACCTTAACTCTCTCTCAACACGGACTGAAGTAAGGACTGAAGTATTTGGTTGGATTTCTTATCCTCTTAGATTAACAATAGGAGAATTCTGAGGTACATTATAAATACATTCATGTGTTCAAAATCGGTAAACTTCCAATATAAAATTCATCTAATCAGACAAATTTTAAGTTGAAATATTCGGCATTGAGAGAATTAAACTAATCCTAACGTATTTAAATCTTAATCTGTTGCCAACTCGTTTCAAACTTCATTTAATCTTTAATCGCAATTTGAGATGCCGTGATACCAATCTATGAATGAGTAAATATAAATTTCAGAGGCATACATTAAAAGTAATCTCGTTTAAGACTTCGTTAATTAGACGTGTACACACTTGAATGAATCGTTAATCCCACTTCATTACCAATTCATAAATGAATACTGGTATCCTGAAAGAATATTTTAAATTGGAATGCCTTTTCAGAAGATGTATTAACTAATGAAAAGCACTACTTTTGACTTTGAAATGTAAATCTCTAAGATATCGTAGCAAAAGTATATGAAGGACGTTCGTCATTTTAAATGTGAACATTTTCAAGTGACTGGACTCGTAACCTCTCCTTTATCTACTTTATGCAGTTTAAATTTAAAGATTCAGACTAATTAGTTTCTTTTAACAAATGGGTATTCATATAGAGGAATTTAGTGAATTTTCATAATCCAATTCGAACTCCAACTATGGCCTTCAGTTGTCAAATGAATCTTGTCCTCACGACCTGTTACGTTATATATAGAATGAACAATGCGAAGAAGCTTCAATGGCTTAACTCCTGAATAGATCTCGCTGATCTTGGTTATGCCTTGTTCTCTTAAAGAACTTAGATTTCACCTTGATAGTGACTATACTTAAAACTCCGACAAGAAGTCTTTCCGAATATCACGCTTGTATTACAAACGCGAGCCAACACTTAACCTCCTCCCCGTCGCCTCATTCGCATGTCAAGAATTTCTATTGTCAATGCGTGTAGACGCCCGTTAATCTCTATTGTTTTAAAATGAACAGCGTTTAGAAGAACAAAGGAAATCAAAGTGAATTGGTTTATCCTAAGGAGTCTTCACGAAGTAATATTTTAAAGCTCTATTAAATGGCTGAACTTAAACTGTTTTAAAACTGCTTGAACCAAAATTTAACTGTAGGAAATGCTCAACTTTCAAATGCTACAATTGAATCAAAAACGTAGGGTTAAATATCTCCTGGATTAGATAACTTTCCCAAATTATTATGAATTTGCATGAAGTACGCTGACATGGATCCAAGATTGCTTCAGTTTCAAAACTTTTGCTTTGAAAATGCTAGGAAATATAACTACGAACTTGGAATAAGAGCTCGGAAGTAAAGTAGATTTTATTGGTTTGGAATGGGTGCTTTGGGATTCTAAACCTCGAAATTTTCAATAGTTTCAAATTCCCCTCTTAAGCACATTACCTTTTTTAAAAGAAATTCAATTATTTTTCGAAAGATGCAGAGACTTCAGATTCTTAACTCTGGGAAAACTGCTGCTCTTCCCGTTACCGTTCTTCCACCGTTCCATTATCGGAATTGGGAGAACTTATTTCCGTATCTCCCGCATACAAAGTCGTGAGCAAAGCGCTAAAAATTGTCAGTGGGTGTGGTTGAATAATCTAACTTCATAGCCGGAGATTTTAAAGTAGTTAAATGGATTCTGCTACAGAATCGAAATTCGGAGCAATATGGGAAAGAATACTCGTTAAAAGAACTGCGCTTCTATATCTTTCCGAAGAGTCTCTGGAAGTGGAGAGGTACTAGTTTAAATGTTGCATTTGGACCATCATGCAGCTCGGGGTACGAATTTATGCCACTTCGTTCGGCTTATCGGGCTAGACAAATAGAAGATGGAAGGAAAATTAAGTGAAATGAAATAGTGTAGGAGATCGAGAGCAAGGACTTCAAGTCTTGCAATTGATGTTATAAATAGTTACTGTGCATTCTACCATTTCTCAAAGATGAGCAATGAATTGACATCGAACGGATTTATTCAATTCTTCAAAATGCGAAATGACAAAGAAATTTTAATGATGCGAATCGCTTAAAACTAATTCCGGAAGGCAAACTTGGATCTTGCTACCTGTGAATACTATTGGCTAAATATCTACTCGTGAGTGGTAATTCATACTTTAACTAAAGTCAATTTACGGTGTATTTACATTAAATCCTCATTCTATTATTGCTTTATCTGGAGAAGAGAGTATGATGGTAAATATTGGATAAATGTGTATTCCACTTCAAAGTAGTGATAGCTTGAAATAGCAGTAACTTCTCTTTATGAAATCATTCTCATTATCTAGAAGTCTTAATTTACTATAATTAAATTATTCGTATTTTGTATTATAGCACTGCTCGGAATAAAATGGTTAGTAGACGAAAGATCTTGTCCCGATCTCGAGATGGACTCAACAGCGACTTCACTCAAGAAGAGGAAGATGATGTATGGTTTCAAAAGGAAAGACTTTTCAAAGTAAGCTTTAATATTTTTTTTTGTAGTCATAATGAAAAACTAAATGTTTAATTAAAAAATGTAAAGGCTGTATTAACTTTATAATGCAATCGTTTAACTGTATGCTATTAACTTTATAATAACCTTTACATTCACTCGCTCCTTTCGCTTGGGGGGGGGGGGTTACACGGGTGACGTGCCCCCGAGATAACCTAGCGATCCCAATACATTTCAACTATCCGTTTCTGACAACCAATTTTAATCTTTCTATTCTGCGAAAGGGTACGCTGCCGCAGAAACTTTTGAATTTAACCTTATAATTAAAGATCTTTCAAAGCGAGATGGATCTTTATTCAAGATTGTGATTGTTTTATTAACGTCACGCAGAGAAGCAACACAAGGGCAACTGGTGACGGACATCGTAATTTCCAACCTCGGTTGAGTGACAATAATTCGATATAAAAACCAACGTTTTTAAAAACGTTTTATATGGTGGCAAAGTTTATTAGAGAAAATTATTGAAATATTAGTTAAAATTGTTAGTTATTTTTAACTTTAAAATTCACTTAAAAAGAGACATTTGTGAGAGTATTAAGAAATTCATAATACTCATAAAATCAAAACATGCATTTGAAAGTTTGTAAGTCATTCTATTAAAAAAAGAATGGGAACCAGAATTCAGAAAAAATTATTGTGATAAGACATGGCGCCAAATATTGGAAACTTTCTTTCTTGCGAATGATTACTGACTAAAAGTCAGCAACCCTTACTATCTCGGAGATAGTATCTCCCCTTTGTGAGTACAAAAAGTTTACGATACCGCATGCTGCGTGGGGAGTGCCCGGTGCTCCCAGAGGGGGAAAGAAATTTTTTCCTCGATTCTAAAAGCGCCGAGGGGAAAGAATATTTTGACTTATTGAAATATTAGTTAAAACTTGTCGCAAACGTCTAAATATTGCATTGTTAGGCGAGTACGAACGATTCCCAAAATTTCAAAGCTCTAGCTTGATGGGAAGTTGGTTAAATTAACGATCGAAAATTTGACACACACACACACACTCACACACACACACGCCAAGTGAAATTCAGAAAAACGTTGTAAAAACGCCCAAGCCGGTACCCCCAAACCAAATTTTCACTCCGCGACAATGGGAAGACTTTGTGCTTCGACCAGATTAAAAGAGCATCGGCCCCGGCTATACAGAGTCTTCCTTGGCATCAAAGCTTAAGCCACCGCCGGCCACAGGATCTCTAAATTATTTAAAATTGTTTAATATTTCAAAGTGTGTAATATGTTCAGATGTTGGATATTTCTAACTTTATTTTTACACCATCAAAAGTTGCTATTTAGAGTTCTAAAGATACTTGCAACCGAGTGTTATAACTTTAATAACAGCTGGCTTCTAGTCTTGAATGCCAAAGCTTATGCAAGATGCGAGAATTTCGCTTAACTCTTATAAATCTAGCCTAAAGAACTGACTGTAAATGCTTTCAGATTTTATTTGTCACGAAGTGGGTAGGAAAGATGGTTGCTTTCTTCTGTTCTCATTCTTTTAGTTGAATAATCTGTACTTCTGACTTGGGTTAATTATTTTGTTAGAAAATAAAAAGGCGTTCTAGTGTCTCAAACTCATTTGTAGCTACCTTTCCCATTGTTCCAGTCTGAATACAAACTTGAACAAGTCTTTGTATTTGTACGCACCATAAAAGAATAAAGTGGATCTCGAAATTTCTCTTTAAGAGTTTGTTTTCTCTATTGTACTTGGCGAAAGAAAGTAGTTTTCTATTCTTATCGTAAAAAAATTTAACAAAGGCAATTAATGTAACAAATTGAAGAGATGAGCACTTCTAAGAAATTGCAGTGTAACAATGGCTATTTTTGCGTAAAATTTCTTAATCTTGTACTAGATTCATGTAACACTATCAATTCAAAATATATCTGAAATGTCATAACTATAATTCCATCAAACTTGCTTCGTAATGTCCTATATTAATGATGGATGTTTATCTCTACCGGTAATTTTATTCAACTTGCGATATAATTAAGTTGAGAGTAATTTATCATTAAAGTGCTTTTAATGCAAGGATTTCCCGACAGCCCATCTATGTCACTCGGGAGTTTAGTCTGAAACTTTAAAGCATGTCTAGTTTCAAAACAAATGACGGAGTAAACTGTTGAAATAAGAATTTTAAAACGTGAACTAAACTTCAAATTTAGTCTTAATTCGCTGTACAATTCGTAAAAGCACGAGAGCATATTAAACACGGAATGGTGTTCCATCGGAATACTCAAGCGATCTTATTCTATTTTCGACCCCGTGGTAGTGTAGTGGTCAAGACCGGGCCGGTGGGACCTGTGGTGACCGGGTATGACGGAATAGTCCAACTGTAGCTCACGCATGTCGCAAGAGGCTACTAAAATGGGTACCCAGCGTCTGGGGTTGTAGCCGGGAACCCTGCCCCTGGGATTATATCGGGGACTGGCCTTCTTTAGGCTAGTACGGGCATCGTTACCAGAGGCACCCTAGTGATCTTTCCCATTGGGTTTACTGTCTTTGGTCAACACGGGTGACCCTAGTGTTACCCTAGCGATCTTCTATTTCCCGCCCTCTTTGTCGAACCAATTTCTCTTTATTCAATTTGTTAACGTCTGAACCAGTTGCATCTTTAGCGCAGCATAGACATGTTATATTCACTTGGGGGGGGGGGGGGGGGGGCTAGCGATCCTTCTATTTTCGACTCTCCTTGTCAACCACTTATCTTTTTCCAACTTCACGTCTAGACCACAGTTTAATCTTGTTTGGCGCAGCATAGCCATATCTGGCTCTTGCATCACTAAACTTTACATTCACTCACTTGGGGGTACCGTCTTTAGTAAACACGGGTGACGCGCCCCCGAGATACCTTAGTGATCCTAATATATTCAACCCTCCATTTTGACAACCAATTTTAATCTTTCCATTTTTTTCCAAACGTAGAGACCAGTTAAATGTTTAGCACAGCATAGCCACATCTGGCTATTGCGCCATTAAACATGACTTTCACTCGCCGCTTATCGTACAACGTTTATAACAAATGTATTTTCGATCTTTGTCAACCAATTATTACCAACGTATAGATCAGATGCATCCTGCTGTGCCAAACGTAGCCAGGTTCGGTTCTTGCGCCATATAAGCCTTGATTTGTTATGAATTTCTATTTATAAACTCTTTCTTAAATATCCTATCTTAAAGGGTTTGGTATTCATTTAGCCAAATGCTTGGCCATATTAGGCTCTTACGCCTAAAACTTATCGCTTACACTCTGTATTCTGTAGCATTTGCACCTTTTCGCCTTCGTACACACTTGTATCGTGAGTCTGAATAAAAGTGGAATTTGCTGGTTATATATTTAAACATCCTCTCGCAAATTTTCCCTTGAATGCCCATTAGTCCCACTACGATAATTTATTAATTGTTTGAGAACACTGTATTAGAATTGCGAGATTCGGATGAAATGGTTAAAATTGTAACACTTTAATGACTTTAAAATTAGGGTATTTATTTCTATATGTGAACAAAAAGGAATTTCATCATTTGAAAGTCTAAACAAGGGTTGTAAAAAAGCGTGAAACTAAACTAGAATTTCAGTAATGTGTAACGAGAATTTTCTTGATATACTATGCGGTCCGTAATGAACGTAGACTGTTTAGTATTGTGTTTACGATTTTTCTCTGAATTTTATGTATGTACTACTTTAAAATACTTTGTAGCGTTTAAAACTTTAGAAATATAAGCATCGCTCTTCAAAATGAATTGTTTAGACAGTCTAAATTCTAATGTCAGCACGTAAAACTTTCAGATGAGCTCGACTTGCGTCTAGTGCAATAACTATTGATTTCTTCTAAATTGTATAGAAATCGAATTGTATTCGTGTTTCGCTTTCAACTTGGCGTTTCTTATCCAATTTAAAAACGGTAATATTGTTTTTCATCTAAACTGGTTTGAGTAGTTGTAAGCAGCTCCGATGGTCGCATTTTGCCTCTGGCGATAGCTGACATACTTATCGGTTGACCAAGTTTTTCCTCTTTTGGGGAATGTACCTTTTACTGAATTCTGCGCTTAGTTTAAGTCTCTTTTCAACGAATTCACTTTCAGGAAGTAACTTTCTTTTTGTATGGTTTCGTTTGAATAAATCTGTTTGATAAAGCGGCAATTACACGCATCGTGGTGTTAAACCTTGATGCCGATTTTAGTTGAAAAATATTATGTAAAGGCCGCGCATGGTTGCTTTGTTACATAACATGTACAAGACAATACTGGAGTATCTATACTGGATATGAACTTGAACTGTGCTCGATCGAACTAGCATCTTCATGGTTTAAATTTTAATAGCATACAGCTTATAGAATTTAAATTTCTTAACGAGACCTCCCCATTTCAGTTTCATTAAATCTTATTTGTAAGATTAAAATATGCAGACTGAAAACATAATGGAAGAGTTTAATGTTCACTGAATGCATTAAGTTGGTTGAAATTGTAATTACAATCTTAAACACTTCATATACTAAAATGTGTAAAATTTTTGCTATTGTTAAAATAAGATTCGCTATCTTAATCTTTTTGCATCCTTCCCAATTTTAAACTTACACTTTTTTTTTTTTTTTAAGTTTATTAAGTTTCAAATTCTGTATGGCTCTGTAAATTGTCCATACGTTCTGAATGCATGAGACTAATGTTTCGGCTAAACTTGACTAGCTCCTCGGGGGAGAGGGTTCTTTAGGCAAGTATGGCCACTGCAGCCTAGTGATCATGGTCGCAGACTTGCGGCCGGCGTTTATTTCGTAGAGTTGTATGTTTGAGCCCTGACCCACTGTGTAACGGAGGTAATGCACGTTAAATATATTGAGGTTCGTAGTCCTCCCGTTTGCGTGGTGTGGAAATTCGGAGGGAAGTGCTAGCTCGAGTGTCGTTCTCGTCAATTAATAGATGCTTAAAATTGCGAGGTCCGCCGCCAATAGTCCGTATCTAGTGCGGCGTTAATAAACCAATCGGTGTCGGGATGTCTTAAAGCAAAATTTTCAGAGTATAAAGTTTCATCTCGATAGCTGCATTTGAAGCGACATTGGTTTTTTTATATACAGATTGACTTGAGTGAATTTAAAAATGGTTTTTTGCAAGTATTTGAAATAATACAAATGCTTCAACTTTATTGACTTAATGCAACAGTGAATATCTAGTATAGGGCTTTATGGTCTTAAACGAGAGTAAATACAGATCTGGAACCAATTTCTAACATGCCACTGGGACCGAACTATATGTAGTGAAAGCTATAGTTTTTGTATTAATTAGAGTTCACCTTCATAAGTGTTATTACATGTGATTAAAGGGCCACGGTAGCCTAGTGGTCAAGGTCGTGGACTAGCGGCCGGCGATTTTCGTTGTCGCGGATTCGATCCTTGATCGCCGAAGACCCGCCTTGTAGCCGGGACTGATGCACGTCAAATCTGTTAGGGGCCCAAAGTCCTCCCGTTGGATTGGCGTGGTGTGGATGTTAGGAGAGGGGGTGCCAGCTCGGGTGTCGTCCTCGTCACTTGATCGTGGTTCCAAATTACGAGGTCCGACGCCAAGAGCCCTCGTGTTGCTTCTAGTGTGACGTTAATAAAAACTAAAACTAAATCCATACAACAGCGAATTTTTCAGAAAACAATCATTTTTAATCGCATGAAGTGGTGCGTTGATTAGACATTAATCGGTTTACTACTGAACGATGTGAATAATCTTGAATGACATAATATATTTAAATTAAACTACAATACGCTTAGTAACTGTTAAATGCTATTGGGTTGTCCTCAAACGTTCGTTGTGGATCATGCTTGGCAAGACTATTCTTTTATCCCATATGGTTTTGGGATTGAATTAGTTCATGGAATTTTCAACTAGTGTTTGGTACAGCATGGCCAGAATCTGCTCTTGCGCCATAAAATTCTCTCGCTGGGCAAGACTCCAAAGGTTTTAATTACGTTTCATTAGCATGTATGGTTAATACAATTGAATGTCTTATTCAGAGTCTGCTTTAAAGGCTTGAAGTGTTTATGAAAATAACCGGGCTTTTGGAGATAGTGCAAGTTTTCGATTTTTACATCCAACTTGTCAATCACTTTTGATCTTTTTTCAACTTCACGTCTAGACCACAGTTTAATCTTGTTTGGCGCAGCATAACCATATCTGGCTCTTGCGCCACTAAACTTTACATTCACTCACTCATTTTACATCCAACTTCAAAAGTAGAGGTCTCGAATGAATACCTAGATGTGAGATGGTAGTCCAACCTGATACTCGGAAAAATCTTATTCTTAATATTTATGTAATGAACCGTAGAACAGTTTTCGGAGAATTTTAGTTTTGCAAAATTATGGGAATAGTATAAAACTACTCTTAATTTCTCAAACGGTTGCAAAGGTAACTTGAACACTAAATGACGCGCAATATCTATAATCCTAGCTTGTACGAATTGGCACGTTTGGCGAAACCGACACTGTATTTGATATTTAGTTAAACCAGTCTAGAAAGCTTAATATATTAATCTTAAACTTTGCTTTGAAATGCCTAAATGTAGAAGTTGCCGATAATTAGTTTATAAAAATAAGCATCTTTTGTACAAAGATTCTTCCCCTCGTAACTTGACATCTAAATTGTTTTGGGCAAACGACATTTTAACTTGCCTAATATAGGCTAGATTAAATCGCTTGTTTACCTTAAGCGGTTCGAGTCGTTTTGGTATTTTCTCTGTAAATTAAGTTTAAAAAAACCGATTCAAATTTTCGGATTTTCATTACGCTCGACTCTGTACCCAGTCTTCAAGATTCTATTTCATTTAAACTATTTCCTTAAATTCGCAACTAGACGTCACACTAGAGTCTTGACAGAGAGAAGAATCTTGTACCTATTTCTTAAGTCTCCCGACGGTTCGCCATTTCATTCATACAACTGTTTGATAGTTTCCTATTTTAAATTGTGACCGCGATAGCCTAGTGGTCATGGCTTCGGATTCGTGGCCTGCGGTTTTTCGTTCAGTCGCGGGTTCGATCCTTGGCCGCTAAAGATTCACCGGGGATGATGCACGTTAAATGTGTCGGGGTCCAAAGTCCTCCCGTTGGCGTGGTGTGGAAGTTGGGAGGGGGTGCCAGCTCGGGTGTCGTCCTCGTCACTTGACCGAGATTCAAAATTAGTCTCCTTTTGCTCTCGTGTTGCTTCTAGCGCGACATTAATAAAACCAAGCCAATTAACGACGGGGAAGTACAGGAGAAAAGTCTCGCTTAGCATCTATTCGGGAGCTACACGTTTCCAAGGAATCTTCTATCTGCCTCTCATCGGATGATCTCGGCATAGCTTCGAGAGAATTATGGAACTGTTGAATTGGAAAACTTGTGCATATCAACAGTCAGAGCTACATAAAGCACCCGACTATTTCCATGTCGTCAATTGGAACATTTGGGTAAAGAAAATCTCCAGAACATGCCATTAATGTCGGCTTCGGTAGATAGACACGTAAGCATAAGACCGACTGAATATTAACAAGGAATGGAGATGATACACTATTTGTTTTTAAATTTCACCCGTGTGATGACACTGTGTGAAAGAATAGTTCCACTGTAGCTCGTGCATTAGGGATTACATCGGAGGCCCTCGGAGACTTGCTTTTAGGTAGGCACGGGTATCACTCAACCGAGGCACCCTAGTGATCTTCCCCCCCCCCATGAGGTTTACTATCTTTGGTAAACATCGGTGACGTGCTCCGGGATACCCTAGCGATCCTTTATTTTCGACTTTCTTGTCAACCAAAACTTTCACACATCTAGATCAGTTTTACTTGCTCACTCGCTTACTTTTTAGGCACGGCACGGCACGGCATGGCCTGACTTATGTGCCAGATGTCGACTCATTCAAATCACAGGTGCGCCTTAGATCGGTTACAACGTGTTTGGTTTGAAATGTTTTTAATTTATTGATGGGGCACGTTAAATCCGTCGGGGCCAAAGTCTTCCCGTTGGCTGGTGTAGAAGACGGGAGAGGGGGTGCCAGCTCGGGTGTCGTCCTCGTCACTTGACAGAGGTTCAAATTTACGAAGTCCGTCGTCAATTGCCTTAGTTAATACAAACTTGACTAACTAGCGTATACGATAATTAAAACTTTCCGTAATCTTTCGTGTTTATTTCCAATTCTCCATGCAAGACTAACCATAACTCTAAACTCCAATCTTATAAATCCGCAAAAGAGTAAAATTAAGCCATGTTTTCGACTTCTGCAATGTGATTGTACCCACCATAATACCATGTATAAAATGTGGAAGTTTGTTCGATCTCTAAAATGTGTTTTTCAGACCCAGACACCCTTGTAATATTTTCCATGGAGGGTTTACTGTCTTTGTTTAACACGGGTGAAGAGTCTCCGGAAAACCCAAGCGATCCTTTTCTATTTAACCAATTTTTTTTCTTCAAATCTTTCACACGCCTAGACAAGTTTCGTCTTATTCGCCGCAATATGGCTCTTGCGCCGATAAACTTCACTATCACATCACATCTCCAGAATTTCAATCTGTTTTCGCTGCATTGCCAGATTGGGCTCATGCGATATATACCAATCACTAGCTCAATAAGTTTTTAAGTTCGCTCAATCTGTTTTTAAGATGGTACTTTTTATTAAACTTTAAATTTTCCATAATCACATAGTTAAAAGGTACACTACAGCAAATATTTTAGTGATAGTTGGAAAGAATTTGGAATTCTAATGTATTTACATAGATTTAGATTTTATGGAATTGGTTTAAAAGACGATACATGCTAAAATATCAAACGGGATGCTATATTAAATTACTATTTGTAAATGTCTTCTCTGCGAGATGAGCAATCTGATTTTGCATTCAATGAAACAAAATGTAATCTGTGGGAGAAGACTCCACCCACAATCTCATTCTTGTAACCAAATTTAATCTTGTTACAATAGTCATGCTCTAAGGATTAAGTTAAAATTTGTTCAGAAAAATGGGTCAAAGACTACATTCAACTACAGTTTTCATGCAATAGTTCACGACCTTGTCGACAGACTGCATTCATCTATTGATTTTTAATCTTTTCACCTCTAGGATCTTACAATCAATTTTCCTGATGGGATTAAAATCTAACCTAGCTTCGTGAAGAACTCTCTCCTCGAGAACTTAATCATTCATGCGTTTAAAAATCTGAACTGCGCCGCAGTCAATATCCTTATAACTAAAACAGGCTTGATACTTTGCAATTCTTTCCTATGACGTGGTCTTCGGAAGTCTTAATTTTAAAAGAACTTTGCAACTTATCACCTTCCATTACATTAGTCAAAGTGATCTGTTAAAATAACTCTCTATCCAATCACCTAAGGGTAATGCAAAACATTTGGATTGTTAATTTCAAATTAGTAACTTTATTTCTTGGCCAAAACTAAACTCGTTAATTTTACTGTATCGTGTAGCGATACTTGAATAATTTCAGATGCACGTTAAATTTGTCGTGACCTAAAGTCCTCCCTTTGGCGTGGTGAGGAAGTTAGGAGAGGTGGTGCCAGCTCGGGTGTCGTCCTCGTCTCTTGACCGTGGTTCAAAATTACGAGGTCCGTCGCCAATAGCCCTCGTGTTGCTTCTAGTGCGACGTTTATAAAAACTAAACTAAAACCGGCCATCACTAATAAAATTGGCAGAAGCTGAAATACGTTTTAACGAAAGTTTTCAATTTTAATTTTCTTCACTGACCACTTTTAATCCTTAATTTGTAATGGAATACGAGTAGAATATTTTAAATTAACCCATGTCGAAACATTCTAAATTAACCTACAGTTCAAGGTTCAAGATCTAGATTAATTAATCTTGACACACCTTTCTCTGATGCTTCGGAATGTGAAACTACAACTGTAAACCGGATCGTGACTGACGTTTCGAGCATTGGTGGGACATTGGGGTTTCTGTACATATTTCGAGGGGATTGAAATATTGGTGCCAAATTGAAAGCAGGTTTCCTTGCTTCTATGTTTTAAAGAATTCAAATACGAGAATTGAAGTTAAAATAAACCAATCGGACTCTCCGAACTGCTGTAATGATATTACTCTTAAATCTAACTTAAAATTAAGAAATCGAGCTTCAGTGACGCAGAAAAATACTGTTGCGTCTTATTTATGTTTGAGCAATGGTTTATTTGTGGCTCCAGTACGACGATTAAACGGAAGCTAGTCGAACTGTTTTCTTGCGAGTTAACTAATTTTTAAATTTTATTCCTCGTAAGTAGTGAATAAAGATCTAGTTAACGGTCTCTTATCAATCGCTACATTTAGAGTGTTAACATATTTAAGAATCGGTCCAGATAAAAGCCCTCAAATTGCGACTTTCATAATTCAACTTTTTCTATAAGCAACTTTCATTAGTCAAACTAATGTTTCTGTAAACTATCGCATCTTGCAGGATGTTAGAATTCTTATAGTGAGATTCCTTCACACGAACGTGTCTATTTTACTGTAGCATAAAATTTAACTCCAGGATTTTGAAAGCGACTATCTAAATGCTTAATTTTATTGATAAATACCCAACACTAATGTTTTAATGCTTGTAATCGGGTTGTTGCGGAATTTGATCACGCCGTAAAGAAACGATCGTATTAACTGCAATTAATACAAAGTCAACGGAACCAAAATGCTTTGTAAAGTATTAAACGGAATCGAATTACCTTCATTATCGCTTTCTGCAGACATTTGTTTTCCTTCCATTCCTGACTTATCTGAATGCTTTCGCTTGTTTGACAAGTTTCTGATCCCCTCCCACTGACCTACTTAAATTTCGTCTAGCGGCATTTTCACTTCCATTGTTCCGCAGATTTTCTTCAAAGATGGCTAAAAAATACTTTCTCTAGAGAAAATGACTTGTTTATTAAATCGTGACTAATAGAGCAAATCGGTGTATTGAAGTGTTGGTTAGTCTCGCATAGCTTAAGGGCGGAGTAAAAGTTTCCATAACTGGATAAGGCTATGCAATTCCATACTTTAAAAAATGCAGCCGTCTGAATTTTGGAGATAATATTCAGGGTTAATCACATTGTGACTTTTCTGCACTTCTACTAGGATAAGATACACGAATGTATTCTAGTGTCTAAAAGGGAGGGGGAATAGATTTTGTTCACTTAAACTTCAAAAGTTTCATCTTTGAATGTACATACTTAAAACTAATGTGTGGCTTATGAATCTCTATTTTTACCATTTCTACCATTCACCCACCCTAACACAATCTTATCTAATCATCAAATGGGTAAATGTAAGTAACATTGTATTAAAGTTTATTTTCAAGACTTATCAAGGTATGAATGTTACATGAAGTAGACTTCCAACTGGAAAATGTAATGATCGATTTGTAGTAAAGTTGCATCCAGAGTCTGATTCTATTCGACTATCGTGTAGAATTAGACAGGGGGTAGCTTTGATCCGTAAGGTGTAGTGAAGGAAGCTGCATTATGAAGTACCGGCTTGAATATTCTAGTCGCAATCTGTTAATCAAAATTGCGTAGTCGGTCATCGGATGTCGTCGCTTAGATGAGTGGTGTTGATACCAACTGAAAAGTCAAAAGCGGACTTGAGAGTTCATAAATGTAAAATTCTAGATGAATGAAGTGCAGTAGTTTCCCCATGTCTCCTAGAAAAGTGGCCGCGGTAACCTAGTAGTCAGGACAGGACTCTAAGTCGGCATTGTGTAGAGTTGTGGGATTTAAATCTTTCCAATTTTGTCGCGCATCTGGACTAGTGGCTATACTATACCAAGACCCGTGTGGTGACCGGGGATGACAGAATAGTCTCACTGTAGCTCATGCATGTCGTAAAAGGAGACTAAAATGGGTACCCAGCGTCTGGGGGTATAGCCAGGCACCCTGCCCCTGGGGATTATATCAGGGGACCTCAGGGACTTGCCTTCTTCAGGTAAGTACGGGCATCATGACCCCGAGGCACCTTAGTGATCTTTTTCTTTCCCATGGGGTTTACTGTCTTTGGTAAACACGGGTGACGCACTCCCGGGATACCCTAGCGATCCTTCTCTATTTTCGACCCTCCTTCTTGTCAACCATTTTTACCTTTTTTTCGACTTCACGTCTAGACCACAGTTTAATCTTGTTTGGCGCAGCATAGCCATATCTGGCTCTTGCGCCAATAAACTTTACAATCACTCACACTCACTATACTATACCAAACAAGATTCAACATCTGGGGAGCTCGACAGATTTATTGGCACAAAACAAAGTCCTCCTAGTGGTTCGCGGTGTGGAAGTTTGGGGATGGAGTGTCCGTTCGAGTGTTATCCTCGTCACTTAACTTCGTCTCGGAACTAGGTTAGTCACAAACGGCCCAAAGTATGTTTTTGTAAGTACAACGATCGCTTTATTTAACTTTTATTTCGAAACTATGTAATATCTTGTGTTTTGTCAAATACAGAGTGCGGGGTATTTTCACCGGGGTCACCTGTTTGCATCTCTAAACATTTTGGGAGAGTTTGGTCCCCTTGGGTATTCTACCAATAACCCGGGCCGCGGTAGCCTAGTGGTGAAGGTCGTGGACTAGCGATCGGCGTTTTTCGTTCAGTCGCGGGTTCGATCATTGGCCGCCAAAGACCCGCCGTGTAGTCGGGGCTGATGCGCATTAAATCTGTTCGGGGCCCAACGTCTTCCCGTTGGCGTGGTGTGGAAGTTAGGAGAGGGGGTGCCAGCTCTGGTGTCGTCCTCGTCATTTGACTGTGGTTCAAAATTACGAGGTCCGTCACCAATAGACCTCGTGTTTCTTCTAGTGCGACGTTAATAAATAACTAAATCTAAAATGCCTTATTGAATAACTAAATTTAAAATTTTAGTTACCTTAATCTATTAAGTGACTTGTCTAATTAAAAAAATGTAAATTTACTAAGGGGATACAGTACACTAAGATTATGATCAATAACTTCACAGGGCACTTAATCCCGGGCAAATGACCAATGTAGCAAACGGAAGACGGCCTTTATCTAAATGAGGAAATTCAATTGAATGTATATATGTAATATACAGAGCAAATGAGAAGCCAAGACATTCTTAAAATTTCTAATCAAACTTGCAAATAAAGAAATACTAGTTTATGTAGTATAAAATTTTCTTTTGTAAGATGCTTTAGACTTTAATTTATTAACCTTTTTCAGGATCACATTCAAGAAGTTCTAAATAAGTGGAAACAAATTGATGATGAAATATGGGCGAAGATAATTGTAATGGAAAGGAATCGTAGGGTTGCAAAAGCTTATGCCCGTGCTCCTGTATTGACAATAAATGGTTCAGATGATGGATTCGATGGATACAGGTATGACTTGGTTCACATTTAAATACTAGACAGATACGTGCTTGACCTAAAGCTGTTTATTTCCTGAAAATCAAATGCTTAGCTATACTTTCTATTTTAGGATTGGCCTCTGTGGGTTTGATAACCCTATGAGAGATGCAAAAACTGAAGAGATAAAGAAACATATAGGACATGTAAGCATAATTACTCCCTCTGTATGGCATAAAATTAACATTCAAAATTCCTCAGTTTTAATTTCAAACATAACTTTATTTCTTCTAGGGTGTGAAGATCAAGATGGACGAATCAGGAAATATAATGGTGAAACGGATCAGCAAGACTAATGTCTATGTCAAGGAAGTAAAATCTGAGGAAAATAGCATAGCAAATGATATTGTCATGGCTGATGGGTTATTGGAAACAGAGAAACCATTAAAGGCAAATTATTTCATTGCTAGTTTAGAATTGATTTCTTTAACACGGACATTAATTTCTATTGCCGTTCTATAAAGCAAAATCATAAAGTACTTTAGTTTCCAGATGCAGTTGATTTTGCCAATAGTAATGAAATGTAAACTTAAACTATAATCAATTTCTCATTGGAATTTTACTAGTATGATAAATAGTTGTGAAAGAATAGTCTTACTATAGCTCATGCATTTCATAAAGAGACTATGTAACTATTTTAATGTCTAGAGATATTGCCAGGTACCTTGGCTCTAGTGGTTATATCAAGGGACCTCGGGGGGGGGGGCCCTTTTTGAGTAGGTACGAGCATAGTGACCCCAAGGAACCATAGTGATCTTCCCAATAGAGTTTATGGTCTTTCTAAATGCATGTAATACGATACCCTAGCAATCTTCTATTTTAGACCATCTTTGTTATACTTTTCTATTTTTCAAACTTCTAGACCAGTTACATCTTTATCGTTCATCTCAATTAAATTCATTGTTATGTAGGAAATGGACATTATTTTAATTATATGTATATATATAAATAAGAATTGCACATAAACATTTTGACTTTCTTGTGTGCAATTGTCCTTTAAGACTCTCAATTCTGCTTTTGTTAGTTTCAAATATTTTAAATTTAGTACATTATCTTTAATTGACTTAGTTGAGTGATCTTACTACAAATATATTAAATATCTTAATTTACGTTGGTTTACCACATTTATTTTAATTTAAACTTTTAGATTAAAATTCATGATAGAGAATAAATTGTTTTGGATTGTCTTCACCTCAATTTTGATGCATTATCCCATGAAGACTCGATATAAGATTCTAGGCAATGGACAAACCTTAATCTGATTAGAATAATTCTAAGAAAATAGAATAAAAAAAAGTCTACAGGCTTGTTTCAGATTGTTTTGAAAAGCTGTTTTTTTTAATAAAATATATCCTATCTCAATATTGGAAAGTTTTATGGTTGTCATCTAGTCGGATATTAGAAAATGGATTTTTCAAAAATTATGCAAGTTTCCTTAAACTTACAACAATCATTAAACTTTCAAAATTTCAAACTAAATCCTGAATTATCTTGGATGACTTCCATTCTGAACTCTCAAGTTCTTTGACCGAGCTTTTTCTTAAGCTTTGTGTATTTGGATCATTTAACTTCATTTTTTATAATATGAATTTCTTTTTCAGTTGTTTGATATGAAGAAATTTTCCGCTAATGTTAATGGAGAAATTGGAAAAATTTATCCAGATAGAAGAAAATTAGAAAGTCAATGTATCTCTGCAATTTCCTTTGTGAAAGACTGTCCTGAACTTCTAGATTGTCCTTGTTGGGTTATGGTCATAAATGTTGTAGCTTTGGACATGCTTAGATCTAAATGGCCTTGGCCTGGTAAGAATGAATCTAATCTTGCTTGTATTGCTTCACAGTACTTTACACATTTAATCTAGGTCTTATGTACATTATATTTTCCTAATGGTATGTATCGGTTTAAAATGTAAACAGAAAAGTTTACCCTTCATAAAATACAAAGATCTAAACTTGACAATTATCTTAAATTGCTTAATGTGTAGCTCGGGGGGGAAAACAGCCTAGATTTTATGTATTTTGAGAAACCCTGTAGTAAATTTAGTTTAATTTTAACAAACTTACTTTTTAGTATCTAAACGGACAAGTGTAGATAGAATAAATGATCGTCGTCAAATGCCACTTCCAACTGAAGAGGATCCTTATAGTGTACTGAATTCATCAGATGGAGTTTCTAGAAGAATGTCAGATACTCTTCTTAAAGAGTCGAAACCTCCAAAACTTCCTCCGAGAGATCTGAATAGAGTTACTGTTCCTGTGGTAAGTCAAAATTTTCACAACATTCATAAATGGCAGAGTTGAATAAGTTATATTTTTGAATACAAAGGAAAAGTGGTATCAAAAATTAATTTAAAACTTGTCTAAGGAACAATTTGTCCTGTATTTGTTAATCTCGATGGTGGATTTAGTTATAATCCTGCAGCAACTAACCCTTGGGAAATATTGGGTTGTTCGGAAAGTAATTTCGTTTTTCCCGACAGAGGATTTAATTGTATTTTTTGCACCCAACTTCACATTTAAGCCGTATAATTTTTATATGCTTTGAGAGCTCATATAGCAAGGCTTGCATGTGAAAAATTCCAATTAGTTCTATGCAGTAGTTTTTGGTTGGTGCCCTTTTAAATACGGAGAGCGATAAGCAGCATTTTCGACATCTTACTGTTTCACTACAGAAAGGGTAAAAATGCTGTTCAAACCAGAAAGAAATTGACCAATGTGTATGGAGAAGGTGTGTTGACAGTACGCCAATGCCAGAACTGGTTCGCTAAATTTCGATCCGGCAATTTTGATGTCGAAGATGCACCACGTTCGGGAAGGCCGGTTGAAGCTGATAAAGACGCGATAAAGGCATTGGTTGATGCGAACCGGCGAATAACACGCGAGATCGGATTGAGGTTAAATTTATCAAATTAAACAGTTTATGACTACTTGAAAGGCCTGGGATTATCCTCAAAGCTCGATGTATGGGTTCCCCATGTTCTCGCAGAGAGAAATCTGTGTCGCCGCATTGACGTCTGCGATTCGCTTCTCAAACGTCGCGAAAATGATCAGTTTTTGAAGCGCATCGTCACTGGGACAAAAAATGGGTTGTGTACAACAACTTCAAACGCAAGAGGTCATGGAGCAAAAAAGATGAACCGGCTCAAACCATTTCCAAGCCGATATTCGCCAAAAAGGTGATGCTGTCTGTTTGGTGGGATTTTAAAAGAATCTTTTTTGAGCTTTTACCGGGTAACTATTAATTCGGAAGTCTACTGTCATCAGCTGGACAAACTGAATGACGCACTTCAACAGAAAAGGTCAGAACTAATTAACAGGAGAGGTGAAGAGTTTCACCAAGACAACGCGAGACCTCACACAAGTTTGGTCACTCGCCAAAAGCTTTTACAGCTTGAATGGGATACAATGTCACACCCACCATATTCTCCAGACCTGGCACCATCAGATTATTATTTGTTCTGGTCACTCTAAAATTTTTTAGACTGTAAAACCTTCACCTCAAATGAGGTCAAACCACCTCAATCAGTTTTTTGCCAGCAAAGACCAAAAATTTTATGAGCGTAGAATTATGCTACTACCAGAAAGATGATAAAAGGTGTTGGACCAGAACGGCCAATATATAATTTAATAAAGTATTTGTTTATTATACGAAAACTCTCATTTCCACAAAACTAAACTACTTTCCAAACAACCCAATAGTTGGCTCTATTTTAAATCTAAAGTCTGAAATAGTATAAATGTAATTAGTCTATAAATATTTATCTAGAGATTAAACTTTTTATTTTATACTTAAATTATTAAATTGTCATTTCTGAGTTTCATTGCTGAACTCCTTGAAAAATCAATCCGTTAAGGATTAGCTATAAAAAAAGTAATGGCTATTGTTTAGTATATCTGTATATTTCTTTGAAAAATTTAGTTACCTTAACTTTAAGTTAATACCAAACAAATTTAACTTGACAGTATAAAACATTTAATAGCAACTACTTAAGGCTTCAGATGTCTCGGGAAAACTTTTTTGTGAAAGAATGAGATTATATAGGCATTTTATTAAAATACAAAGCTGTTAAACTGCATACTACCTAGCTTTTATATATGTTAACAGGTTTGTTTGGTTTAAATGCATAAAAATGTACAAAATAAGTACTGTGCTCTTTACGAATTATGTGCCAATTGACAATCGGAATCGTTATCCAAAGGTTTATTTTTATCCCTTTACTTCGTTTTATCCTGCTTGTTTTAAACTAGTGCCTATAGGGTTTTACATTAATTTCACAGTACCAAGAGCTACAAGCAAATTAGTTGCTGTCGTAGAAACGTTATTACTCCAGGAGAAAAGGGTTGGTAAATACAGGTGATGCTCCAAGTTACTATAGCAATCTTGCTTTCTTTTCGACCCTTGTCAGACAATTTGTCTTGTGTCTAGACCACAGTTAAATCTTGTTTGGCGTAGCATAGCCACATTTGGCTCTTGCACCAATCACATTTACATCTACTTGTTCTCTGGGAGAAGTGGGGGGTTGGGGTGACTAACTAAATTTGGCAAGGAAAGGAAATATACTCAAACTTGTGTATGCAAGGACAGCATTAGTTGAGGTTCCCTCACTAGATGGCTGCACAAGTCTTGCAATACTTGGTTGTAGACGGTTAAGAAAGTAAGCAAATATTTTGAAGTTTATGTTTGTTATTGTATAATAAATACAATAGATACACAACAGTAAAGTAAATCATTGTTAATTCCTAAAGTTAATTTTATTTTTGTTCATTAATATTAGTTAAATTGTGATCATGCTTTTAACTGTAAAACTAACTGTGATAGTTGGAAAAACGTGGTGATTGAACCACTTTACATGTAGTTTTATAACATGTTGGCGTGTATCTGATCTCGAGCAAATAAAATTCCATAATGATCCAGAACCAGTTAAGGTGCTATCACAATTAGTGAATATAGCATAGGTTACAGGATGCAAAAAAGAAATAGTCTATCAAAAGTGGCAAATCGTGACCGATGGAATATGTACTTAAAATGAAACTAATCTTTAATTCTATTGGCACATTTGTTCATAAACAAATTTGTATGATGTTTATCTTAATCGAATTCATTGCCAAATTAGCTTTATGAATCAATATTAAACTTTTATACTATTTATCACATCTCTAATGGTTATATAAAGTATAAAATAACAAACCTCTTATGAATTTTAACAAGAAATTTATTGCAATAATATCTATATTGCATACATTTACAGATAAAAAAGACTTAATTCTGAATTGCTATCAGTTAAATCACCAGTTCAGATATAATTGGATTTTATTGCATTTCATGAAGTCCGTAAGTTTCCCACATCTTTCTTATTTGGTTACATGGTAAACTTGGTCTTTCAAGAAGCACAGCCAGTTCTTTTTCAACTGAAAAACCCTAGTCTTTCAATATCCTACATAAGGTAGTTTGGGGGTTAAGGGTTTTTAAAATATTAATACCCTCGTTTAAAGTTTCAGAACTGTTTAATGTAAGAATCTCATATCTGTGAAAACTAAATTTTTCATCCAATGCATAACTATGTTAAGTTAGTGTACTTTATCAGCCTTCTGCAATTATTTATGGTATATGGTAATTTTTTCTAGGAGAACTTGATGTCTTTTTTCAAATGAAAAGCTTCTTTTTAAAATTGCTTTAGTTGAGAAGCCTTTCAACAATCTGATAGATTCTTGAAGATGTTGAGAATAAACATGTAATGAGTTTCTCCAGGCTCTTTTAGATTTCTTGTAGAGTATATGGCATGTTCAGTGATATTCCTTAAGCCATGTGTATTATAAATAAGACAATGAGTTGAATAGAAGGAATTAAGCTTTTAATGACTTAGAAGTGAGGTTACATGATAGGCATGATTCTTGTTTACAGAATGTCTCAATCGGGCATTGCCAATATAGAAAACCAAATTAAGTGATGCCAGATTACATAAGAATATTACATTTACCCCCTTTAAATTTTAATCTGGTTTTTTCAGTCCCTGATGCAGTCCTTCAAGTACGCAGGAGGTTGGCTATGACGAGCTGTACGCAATGCTAATGTGGTGTTCAGTTGAATCTTCTAAAGTGATGTCTGAATCGGAGTTTATTGGCTGTAGATCTGGAAGAACTTGAACATTTTTTTCTGTACTCTTGTTGTCTTCAGATCTAGTAGTTTCCCTTCTTGGAGCTAAGTGTCTTATAGAAACGGTTGTTTCCATCGCTAAGTTTTACATATGCATAGTCAGGATTAGCTTAAATTAATTCCACTTCTTGGACAATTGGCTCATTTGTTAGCACACACTTGATTTTTCATTAGAACTGGACCAGGCTTTATAAGCCAAGTAGGTTTGGAACAGCCATTATGGGATCTTAGCAGGTGAGGAAACATTTGTTCATGAGGAGTAGCATTTGTTGCTGTACACAACAGAGTGAATGGAATGCAGAACTGTTTGGATAACACCTTCCCATTGTTCAGTTTCATATTATTGGATCTTAAAGCAAGTTGTATAGTTTTCCAGATTATTCTATTATAATGTTCAACATGTCAATTTCCTGCTGAATTATAGGGAGTAGTACGAATTGTAGCAATTCCTTGAGATGTTAAGAATGATTTTAATTCATTAGACATGAAAGATCTGTCAGAATGAATAAATGATGGCATTCCAAAAATAGAGAATGTTCTTCAAATGTAATATTACAGTTTTTGCAGAAATGTCACTACAAGGGATAGCAAACGGAAATCTAGAGAATTCGTCAACTATTGTCAAAATATAGTGATTTCTTGAAGCATTAGGTAAAGGCCCTTTAAAGTCAAGATTTAACCTTTTAAAAGGAGGAAGTAGCTTTCACAAGAGTTCTAACATGTTTAACAAATCTTGGCTTTAATTCGTTGCATATTAGACAGGAGTTTGACTTTCCTTATATCCTCTAAAGAAAAAGGAGATTTTTGCAACGAACCCAATGATGCATTCGTGTCACTCCAGGATGACAAAGAGTTGTGAAGATTGTTTAAATCTACTCCGAGAGTTAGAGCACCAGTTATAGGGGATAATGTATCGGCAATTACGTTTTGCTTTCCAGGATGATAAATAACGTCAAATTTAAAACTAGCAAGTTCAAGTCTCCAGTAGATTAACTTTTCATTTTTTATTTTACTACCATGTCGCTGATTGAAAACAAATGAGACTGTCATTAGAGATGCATCTTGATGGGAAAGCATTTTGAAGTGTTTACTGATCAACAAGCAAAGTGATTCCACGATGGCATATGCTTCTTTTTCTGGAGATGAATGTCTCAATTCAGATGTATTAAGGGTTCTTGAGAAAAAGGCAACAGGACGCCCAGCTTGACTCAAGGTAACTCCAATTGCGAAATCGGATGAATCGGTTTCCACTCGAAATTATGTCATCTTCAATTGTTGTTAAGGCAGCATTTGCCACATCATTAAGTGAATTAAAAGTCATTATAGCATCTCTAGCAAGAGAACTGTTTCTTTCCTAGAAGAGTATGTATTTTCTGAGAAAACCCCGGGATCCACCAGCAATAATAGGCAAACATTCTTAAAGAACATTGCAATACAGATGAGTCTTTTGGAATAGGCATATCTCTCAAAGGTTTTAGTCGTTTAGGATCTGGTTTAATTATACCATCCCGAACAATGTAGCCTAGCAAATGGACAGAATTATTTGAGTAAGTACACTTATCTTCATTTAGGTTCAAATTATACTTTGTCACAATCAAGAACTTCTAAGTTATCATGTTCTTTCTGATCTTTTCCACACACACAGTAACATCATCAATGAATGGATATGCAAGAGCGAGTCCTTCATCCTCAATTTTGTCAATGACTCGTTGAAAACAAGCTACTCCATTAGTAACCCTCAAAAGGAACATGTAAAAACTGATAGCTTTCCACAAGCTTCAAAAGCTGTATAATGTCTCTCACTATCCTGGATAGGAATTTGATGGTAGGCACTTTAGAGAACAATTTTGCTAAAAACCTTATTTTTTGAAATTTTTAAAATTACCTCTTCTATTTTAGGCAAAGGGTAGGCATCCAGTAATGTGTATTTATTGTTTGAGAGTAGTCAACTACCATTCTAGGCTTATGATTTTCTCCTCTAATGACAAAGGCTTGAGCCTTCCATGGTGAGTTACTTGGTTTAATGACTCCTGAATAAGTTTCTGAACTTCCAATGCCATAAAATTGTCTTCATCAGTATGACTTCTCGACTTCATAACCAAAGGTCTACAGTCTGGATTCAAGTTAGAAAATAATGAAACGGGAGGTACTTGTGCTACAGCCAAAGAACAAATTGTTAGTGGAGATCTATTATCATCAAATCCAATTTCTACTGATGAATGTGTTTAGAATATCATGGCGAATCAAAACATCACTACAAAGATCTTTCAAAACTAAAAGTTCCACATTGTGATAAGTGAAGTTATCAATTTTTAAATTAATTCTACACTCGCTCGATCACCATGGAGGAGTTTGCCATGGATATTTTTTAAAATATGGTTCAACTTTAAATTTACATTTTGCTACATGTTTTTCGTTAAAACTAAGAGCTCCCTGTATCAATTAATGCGCAGAGCTGAATGTTAGTAACCAATGCCTTAATAATTGATTTCTGGAGACTGAGTAGATCCTGAAATGGCTTTCAATATATTTGAAGAAGCCACCACATTTGAAGAATTTCTACCAGGTCTAGATTTGCACACTCGCTGGTAATGTCCTTTTTCCCACATTTTCTACAGAAAACATCTCTAGCTGGACAAATGGTTCGTGAGTGCAAGTAATTTCCACAAAAGAAGCATTTTTGAGATCTTGAGGAGGAAGCCGCTGATGTTGCTAAGGTTTCTTCTGAAAAATCGTCTGTTTTCATTGCTGCAGATTGTACTGGGAAGGAACTTCCCATATAAGAAGATGCGTGCACTTCGGCTGACTCGAGGGTTCTAGCTTGCTCAAAAGCTTGATCGAGAGTCATCAATGTATTTTCGAGGAGTCGTTGGCGAATGCGAGGACATTTTAATCCTCGTATGAAAGCATCTCTAATATACTCCTTTCTGTATTCCTCAGCCTTTACATCAGTAAAGTCACAATCTTTGCTCAATTGGTTTAAAACTTGTAAATATTCACTGACAGTTTCTTCCGTCTGTTGATTTTGCGTAGACAAGCATTGTCTAGCTAATATAACGTTAAGTTTCTTTATAAAAAGGGAATCAAGTATTGCAATAGCTCCAGTATATGTTATGCAATCATTAAAGAACTGGTAAACATTTGAGGTTACAAAATTACTCGGCAAAGGAAGTTTATTTTCTTCCGTAAGGGTTTTTATGCCTCCTAAAAAGTTTTGAAAAGTTTTCTTCCAATGGCACCATTTTGTTTCTGCATTGGAACACATGGGATCTATATAGAATCTTTCAGGTTTTAGCAGTTTAGTTTTTCTTTCATTAATAATGGAATGATTCCAGAAAACTTCCAAGTCATTAAAATTGTACTATAAATAAGACAATGAGAGTTGAATAGAAGGAATTAAGCTTTTAATGACTTGGAAGTGAGGTTACATGATAAGCATGATTCTTGTTTACAGAATGTCTCAATCAGGTGTTGCCAATATAGAAAACCAAATTAAGTGATGCCAGATTACATAAGAATATTACACCATGTTTAGAATGTAAATAAAAACTAACAATTATTACCTTGTCATTTTAAATATGAATGATGGCAGAGATGCAAAGTAAATAGTATAGAATTGCTGTTGAGTAGCAGGCTTACCAGGAATATTGTCTTAAATAGGCTTCCAGCCAAACTGCAAGCTTATTGCATTACTGTTTTGACTATATTCATTTACTTGGTTTAAAAATTATTTAATGTTATTAACTTGCATTACAGAAATTCAGATTAAGGATATTTCAAGATTTTCTAAATTTCTATGTATTTTTCATAAATTCCAAAACGAGATGGGACTATTTTTTAAAGTAGATCGGTATATTTTCTACCTTTCCCAATGCTGTCAAGTTAAGGTGAAATGGAATATATTAGGGGGACCGTAAAGTAATGTAGTTTCTGCGCATGTCTATATTTGATTGTCATTTGGTAGCTCATTACGTACTTAGAAGGCGTGTCAAAGAGATTTTGAGGTTATTGTATCGTATTTGCTTCTGAATAATTAAGTATTAGACTTTTTTTTGCAATTTAGAGTGAAATGGCCAGCTAAATACCAGAAGAGCATATCCAGCATTGTATGCTTTTTGAGTTTCGCAAGGGTAATACCGCAACTGCTGCGACTAAAAACATTTGCGATGTTAATCCAAGCACATTGGATAAACATTTACGATGTTTATCCAAGTACATTGGACGTTCAAAAATGCCAAAGATGGTTCTCCAAGTTCAGATCGGACAATTTTGATCTCTCGGACGCCCATCGATCAGGAAGACAACATTGGATAACGACGTGCTAAGGGCAGAAGTGGAAACAAATCCATGTCAAACAATTGAACTCTCAAACAGCCTTAACCAACCTTGGTCAACCATCCAAGAACATTTGCTGCAGATTGGGAAAAATAAGCAGAGCTGGTGTTTGGGTCCCCCATAATCTGTCGGAACAGAATAAAGCCAACCGGTCCATCACGTGCAACGTATTGCTTCAACGGCAACGTACAGATCCGTTTTTTGATCGCTTGATCACTGGAGATGAAAAATGGGTCCTGTACGACAATCCGAAATGCAAAAGGCAGTGGCTCTGCCGAAATGAATTGCCATGAACTACTACAAAGCTGGGTTTACACCCTAAAAAGGCACTTCTGTGTGTTTGGTGGAATACATGCGAAGTTGTTCATTTTGAAGTGTTAAACCTGGACAAACTGTTAATGTAGATGTCTATTGTGAATAATTGGAACGAGTAAACCGGTCTGATTGAAAAGTATCCGGCAAATGTCAACAGAAAAAGAGTTATTCTGCAACATGACAATGCAAGACCGCACTGTGCACAACAGACCCTAGACAAAATTAACGAATTAGGGTGGGAGGTACTGGCTCACCCACCATACTCGCCCGATATTGCACCCTTTAATTACCATTTATTCCGATCACTGCAACATTGTCTTAGTGGCAAAAAAAATTAGAAAATTGATGTCCAAAATGCTATCTCGACATATTTTACAGAAAAACAGATTGATTTTTACCGCTCCGGAATTGAAAATTTGTATACTAGATGGCAAAAGGTTGTTGATAATGAAATTGAATATATTGTTCACATTAGAAATAAAAACTTGTTAAAAATGTAGTCGTGTGAATTTAACTTAAGAAAACGACAGTATTTTCCAGTCTCCCTAATGGAATATAAATTTAAACATGTGAAACTCTGATGTTTGAGTAAATCTTATTTATATTATCCTAAATTATCTTATAAATTATAACTTATTCGTAAATAAATCTATTGGCCTGAATTAAATATACCTGTAAAAACTAGTACTTATTAAAGATTGTTTCAACTGTTTAAATAACCCATGTAGTAACTAAATAGCAAAGAATAGTATCGCTGTAGCTCGTGCATTTCGTAAGAGTAAAATAGGTACCTATTGTCTAGGGGATATAGATGAGCTCCCTGCCCCTGGTGATTATATTAGGACTTCTCTTCTTGGGTAGTTCAGTTACCTAAGGCATCCTAATAATCTTTTCTAATGGGTTTTACTATCTTTGGTAATCATAGGTGAAGCATCTCTTATGTACCCTAGTGTTCCTTCTCTATTTTCATCCTTACTTGTCAAATAAAACTTTACCATCTATTTTTATGTCTAGGTTAGTTTTAGCTATTACTAGCTTGCTCTCTTTATTTGGTACTGTATGACCACATCAGACTTTTGTAGTATTATAAATTTATCTACTCATTTAAAGGTCTAGATCAGTTAATCTTATTTGGCATAGCACTGTCATGTCTTGCTCTTGTGTCATAAAACATCAGCTGTTTAAATATATATTTAAAGGTTATACTTTAAAAGTATGAAATTTGGCACAGAAGTCTGATTTTTGTCCTAAAACAGGATGCATGTTCCCATCAAATTGTGGTTTATTGTAACAACTGGATTTTAATAAGGCATTCATAACTTTCATACCTATACTTCCCAATCTTTGTTGTAGTTGAACTGTTAGGAAAACTAGTTTCTTAAATTTGATATTTAGATGAAAATAACATGACTAAAACTTATAAAAAAATCTGTATTTCAATCATAGTCCTTCTGTTGGTGTAGAAGTTGGGAGAGGGTGCCAGCTCGGGTGTCGTCTTCGTTATGAGGTCCATCGCCAATAGCCCTCGTGTTGCTTCTAGTGCGATATTAATATAAACTAAATCTCAATTGTACCCATTGATTAATTGCCTCAAATATATTAATAGTGTAAGAAAATGCCTGAACATAATAGTCTCATACATGGTATTAAGTCATTTTAATAACAGATGGCTAAAACTAGAATTGTCTTATTCTTTCAGAAGAGTTAATCTATAGTTATCTTACTACTTTCAGCCTGATTATGATGATTGGAAGAGAGACAAACCTATGCAAAGAATGCATCAGCAGTCTGGATTCAAAGGTATTGCAGATACTTCTTATTTGCTTCAAAGGATTATAAATTCTATAATCACATAATTTATATTTTTATTGTTTGATCTCATCTGTACTAAATCATAATTTTTAAATGGAACTTTTGATAGGAAAAATGACTAAGTTGGAGGTCTATTTTTACACTTCAAACTCTGCATTGAACAGATTTGATCATCTTGTCTTATATTTTTAAAGTATAGTTTTAATTTATTTTAACAAATGTTTGGTGCTGCATGGCCTGCTTTAGCTCTTGTACCAAAAAACTACAATCACTTGCTTACTGAAACAACTTTACTTTCTCAAAACAATATGAAGAGCAGATTCTTGTAAACTGATGATTAAAAACTTTGTATTGGTATATTGTCCTTTTGCTGAATATATGGAAAGGGGCACTTTATATTAATTTGAAGCTCTGTATTGTAATGAGACTAATCAAACATAACTGTAAAGTTACAACTATTAGAATTAATCTAGTAGGAAAATTTCTGTTAATTCTTAATCGGGACATTTGTCTTGTTTGAATGCTGTGGAATATACTTTTATATTGAATATTCTGTACATATTGTAATTGACTGAATAGTCATAAATCATTGTATCGTCTTTTTTGTATTTTAAATTTGCCTGATTTGGTAGGTTAACCTCCATAGCAACTAATTTTAAAATACTTTTATATCTGTTACGTCATGATCAAACTCCATGAGAGGCAAATTTCTCTGTTGGAGAGTGGCAACAGATGTAAGAGGAAAAAGCTGTAACAGTTGTGTTTTGGAAAAGATGATGGCGAAAAATTGTTTAATGTTTGTGCTGTGCTGTTTTGATTTAAATGTTTTTGATGTTTCTAACAATGTTGTCATCTATAAACAAAACTGCCTACATTAATTTTTACTGTAAATCCAAATAGAAACTACAATATCCCATATCTTTAATTTTAACAATTTTATACATTTTATCTATTATCTGGTTTTATCATGGTGATGTGAAACTGTTTTGAATAAAGAGTTGGCACAGCTCAATAAATTTGTCTCTTGTGCCTATAAACCCTGTCGCTTATTATTTATAAACTGTATTGCAGAACTTAGTCGTAGAATTGCAGGGGATAAGTAGTAAAACGGGAAGTTTCTAGTTCATCAGACAACATGTTCTGTTGTAGTTTTATAAGTGTTTTAATTCCAATTTAGGGTTATAAATTGATTTAAGAACTTTCATAGTCATTCTGCTGAAATGGATCTTTATTTTTACTTCTGGAAGACTTGATACTTTTAATATTTAATTACTGTAAACATATAATTATAAGTTTGATTTTAATACTTTACATTCTCTAGATGATCCTTACTACTGCGGCATGAAGGCTAGAGTTCCTAATTTTGGGAAGAAATCATCTGCTCAAACTGTTCAACCACCTGCTCAACATCCTACAAGTTATGGTCCTGTTCGTAAAAGTCATAGCTCTGGTTATCTAAGTCTACTTAGGCAAAATGACAAGTTTTCTTTTGATTCTGGAAGAGGTACGTTTTTTAGTTTTATTACAGTCCATGAGTTATTAGGTACATTTAAGTGTTAAGTAATAAACAATTCTAAACTTTATATAAAGAATTTTCTAAGCTATTTAATTACTGTAGATGTAATGGTATTGATAAACCTTTTGAAACCTATAAAAGATTGAATTGTATCAAATTTAATGACTAAACATGAGTGATATCTAGGAACCCCCTGATGGGGGAAGAGGCAGGCATCTTGTCCGAGTAACTTAACTTTCAGAGATTCTGATGACATGCATTTTAATGAACGTTACAATCAACTTGTAATTACTGACATTAGTTCAAATAAAATTGTTAGATACAACCTTTGTTAACAAAAAGGTAATTCATCTTTATTTTGCCTTTTTAAAACTTTGATTTCTTGTATTGTTAGATATTAGTTTTTAGTCTATTTAATAGATGGCGCCATATGTATTAAAGCCCTTGTTTATATTATGTAAACTTGTAGGAGGACGCCATTCCGATGTAGTACGTGAAGCATCACATAACCTATGCTACTGAAATAAATAATTAAATGCTTACTGTGGTCCTGTACACTATATTATATGTATATCTAATCTTAATGAATCCTTGTGAATATACTTGCTGCATGAATCAAATGGCTCTTATTTAAATGAATGTAATTTGATCAGTAACATTGGTTCAAAGCATGTCAAAATTAAATGTTTCAATATTTATTAAAGTAGTCAAGCTTCAAACCCATTGCAACCTATATTTGTTAAACTTATAAACTTTAGTTTGCATATAGAATTTAAGTAGCAATTTCAATATCTAAAGTTATAGGATAATATAAACTAGTTCATTATTTTAAGCCATACAAAATGAAATGACACTGTAGGATGCTTAGAGTTTGTACTGAATATGAAGGAGGAAATTAATTCGCAAAATATCAAAAGTGGGATTTGTATTTCGAGCATATAATATCCAATTTGACTTGTTTAAAAAAAATATACCAAGGGTTTCCTTTTGAAGAAAGACTAAGTTCCAGTTGGTCTTTCCTAAAATCTTAATTCAGAAGCTAGGTTTAAATTGGGAAAAATGCAAGCCCATTCTAGAATGGGCAGTAAATGTATCCGAAATAGAAAAGTTAATCCTTCTCGTAGTGTAATTATATCAATATTTTCGCACCAAAACCTAACAATTTCATAATTTGTAACTCGTTAGTAGCTTATAGCAAAAACTAGATTAGTTTATATTAGAATAACACTTCAGATGCATTTTAATGAAACTAGATGTGCATAACTAGAGTCTTAAAATGTAATTTTTTCTATTTTAAAGATTAACTACGAAACAGATTTTAACTTAATGTTAAACCTGCATATGTCTTGATCCTTCCTTATTGACAGAATTAATCTATATTAGCATCCATATATAATTCTAAACTCTCCATGCTTTATCCAAATCTCTTAACTATTAAATTGTATGTTTAAGTACTGGCTTTTAATTGATGCAAGTCTAATAAAAACCTTATAAGAAATTTAATTGTAAGATATTATTTTATAGAAACAAAAGCTGTAATCCTAGCAGTGATGAAGTACTTAAGAATACGATTTTTTTTATGTAAAGACTTTAAATTTAAATAACACATAATGTAGGTAATATTTTAAGAAATTCAATCTTTTCTGTAAGACTATTCAGAAATTACTCCATTGGATAAAATTATAAACTTCTACTAATTATGTGTATTAGAAAAGACTAAAAATGAGCTCTTAAGGCTATTTTTGTCTAAAATTGCTAACAAGAATAATTTGTAACTTGTCTGTAGCCATCTTGCTCACTTTAAGTTTTTATTTCAGAGTCTGAAACATTTAGCGAAGAAGAGTATTCTAGACTTTATGGTAGAATGAGAACATTGGCTAGTCCTGCATCTCCAGGTGTTCTGTATGTAGGAGAATGGGAATAAAATGTACTTAAATGGCATCACTACTTCAGATTTAGAGTTCACAGTGGAAGTTTCCTGGGAAAACATTAAAGTTATTAATGTACTGTGATTCTTTATGACAAAATTGAAATCCACATTGCTTGCTATATTGAAAATATAACTAAGAGTACTATTTGTGAAGCAATAAGTTCAGTACCACAAGACTATTGACATATTTATATACATATTTATGACGTCGCATGTATATCTATATACATACGGCAACATATACAAGCGAAATGGAATTGACTATGCTTAGAAATTCTTCGCAGAAGACTTCTTCACTCAAGTGTCTAAACCAACTGTTACTGTGATAGACCAAGCCAATTGTTAAGAAACATGGACTTAAAGCTTCTAAATGAGCTTGCTAACTGTGCCATTCGTAGGAAAGATAGTTCCCAATAGGAGAATGTAAATAAAACGTGGCTAGTACTATCACGTAATAAAGTATCTATTTGCTTTGCTTATTTTGACGTTTACGAATTTTGAAATAAAAAAAATTTTTAAAACTTGTGTAAAGTTCTTTCCTTGCAGAATTCCAAAATGTGTAACAGATTCTAGTAGATGTAGAATGAAACTAAGGATTTCAATATTGATGTAAAAACAATGTTTTCCATTAACTTATTATAAAACCTAAAGTTTCTTCATGATGCATTTGTGACAGATTAAACCTCCATTCTACACTGTTTAAATCGGTAGTGATTTGCTGCATTTATGAAGCATTAATTCATAAAACTAAATTTATGAACTTTGGCAAAAAATTAAGCTTTTTATAGCCTGTAGAATTCCTTTGTAATCTAGAAAGAACCACTCGAGTGTCCATTCCTCAAGGTGAATCTTTTATTTAGGAAAAAAGCTTTAGTGTACATGGGTAGACAAAGTAAAGACCTTAGATTGGAAATTGGCCATGGTAGTCTAGTGGTCATGCTTTTGGATTCGTGGCCGGCAGTTTTCGTTCAGTCGCGGATTCGATCCTTGACCGCCAAAGACTCTCCTTGTAACCGGGGCTGATGCACGTTAAATCTGTTCAGAGCCCAAAGTCCTCCCTTTGATGTGGTGAGGATGTTAGGAGAGGGGGTGCCAGCTCGGGTGTCATCCTCGTCACTTGACCGTGGCTCAAAATTACGAGGTCCGTCGCCAAGAGCCCTCGTGTTGCTTCTAGTGCGACGTTAATAAAAACTAAAGACAACATTAGAAATTGACGTTAAAATTTTGTTTCATTGTTTTCTGTTCCTACTCTATGTAATATCTAAAACCTTCCATAATAACTTTTCCAGAGCAGTGTTCTAGAATATTCTAATGTGACATAAACTTGTATGCTCTCGGGCAAGTGTAGCTGCTCTTTTGCCTTATTTACTATTAACTGGACCGGCAGTCAAAGGAAATGCATCGGGGTTTTCCCCCCTAAAGTGCATTTCGCCATGGCAGGTTTATTCTCAAGTTTAAGTTCGGAAATTTTGACAGAGCTGAAAGCTGAGACAGTGTGGTCAAGCACTTTATCAATAAATACAGATTAAATCATTAAAAAATTAATACAGTTCTTGCAGAAACGAATGAAAAATTGATTCAAAACTTATATTAATAACGGTTTAAAGAGTTTAATAAAATTTAATTATAACAGTTCCTATAAGAAATATTTGCTACGGCTCTTATCAATCATAAAATATAAGCAAATTCTCATTAAAATCTTCCCACTGGCATATAATGAGTCTTAACAAAAATGGTTAAATGCACTTTAGGGAAAACTCTGGATGCATGTCCGGGTGACGCACTCCCGGGATACCCTAGCGATCCTTCTCTATTTTCGACCCTTCTTCTTGTCAACCATTTTTAAATTTTTTTCAACTTCCCGTCTAGACCACAGTTTAATCTTGTTTGGCGCAGCATAGCCATATCTGGCTCTTGCGCCAATAAACTTTACATTCACTCACTCACCCGGATGCATGTCCAGTTAACAGTGAATAAGGCGGTTATTCTGCTAACTAATCACGTTATTCAGATACGCGTTCAGATCACGTTATTCAAAATGCTCCAGTATCTACGCGACATTTTGGTGGAGGCACGGGGTATGAAACTATTACGTAGTTGAACCGCACACTGCGTTATGAAGCTTCACTTGACCGAGGTTCAAAATTATGAGGTCCATCGCCAATAGCCCTTGTGTTGCTAATAAAAACTAAACTGCGTTATGAAGCAGTAATGGGTTGCAAAATATTCCTCCTGAATTTGAGCTCTATATTGCTTCTAAAATAGCAAAATACATCAAAAGAGATGGCCGCGGAAGTTGAAACCACAAGCCCGTGCTTATAACCCCTCATGTGTATCAGGTCATAAGTCCCTCTGTGTTTCGAACTTGGGGACTTGCCTTCTTTAGGTAAGTATGGGCATCATGACCCCGAGGTACTCTAATGATCTTTTCTTTCCCATGGGGTTTACTGTCTTTGGTAAACACGGATTACGATCTCTTAGGATACCCTAGCGATCCTTCTCTATTTTCGACCCTTCTTGTCAACTAATTTTTCTTTTTCGCGTCTAGACCACAGTTAAATCTTGTTTGGCGCAGCATAGCCACATCTGGCTCTTGCGCCAATAAACTTTACATTCCCTCCCTCTGTGTTTCGCGGAGATTCTGACCAAGACCCAAACAAGTGACTTAAGAAGTATGACTGAGTAGATAACTTCAATAAATGGGATGGAAGTTTCTGCTTGGAAAACGTGTGCTTTTTCCTGGACAGAACAGGCCGATAATGGTTTCAGAATAATAAAAAGCTTTTAACATCCTGGGACCCATTTAAATCGGAACTCGCCAAATTATTTGGTGGCAATAGACGATCAAAGAGGGCAGAGGAAAAACTTAAATGGAGGGTACAGAAGCCTGTTGAAAGCACGTGATCGTACATCTAAAGCGTTCTGAGGCTCTGTCAAGAAACTAATCCTCAAATACCAGAGAATGAAGAGGTTTCCCACCTTGTGAAGGGTATGGCAGAGTATTTTTATCAAGCTCTCCTGACTAAAGAGCTCACGATTACGAAAGAATTTGTAAAATGGGGTCAGTACCTAGAAGAAATGAAAAACTAGTTACCCGATAGAAAGTTGTTCACTTACCTATCATCATCAGATGTCATCAATTACTGAAGAAACTGATATGGACACGAAAATTTATCAAATTGTGAAACTAGCTCCAATGGGTATTTGCACAGAACACTGAAAATTCAGGAGCACAACCGCAATCGATTGAAGCCATTATCCGAGAAGAGATGCAGGAAGCTCTATCCCCTCTTATACGAGCGGAAGGGAAGTGGACTGAAGTCCGTCCACGACCCAGACGCCAATCACTTTACTTCACAGTTGCGAAAAGGCAGAGACCAGTTATGGAGACTGAACTTAAAGCGACTGACTTCTGGCAAACCACAGACAACAAATTTGTCTGTTTCCATTGTGGTCGATCGAGACATGTCATTCGTTACTGCAGGAAGTGCCGGGCCATTTTTGACGTTTACAAAATCACAGACGAAACTCTTCCGAGCCAAGAACCAGTGTGAGCACCCAGTCAACTACAGCCGATTAATCTTTAGAGCCGTCTCACCTAGCCCTTCTCGAGGACGATCATTGACAGGCCGCTTTAGATCGCCGTCACCATATTGATGTTCTAGTTCTTCACCCAGACGAAGCAATGAGAAAAACTAGGGAACACGATCTTCCTAGGGAGATGAGGCCGTCGAAGAAGAGAACCCTCCTCCCGTGGTTAAGATGTCCGGAAATTATCTTGAGATTATTGTCGACAACCATCTAACTCGTGCTCTAGTAAATTCCGGGACATCCTTCTCTGTCATTTCGGAACCATACAGACGCCATCTTCGAAACGCTATGTTCCCTACAAAAGAAAAGATCCTTCTAATAGTTGCCGAGGATAATTACTCAGCCGCTAGGAAAATATGCACTTCGTCTTGGCATTAAAGGTAGAATTCAACCTTTTGAATGTACAGTATTACCATATTGAAGTCACGACATCATCCTTGGATTGGATTTTCTTGAAGCATCACAAACCGTGATAGATTGCAAGAGATCTAAACTGAGATTCGAAGACATTGCAAATGAAACTCCAAATCCTCAAACCTGCATCCTACTCGCTATAAACGAGTTCACTATACCTGTTCACTCTGTCACCAAAATTCCTGTTGTCATTTCCAACAAAGATCAAAATATCGACATGATAGATCAGGGAAATAAAATGGAGATTACACTAAAATCACAAAGGTTAGGTCTACAACTATTATAGCGCTCCCATTGTAAGCTTTAAGGTTGAACTCGTCCATTCATCGAATGCATTGCCCCAGAAGATATCAATAACAATATTTTTAATAACGGAATGAAAATAACTAATGAAAAATTTACTTTTATGGGGAATCTTTACTTAGAGGGGTTGAAGGTTTTTTTCGAAATGTGCAAAATCGCCAAACTGAGCAAATGACATTCAAATGTGGCAGTCGCCTATTAAAAGCTACGTCATGTACGATGACGTATAAAAGAGTCTTGGATATGTTGCGTTATACGGCTTTTATTTATCAGCAAAGTAGAAAAGTTCTGTATACAATTATTTTTATAATAATTGTATTTGAAAATAAATTCTTTACATCAATTTCGAGATCCGCTACATAAAAAATCCTAATATATCTTTTATATCGATTGCATTTAAAAAAAAATGAAATCTCTACGTAAAAAAAGTTCTAATTATAATTATATATTACATTAATTGTATTAAAAATTATATACATCAGTTCTGAACTCCATTACACAAAAAAGTTCTATATATTTTTTATATTGATATAATTTTAAAAATATACATTTTCTCAAAAAAGTTTCTATTTCAGTAGCATAATTTGTAATTAATAGTATTTTAAGAAATATATTCTCTCAAAAAAAAAAATTCCAAGTACAATTATATGTTTTGTATTAATTGTTTTTTTTTTTAAAAAAGATTAATTCTTCACATCAGTTTCGAGTTCTCTTTCTCTGCTACATAAAGTTTTAAAAACAATTATATCCTTTATATTGATTGTATATTCAAAAACACATTCTTTACCGCATTTTCGAGCTCGCTTTTCTTTGAAAAATAATTTACAACATTCTTGGAAGAATATTTTAAATGCTGTTGAAATTAAAATATTAAAGAGCTTTTATGCTCTAAAAGGAATAGGTATGCCATACACGCTCAAAAGGATATTTACTAATATTTCATTTTACATAGAAATTACATATTTGAAGTAGTTGATAATTATTGAAGTTATGAAAACATGTTATTTAATTATAACGAAAAGCCATAGAGCTTATCAATTTGCACGACCCCAAAGGAACCCTAGAGCTCTTTTTCTTTCCCAGTGGGTTTACTGTCTGTGATAAACACAGATGACATTCCCCCCCCCCCGAGTGGAATCTTCAGCACAATAACAAGCTACACTCGGTGAAGCCACGAAGAGCGGATTGACTCGCCTTCGCATTGGACATACTCGATTTACCCATAGACATCTTTTATTTGGGGAGGGTGCTCCCGAGTGTCCTTCCTGCCATGTCCCTTACACGATCCCTCGCATTTTAATTATGTGTCCTGTTTGTAATCATCAGTTTTAAACCTTCCTGACTTGGTGGGGGGGGTCCCCCATCATAACTAGGGCCGCGGTATCCTAGTGGTCAAGGTCGTGGACTAGCGGCTGGCGGTTTTCGTTCAGTCGCGGGTTCGATCCTTGGCCGCCAAAGACCCGCCGTGTAGCCGGGGCTGATGCACGTTAAATCTGTTCGGGGCCCAAAGTCCTCCCGTTGGCGTTGTGTGGATGTTAGGAGAGGGGGGTGCCAGCTCAGGTGTCGTCCTCGTCACTTGACCGTGGTTCAAAATTACGAGGTCCGTCGCCAATAGCCCTCGTGTTGCTTCTAGTGCGACGTTAATATAAACTAAACTAAAACTAAAACCCCCATCATAACTTATTTACTTTTTTAAAACACATTGGCCTTTTACACCAAATTTGAATTTTAAACTTTTAACCTGTATTACTACCTTCTTTGTGTTTTCTATTTTAGAAATTATATATTTTAATTCATTTTAACAAACGTTTGGCACAGTATAGCCTACCTTTGCTCTTGCGCCATAAAACCTCGCTTTCACCCCCCACCCCCCGAGTTACTTTCTGATCCTTCTCTATTTTCGACCTTCTTTCTAGTCAAACAGTTTTTCTTTTTCAAACATCTAGATCCCAATTGCACCTTGTTTAGCGCTGCATAGTCATATCTGGCACTTGCGCCATAGCCCTCGTGTTGCTTCTAATGCGACGTTAATAAAAAACTAAAATTAATTTGTTTTCTATCACACCTCACACTTTGAATTTAAATCTGTGTATCTGAAGGGATAATTTGTTTTTCCTCTTGCATGAAATGTGGCATTGAGAATATTTTCAATATTAACAGTAAATAATTTCATACCTCTTGATTCAATTTTAATTTTTAATAACAGCTTGTTACGAAAATAATTTGCTCTTAAATTCTTATATATTATTTTCTATCGACTCTAAACTTTTTGTTACTTGCAATAACTCTGTGTTTTAAAAAAAATTCATAATGTATAACTCTGAGTGAATGCTTGTTACATGACAAAAAAAATACAAATGTATTGATAAATGTTGTGAAAGTTTAAAAACTACATAAATGACAAGAAATTTAAAAGACTTATAAAATTGCAAAAGGAAATTTTTTAAAAAAAGCATACGAATTCATACCGTCATAAAAAGGAGTAAATAGTTATGAAAGATTATAATCAAATATCACATAACAAATCGGTTGTAAAATCAACACCTTTTCTATCCAAAATATATCATTATACAAAAACAGCATATCTGCTCTTTAATACACAGTATTTTGTGTCGTAAATGTGTATGTTGTATATCAGTGAACGCGTCATAATTTTTTAATGTTATACATATATAATCTCTTGCTGTTTCGTAGTCAAGACTCCTGCTGTTTTGAAATCATACAAATTATATGATTTCGAAACAGCAAGAGCCATATACTCACCCTCTTTATGCGACATCAAAAGAAAAACTATCATTCAATGAATATAAGACAACACAATCAGAAATAAAAAGAATACTTTAAATTTAATTGTTTGTACATGGGAGTACAATCAAAATCATCTATTAACCCATTCTTACGTAATCAGATTATGAAATCCCTTAATTCAGTAGTAAAGTTGCTAAGTGTTAATATTCCTCCAAGCATAACTTATTATGAATCATGTGTGAGCCCTCGAATAAAATTAAGTAGTCCCACAAAAAAAATGTTTTTCAACCAAAATACAAAATTTAATAAAAAAAATGCTTTAAGCAATGCGTTGCGAAAAATAGGTTTCGCTTTCAAATGTGCTAACATTTTAAAAATAATTATTCAGTTATCCAATTAAGTAGCAGAATTAAAGCAAACGATAAAATAATTAATCAATTAATTTTGGTTCTATTAACGTCGCACTAGGAGCGACATGAACGCAATTGCCGACTGACCTAATAATTTTGAGCCTCGGTCAAGTGACGAGGACGACACCTGAGCTGGCACCCCTTCTTCTAACTTCCCCACCACGCCAATGGGAGGGTTTTTGACTTCGATATAGGGCCGCGGTAGCCTAGTGGTCAAGGTCGTGGACTAGCGATCGGCGTTTTTCGTTCAGTCGAGGGTTCGATCCTTGGCCGCCAAAGATCCGCCGTGTAGCCGGGGCTGATGCACGTTAAATCTGTTCGGGGCCCAAAGTCCTCCCGTTGGATTGGCGTGGTGTGGATGTTAGGAGAGGGGGTGCCAGCTCAGGTGTCGTCCTCGTCACTTGACCGTGGTTCAAAATTACCAGGTCCATCGCCAATAGCCCTCGTGTTGCTTCTAGTGCGACGTTAATAAAAACTAAACTAAACTTGACTTCGATATATTTAACGAACATCAGCCCCATTAAAGAAACTGGTGGGTCTTTAGTGGTCAAGGCTCGAACCCACGACTTAACGAAAACCGCCAGCCACGAGTCCGAAACCATGGCCACTAGGCTGAGGTGGCCACGAATCATAGAGATGATGGAAACCGGAGGGTTATCTTGGCGAGTAGCTCGCCATCTAGGTCGTTCCAACTTTACTGTGAGGAGGTGCTGAGACCAGTGGACAAGAGAAAGGTCTGTTACACGGCATCCAGGCTCAGGACGTCCTCGACAGACCATCGATGACCGTCTCATCACACGACACGCACGCATAGCGCCAACTGTCTCATTGTTCACTATCCATACACAGACAGCACCTTCACTACGGGTCTCTGTGTTAGTTCGTACCATCGCAAGGCGCCTGACTGAAGGACAATTGTTATCGCTGCGCCCATTACGTGTACTGCCATTGACACCCTTTCACCGTCACCTCCGTTTGGAGTGGTATCGCGCCCGAAGGGATTGGACTGCAACCGAATAAAATCAGGCCATTTTAGCAATGAATCCAGATTCAATTAGAGCAATGATGACAATCGTGTGCGTGTGTGGAGACCGTGTGGAGAATGTCTCAATCTTGCCTTCTCTGTACAGCGGCACACCATTTCCACAACTGGTGTGATGGTATGGGATGCCATCACATACGACATACGGTCTCCCTTAATATTGATCCACGGCCCCATGACAACCCAGAGATACGCTCGTGGTATTCTTCAACTCCATGAGTTTCCACTCATGGCAGGGCTCCTAGGAGCCATTTTTCAACAGTACAATGCTCTCTCAAACACAACAAGGATTTCACAGCCTCTGTTACATTCCCACCCTTCACCGGCCTGCTCAATCCCCAGATTTGTCACCGATCGAGCATATCTGGAATCATTTAGGTCGAATGTGGTCGATTTAAAGGCACGTTTACAGCACGTGTGTGTGTGTATATATATATATATGTGTGTGTGTGTGTGTGTGTGTGTGTGTGTGTGTGTAACAGAGGTGGTGGTGTCTAGGGGTGTGTCGAATAAAAAGAGACGTTTTTGGTTAAGGAGATTTAATGACTAGGCGTGCGCTGCTGAGGACCGAAGTAAGTGCGCTCCTTCTCCCTCTTACATCCGGGGTACAGAGAGAGGCGCTGGTGTCGCCTGAGCGTATACAACACTCGTCCATCCTGATGTGGTCGGTTCCCGATCAGGCTGGAAAATATGCAGGTGAAAATTATACAAATATTAACAATTGAAAAGAAAAGAAAAAAAAATTAAAAAAGATGAAACAAATTTTTAAAGTTCAAATTTTGTTAAGTATAAAGGAAAAAAATAAAGTCATTAGTTCTGGAAAGAAAAGTCTTAGGGATTATCCCATGCTTTCATCAGATCAGCAGAAGTGGATGTCAAATTCGGGCCTTCTTGTCTTCCTATTTTCTTTACATCGTACCTGTCGTTTAGACGAACTTTCACGACTTCATATGGGCCAAAATATTTTGGTCGCAATTTCACTCCTATTCCAAACTGGGTTTTCTTGATTGCAATCTTGTCACCTTCTTTGTATTTTCTTGCTTCTTTACGATGTTCACTGTAGTGTAGTCTACTTTGTTTTTGTAATTTCAGAATATTGGATTTCGCATCTTCTCTCATTTGTTGTTTATTCTGTAAAGTTAAAAGTTCAAATGGTGTATATTTGGTGGCTATGGATACATTGCTGTTAATTATTCGTTGAACTGATGATACGTGTTTATACCATTTATTGGGATCTTCAAGTGAAAGCTTTGTTAGGACTGGTATTAACGTTGCATGAATTTTTTCTACCTGACCGTTCTCACGCGGTACACCTGTTGTGATTGAAATTAACTCGATATCTTCATCCTGACAAAATTTCTGAAATTCTGTAGAAGTGAATGCTGTTCCTTTGTCAGAAATTATTCGTCTGGGACTTCCAAAGGTTACTTGTAGTAATTTTAGTTTGTATAAAGCATCATGAGCTGAAGGAGATTTTACAGGATAAATCCTCAGAAATTTGGTGAAAGCGTCGATGACAGTAAAGAAGTCAATATGGTAAGTATCAAGTGGTATATCACCTTTTGGTATGGGATGTAAAAATCCTTCTCGTTTGCCAAATTTTTTGGATGAAAGAATGCAAGTAATACAATTTGCAACAACATTTTCTACAGTCTTACGCAGATTTAGGAAAAAGAATTGTTGTTTGACTAAATTTTCAGTTTTGTTGATGCCGAAATGTCCTTTAGAATGTTCAAGTTGTACGATTTGTTTTTGAATTTCAAGTAGCACTACTAAAAGTTCTTGGTCGTTGACAATTTTGTACAGCACATCGTTTTTTAATGTATAATCAGAGGCTAAAGATGATTGTAACAGTTGTCTGATACTGGATGTAAACTCGTCATTAATTTGTGCTTTTTTAATTTTTTGTGTTATCTCGTTGTATTGTATGACCATGAGTGGATAACGACTGAGCGCTTCAACATGTTGCATTTGTTTACCAGGCCTGTGAAGTATTTCGTAATCGAAGTCTTTTAAGAAGAGAGCCCATCGTGCTATTCTAGGTGGTAAATCTTTCTTTGACATAGTTTTTTGAAATGCTTGGCAATCTGTGATTATTTGAAATTTTGTGCTGACGAGGTAGTGTCGAAATTTTTTTAGTGCTCTAACTATCGTTAAGACCTCTAGCTCGTAGCTGGAGTATTTCTCTTCTTAAGGAGAAGTTTTACGACTTATATAGTGTATTGGATATATCGACTTATATAGTGTATTTTTAGGTGTCTGAAAATTCATGACTGCATTTGTTTTAGCTGTTGAAGGACGAATAGTACCTTCTTCAATAATATGGCCAAGAAAAGTTAATTTCCGCTGAAGAAAATTACACTTTTTAAAGTTAAACTCTCTAAACCATAAGTAGTAGCAACATCAAATACTTTTTTGACCTTCGCAATCACATTTAGAATTTGCCAGAATTAAAATATCGTCCAAGTATACAATAACAGTGTTGTCTTTTAAGAGATCTTTAAACACAATTTGAATGTATTTTTTAAACACTGAGGGAGAATTACACAAGCCAAAAGGAACTCTATTAAATTGGTATTGTCCATTATGTGTTATGAAGCTGGTGTATTTACGACTACCAGGATCAATTTTGATGTTAAAAAAACTGTTTTTTAAGTCCAGACTTGAAAAGAGTATCGCCTCATGCAGTTGGTCAAAAATGAGGGGTAGTGGAAATCTTTGTTTAATTGTTTTAGAATTAAGAGCTCGAAAATCAACACAGATTCTTGTTGACTGATCTTTTTTCTTGACAAGAACTAAAGGTGCAGCAAAATTAGATGAACTTGAGAAATTATTCCTTCAGACAGCCATTGGTCAATTTGATGTTCGACGATAATTTTTTCCGCTTGACTTAATCTTCTAGGACGTAACGCTATAGGTGTGTCATCAGAAAGGATAATTTGCATTTGTAAGTTTGTATCTTTAATTTTATTTGATTTGTAAGATTGAAAAAGATTTTCAACTTCGCGACGAGTATCAACCTTCAAAATATGCGATAAATCTACTTCAGGATAAAATACATTTTAATTCGATAAATAACAATCCTCATCTTGAAAAAGCAAAGAGAGAGCTTCGTTTTTATTATTAACCGATAAAGAATTACAATCGCTAATTTTCAATTCAGCATAAGATTTGTTTATGTTAGCCTCGCGCTGAAAATCAGTTATATAACGTGTTTGATCGGATATGAATTGTGACGTCAGTTCATATATTTTTTACTTTTTCATCGAATAATAGTTTCTGTTTTGGAGAGTTTAACGATTCATTTTTATTCATTGGGTTTTTTTCGTTGCTCGCGTTGTCAGTGTTTTGAAATTGAGTTGAGTCATTTGGCCTTGAACCGTCGCCGAAATGATTTGAGATAGTAGAATGCATTTCCACTTCATGATATGCAGTTTTTAAAGCTCGACTTAATTTTGCTGACTGATTCTGAAGCGAAAATATTTTGTCTATGGTTTTATTTTTATGCGAAAGAAAGTTCTTTTTAGAATGAGAGGAAATAGGATTTTTTTCTGAAATCCGAACATTTTCTTTTTCTGCTTTATTTAAATCATCAAAAATATTAGGCGGAACTATTAATTCACAATATAAGTTATCTTCTATATATATATAAGCGAAATACCACTGACTGACTCATCACGATATCTCTAAAACTATACAACCGATTGACTTGAAATTTGGTACAGTTACTCATTTTGCGATGTAGACGCTCACTAAGAACGGATTTTACGGAATTCTAATCCTAAATGTAATTTTCATCCGTTAATCTCTTCTTATCCATTGGTTATGTCATTTTTGGCGACTTTATCGCTAAAAATGACATGACCTACGCCAAATGGAATATATTTTTTTTTATATGTATACTGTGTATTGCTACCAATTCAGTTTACTTGGCGAGATTTGCGCGTGCGAAATGGAAAATACCAAATAATTTAATATTGATGCGCTGATGGAAGATGGATTTATCACCAAATATCTTCCACCGCCAAGTCGAAGCATTTCAATGACCTTGCATTGTGAATTTTAAAGAGCTATACTATGGTAACCCCCAGCTGACTTCCACCCGCTTTGCTCAGCAAAAGATAATTTTTTATTGTTGTGGAACCTAGATGTATGTTTTAAATTTATGAGAAAAGTATTTTATTATTAATAATGAGTGATAAATTACATTTGTAAATCTAAACGCAATCTTACGAAGATATTGAAGTTGGCTTTTAACAAATGAATAATAACGGTATGTTATTCATGTCATTGATAAAAAAAAAATAAGTAGCTGTCAAAATATTTATTGCGATGTACGCATTAACTGTAACCTAATGTAAACATTATGCAAAAGTTTTGTTTTTGTATTTTGGCAATTTTTAGTTTTTGGTTTCTAGGAAATAAACGTTTTTGTTTTTTTTAAATGGCTGGATATTTTATCGTTTTCAGAATACAGAATTATTTTTAATGATATGATTTTTTAAGAGCTATTCTGTCTATTCAAATGCAGTTTTAGATATGCTGCTAGCGTAATAGAGTTATCCCTTTGCAAAAAGGATAACGTAATACGGGTGACTTTTTGCTAAAAAATTTTATTATACTTTATCTTTTTGTAAGTATTTTTTGTTGAATTTTTAAATAATTTGATTTTAAAAAAATAATTATATTTTTTAACTTGAAAAGTATTTCATTGTAGGTTAATACAAATTGATTTTTCTTATTTACTATTCAGTTATAGTTTTTAATAATGGATGTTGAATGTATTTGGATAGATAGAATACCTACTCCTTTCAAAGTTTTTAAAATTCTTGGCGACGGAGCAAGTTTATTTTCGTCTCTGTGACATATTCTCTGTTTCGTTCGGTGACATATCGATGGCGTATAAAATGAGAAATATTATCGTTTCTCACATGTTTAACAACTGGTATCGGTTTAAATGCTACACTCAAATGCTATCTGGCGCTCCTTATAATACTAACGATTTATATTTTACCGAAAGGTGTAAACCAAACACGTATGGATCTATTTGCGAAATTATGGCGGTGGCAGAGCTATTTCCCTATCAGTTCGAAGTGTATCAAGGCGTCTGCCTTATAGCTTCTGTTGGTGAAACAATTCAGAGAAAAAAAAATTACGTTTTACGGGAAACTATAATAGTGGACATTTTGATGTTTATATTGAAATAGTTGGATTAACAAATAAAAGTAAAGTTAATCTTGGTGATGATAATGTGAAACAAAATGAAGAAAATGTGTCATCTTTAGAGTTTCATCCTCAAGAAAATGTATCTATGCTACTTTTAAAGACTCAATCAATATCTAACATTAATTTATCAAGTGCAAGTGAATAGATTATTAATGATATAATACCTCTTCAATTAAATAAAGGTAAAAAAAAAAGAGGAAAAATATTCTCAAATTCAATTAGGTATGAATAAGTAAGACACGCTGTTGAAAGTATACTCAAAGTCATCTTGAAATACATAGAGAAGCTGCTTCAAAATATACTAAAAGCTATCCTGAAGTACATAGAGCAGCAATACGAAAATACTTTTCTGATAACCCCCCTATGAATCAGGCAGCTGTAATTAAATGCAATGAAAAAATATCAAAAGTTAAATTAGTGCCTTGGACTTCTAAAGCTTTGGTTTTAAATATATATAACAGATATTGACTATTCAAATGATAAAATCGCCAGTATCGGAAAACGTTTGTCCTGTTTGTGGTGCCATGCTTTAAAATTGATAGAAGAACCTCCAGGAATGTGCTGCAGAGGTGATCAAGTCCAAATTCCTGCTATTAGATCCTACCCTGAACCTTTGAATAGTCTTCTTAACCATAAGGATCAGCTTTCAGAATATTTTCTTTCTATAATTATTTTGAACCACGGTCAAGTGACGAGGACGACAACTGAGCTGGTACCCCCCCCTCTCTCCTAACATCCACACCACACCAACGGGAGGACTTTGGGCCCCTACAGATTTAACGTGCATTCACCCCGGCTACACGGTGGGTCTTTGGCGGCCAAGGATCGAACCCGCGACTGAACGAAAACCGCCGGCCACGAATCCGAAACCTTGCCCACTAGGCTACCTAAAGATTGGTACGTCAATAATGTTGTTGCGTAATTTAAATCCTCCTAAATTATGTAACGGCACCAGACTCAAAGTGAAAACTCTAAAAAAAACGTTTAGAAGCGACTATTTGTACAGGAAAGTATGAGGGTGAAAATATATTCATTCCAAGAATACCATTAATTCCATCAGATTATCATTTTGAATTTAAGCGTTTGCAGTTTCCAGTTAGACTTTGCTTTGCGATGACTATCAATAAAGCACAAGGGCAGAGTTTAAAATTAGCTGGTGTAGATTTACAAAGTGTTTGTTTTTCACATGGTCAATTTTATATGGCATGTTGAAGAGTTAGTTCACGTGAAAATCTAATCAACCTTCAACCAGAAAAACGAACGAAGAATGTTGTCTACAGAGATGTTTTGGAAATGTAGGCATATTATTTCATATTTTTCTAATATTTAACTATTTCTAAAATTTGAATAAGATAAAATAATAATGAATGTAATAATTAAGATAAATAAATTGATATAATAAAAAATAAAAATGTAGTTGTCACTCTCAAAAATTGCCATGCATTCAAAGACAATAGAAATGTAATACACAAAAAAAAAAATTTCAACAGGTTTAAAAAATAAAAAAATATATATAATAATGTATTTTTATTTTTATGTTGGCAATTTTTAGATGGTTTTGGCCTACTGGGGATCCGCCATGTAGAATAATGGGAACACATCGCACTACACACTACCTCATCGGTGATGCGGAATTCTGTTCAACGACAGATTTGCGGACTAAATTACATTTTCATTGATGAACTATTAACACTTAAATACTTTTCTCATATGTTTGAAAGTCATGAATAACCATTATTACAGACAATCAATTTCTAAAATTTTTAAATTCAGATTATAATTAAATTTAAAAATTGAAAAATTTCTTGATATTTTACGTATAGGTTCCAAAATATAATATTATCGTCTGCCCAGCGAAGCGGGCGGGTATCAGCTAATTACAGATAGCTGCAGTTACTATTATCGGATTTTCATGAAAACTTGGAAGAGCTAATTTAATTTTAGTAAGTTGAGCTTGAATTTCATTTCCGAAAGCACAGGTTAATTGAACAGTTGCAAAAGATTTTGTTTCAGGTGGAATAAGGGAGGATTTCACACACACAATATTCGCTCCCGAATCGATTAAAGTTTTCACGATTTTATCATTAACAAAAATATTTTCGAATTGCAATTCATGTAAGGATTCATTAAATATTTTACCTTCGACTTTACAAACAGGACCGTGATTTGAATAAGGTCTAGAATTGAAACAAGTTTCGTTTCTGTGAGAATCACCACGTGGGCTATTTGCTGAAGCTTTTCGTGAATAATTTGTGAAATTTTTATCGCGCGAGTAGTAGCGATTAAAGCCCCGAGACAGGTTGTATTTTTGTTTGCTATCATACGGCAGTTGACGGTATTGTGTCCTGTCGGAATACGACTTTCGCTTTGCTATGAAGTAAACATCGCATTTCCTAGCCAATTTAGTAGGCTTAAGCCAAGATTCGTTTTGAAGTATCGCGATATGTTGCTGCGTTTCTCGATCGAGAGTGGAAAATAATTTGTCGGCTATCATTAATCCACATAAAGTTTTAAAATCATTCGCATTACGAAGTTAACAATAATATTCGAAAGAACTTGTTAATCGTGACGAAAACTGTACGTGCGATTCGTTTGGCAATCGTTGAGCCCTACCAAAATTAATTAAGCATTCTTGTGCGGTTGGTTGGAATTCTCGTAAAATAATTTGTTTAACTTTCTCGTAATCTTCGAGTTCGTTTTCGGGGATATAAAGCAAAATACTGTTAGCTTTTTCACCGAGAATGTTAATTAAAATCTCTGATTTTAATTCCTGTGGAACATTTTTAGTTGTAAATGCAAGTTCAAGTGAATGAAAAAATAAATTATAATTTTCAGGTTTACAAGGAACTGGCATACTAAGGGTCTTAACGGATTTAATGAGACTTTCTAGGAGGTTAGTTGACGGTATTTCAAATGTTGCAGTAGTATTGTTTGAATTATTAGAATTTATAGCGGAGTTAATATTAGCAAGTTCAATTTCTTTTTCAAGTTGATTAAGTTTTTTGGCCGTTTGCTCGGCTTCTTTTCGTTCTTCGACTAGTAAGTTAAGCATATCCTTAACGAATTCAGGTTCATTTTTAAAAGTGTCAGTTTGTTCGATTAGTGCTTTTAAACATACAAGTGTAGCATTTTCTGGGACAGTAACACTTAGTTCGTTCGCGGCAGTTATAAGATCTTCTTTCTTAGTATTACGATACATGCTGAGTAAAAAAAGGTTTGATCCTACTTGATTTGAAGATATCGGAGTATATGTAGATTGCAGATAGGCTTCGCTTTTAAAAAGCTATCCGTTTCCAATGAGTTCGCCACTGTTCACTTTTCACGACGATGATTGTAGATACGAAGCAGATAGGGTTTACATTCGATGTGATGAATTGGCGGGGAAATTGGCCTTTTTGTTTTACGGGAACACTTTTGGACGATGCTGAAGAGACAGTTTGGTTGAATCTCACGCTTTGGTTTGGCTTGGCAAAGGAGACGGTTGTATTGGTCTCAGAGCGGAGGATTGGCTCTTAGTAGGCGTCGGAGGAATTCGTTGATTAAGCATTCACCATTGTGTTAGGCGATTTCGAAGTGCGCCGCTTGTTTTGAACGACTTTTGATTTTAATACGGGTTCAAAAACCTTTAAGGTTGCAAGGTCGAGCCCCCATGTAACAGAGGTGGTGGTGTCTAGGGGTGTGTCGAATAAAAAGAGACGTTTTTGGTTAAGGAGATTTAATGACTAGGCGCGCGCTGCTGGAGACCGAAGTAAGTGCGCTCCTTCTCCCGCTTACATCCGGGATACAGAGAGTGGCGCTGGTGTCACCTGAGCGTATACAACACACACACACATATATATAGCTGGCCATTAAAATTGTAACACCAGGAATGAAGGATCTGACGAACGTCAAAATCACATGAAAGGAAGAGATTGGGATATGCAAATTATTAGAAATGCAGCACATTTAGACTACGCAGGAGGTAGAAACGACACTTGAAACACTGCATAAAAGGAAAGTTGTGTAGGGGATTTTTCATTTGGAAAGTGCTTTGTAAGTTTGGAGTTTACTCAAGATATCCTGTTATGCCTCGAATAAGAAGAAGAAATGTTTACCAGCAAATGTCAGAATTCGATAGAGGTAGGATCGTTTCCTATTGAAAGTGTGGATTATCATTCCGTGATATCGCCCTGGTGGAAATCTAACCACTGTCATACGAATATGAAATCAGTGAGTTGCTGAGGGTCGTACTGAACGGCATGTAGGATCTCCACGAAAGAGACGGCGACTCTGGTGCGCCAAACGAAAAAGTCTAGATACAGAAGTGGCACAATGCCGTCTTTTCAGACGAGTACCGGTTTCCGCGTGCAGTGTTCTGATGGTCGTATACGTGTCTGGAGGCTCCGAGGAGACCTCTAGTCACCTGCTTGCATTCGATATCGGCATATAGGCCCTGCACTTAGTGTGATGGTATGGGCAGCCATTGGGTACTCAACACGCACATCTTTATTTTGCATCGAATGTAATTTGAACGCAGATCAGTACATTTCTGACATCTTAAGTCCAGTAGATGTGCCCTATCTTCGAGATCTACCAAACGCCATCTTCCAACAAGATAATGCAAGACCACATGTTGCTTATCGTATTCTGATCTTCCTCGATACATAAGGTATTCGATTGTTTCCCTGGCCTGCACTGTCTACAAATACGTCACCCTTTATAAACATCTGGTCATTTTTTGCTGAGAGACTGTCCCGCCACCACTCTTCAATTAATACGGTTGATGAAGCAGAATGGAATGAGTTGCCCATTTCTGTCATCCAAGTCCAGTTTGACTCCATGCCTAAATGGATCAGGGCCGTTTTAACTACGAAGGGTAGCAACTGTTTCTATTAATTTCGCACCCTTGTAAGCCCCCAAACTGCTTGGAAATATAATCATTATGTCTTCATATCATACTGTTCACGCATAATAAATATCTTTATTGTATTTTATGAGTAACCTAAACTAATATCAAATAATTATTATAAAAGACAATTATTTAAGAAATCACTAATAATCAGATTAATATTTACTTAAATCAAATAAAAATTTATTTAAAAAGTTAAACAATCTAAAAATTTAAAATCTTAAAACCCAAAATTTCAAAACAACTATTAGAGAACGAAGCAATTTAAAATAAAGCAAAATATAGAAAAATTGAAATAATGTAATATATATACACTGCTCAAAACAATTAAAGGATATTTTAAGTCTTATATAAAATAACGATATAAGCGAAATTTTTTTTGCAGAAAATGGAAGAAGAGAGTCACAAATGCAAATTTTTCTCATTTTCAAACTTCAGAGTATGCAAATTTTGAGTCTGACGTCAAAAACGACGCTTTAGCGGCAGCGAATGAAATTTGCCTTTCAACTTAACGAAAGACAAAGCGGAAAAAAATGATCGACATTCAATAAGTGTGTTGTTTCGATGATTGCGATGTCTCAACGAAGACATTTAACCGATTCAGAAGGCTGGAGAATTGTTGGACGGTTAGAGGGGGGGGAGGAAAGCGAAGTAGCAGAAGCTACTGGAGTTGCACAAAGTGTAATTTCCAGAATCTGGGACCGTTTCTTGGAGACTGGAAGTGCCGGCCGAAGACTAGGGCAAAGTCGAAGACGTGCAACAACGCCCAATGAAGATAGATATTTAAAACTAACGGCTCGGAGACACCGAAATATGAATGCCACTTTTCTTCAGCAACACCTTCGCTCGGCTACTGGCACCACAATTTCGACTCAAACTGTCCGAAACCGGCTCCTCACTGAAGGACTGTATGCTCGCCGACCAATGGTATGTGTTACACTAAGAGCAAGGCTCTGTCACGCCCGTAGGGAGTGGGCAACCGAGCATGTGAACTGGAGGAGAAATGAATGGCGCAATGTTCTTTTCTCTGACGAGTCCCGCTTTTCTGTTCATCCTGATGATAGGCGTATTTTTATCTGCAGGGAACGTGGCGCTAGAAACAATCCTGCGTTCGTGCTTGGAAGCTTCAGATTTAGTGGAGGTGGAGAGATGGTCTATGCTGGCATCTCCATTGATGGGAGCACCGATCTCTACATCATTCGAAATGGAGCTCTGACCGGTCGCCGATATAGGGAGGAGATCTTAAGGCCTATTGTAGTCCCATACGCTGCAGCAATTGGAGATGACTTCATCTTAATGTACGACAACTGCAGGCCACATCGTGCCACCTTAGAGGGTGATTTCCTTTTTGAGGAGGGAATCTTGCGAATGGAATGGCCAGCATGTTCTCCGAACATGAACCCAATAGAACACGTTTGGGACATTCTAGGCCAACGAGTTGCTGGCCGCCTACCACCCCCCACGAACTCCCCAAGAACTGGAAAGAGCTCTTCTGGAGGAATGGGATAAAATACCCCAGCTTCTCATAAATAGCCTCATTGACTCCATGCCTCAAAGGTGATCAGCTTTGCTGGCCATCCGAGGAAATCATACCCCCAACTAAAAACTTTTTTCTTTCAAGTAAATACCCTTTTTTATTCGTTTTTTCTCGAATGCACAAATTGCATTTTTTTCCTTTTGTGTCCAAATGCTAAGTAAAATGCATTTTTTTTCTGCTAAGCATGCTTGATTTTTTTTCTTATATAGCCTACCACGTCTGTTGATCATGTATCAATCATATAAGCAATTCCCCAGCCGCTTAATCCATCCAAAAACTCAATATCCTTTAATTGTTTTGAGCAGTGTATATAAACTGTAGTTTTGTAATTTGAATGAGAATGCAATAAATTCTATCATATTTTGTTTCATTTCATGCAATGATCATTACTACATCAAATTGAGTAAAATTTTAGTAGAAATTTCATTTATTTTCAAATAATTTCTGAATAAAATATTTCAATAAACATATTTTAAAATTATTTATGATGTAATGAAAATAAAAGTTGAATATACAGAGTAATAAGGAAATTATTTTGGAAATGAATATTCAGAATTAATATAATTAAATATAACTTTAATTTACATATATATTTGTTAACTGGTTAGTTCTTTTCCATTAATTTACATTTAATTGCAATAAGTAATTAAATATTCTGAAATGAAATAATCTTATAGCATGAGCACTTCATGATGTAATTGCTATAAAAATTTTGCTATATAATTATAATAAGTTAAGAATATTCATATAAATAAAAAAAACCAATTGAAAGTTCTATGCAAAATTTTGCAAAGAACAGATTTAGCCACCCAAAGTGCGCTTTTTTTATAATTATTATGAAATTACTCAATTAATTATATAAGAATTAAAGTAAATTTTTTCTACATTAAAATTAAAGCAAACGATATAATTATTAAATTGAATATTATATCAACTACATGTATTTAAAATTAAAACAAATGATAAATTATTAAATTGAATGTATTTAAGCTAAATGTTATTAAAATTCAAGCAAATGATCAAAAATTGAAAAGTGATCTGGTACACCAAACTGATCCACCTAAAACAATAGCCCCTTCGGTGGCTGATAAAATACATTAAAATTCTTATAATAATGAAAAACTCAAGCCAAAATAATATATAATTTACAGTTTCAAGATTAAAAGTAAATTTAAGAAAGAGCACAAAGGAATAAGGAAGATTTATATCATTGAAATGAAAGAAAGAAGCATTACATTGCTTTTATTCATATTGTTAAAGTATGCGGAAAATTATATAAGATTTGCATATCAATGGATGCATGCAAAATTTCTTTACGTTTTTTTTTCTGAATATTATGCTCTAAGGAACATCTTGCGCTCATAATTTTTTTTTATGACACATCATACGAACTGATATCAAAAATGAACACTTAGAGATAGTCACGTATTTTAACATTATTTATCCAGGAAAAATTTTTAATTACCTGAATGCTGCATTGAGTTAGTGCTTTTTGAAAATAATTATTTTCGATTTAAAAAAAAAATGAAGAAATAAAAGTAATTGAAATACTTCACAAATAAAAAAAAATGCATTCAATATAAGTAACATAAGTGCTTCACATGAAATATACTGCATGATAATGCCTTAATTACATAAACACAATATAATCAGCTAGTTGAATACATCTATAGGCATAGTGAAACAAAATTATGAGGATCATGTATGTATCTACATACTTTATTTTTTATCAAGAAAATCTGATACGAAGAAAATCGACCATTTAGTGATATGTTACGATCAATTTTAATCCAAAATTTCTTTAACAAATATTTTATATGTTTGAAATAGGTTTGTCTACAATATAAATGGAGGGAACAATAACGAGCCATCGATAACCATTTTATTTCTTCATCGGGTAAATATAAATTTTTGGGGTGATTAATACGTCCAAATTTCCCAAATACGAAAAATTGCTTGTGATTTATTTTTCATCTTAGTTCTCCAATCTATGCGTGAGCTATTCTTTGAGAGTTTCTAGAAATATTTGCATAGTTCTTACTATGTAGTTTAAATATGCCCTTTAAGCGAGTTCATGAGAACAATCAGTGTTCGCAGAGGGATGGAGGCGGTGAAAGTCGTAAAGGCAATGAAGATAAAGGTCACTTACTACATTGCTTATAGTGTCTGCTTGCATGAAGTGGATGTTTGACTGACCTGAATTTTAACTTAGAATATAGGCTTTCTCCAAACTCATATTTCTTCGGAGGAATTCAGCTGCACAGTGTATGTATTCTTTCGAAAATTTCAGCAGAGGAGCCTAGTAAGAATATGTGATCTTGTTTTGGTGTGTCGCATATAAACGAATATTATAGTTAATTTCATACGGAATTTTGTAAGCAACAAGAATATTTTTTATTGCCATTTACGTAAATTTTTGTAAAATTATATAAATGTTCTTTCTCAATGGCTTTTAAAAGACGACGCGATTGTTGTTGCTACGTTCCAACTATATATATTGTAATTTCTAATAATATATTAAATTTAATCAGTTATTCTTAAGCACAATGCTGTCAGTTGTTTCATTTCATAGAGATAATACTTTTTTTCAGATGAATTCATTATCAAATACTTTTTTTAAATCTAAATTCAAGGACTTGATATTTTTAATTGACATTTTGCTTTGTTAGCAATTAGTTTAGTCCTTGAATAGTTGAAGTTGAATATGTCCCCAAAGAAAAATGGATACATTAAATGAACAGTTGAATGAGTTGACCCACAATTGTAAATTTTTTATCTCATCTGAGAGAAGAGACTAAAATATCACGTTTCATCACTATTGATTTCTTGGGGGATCAGGCAATAGTTTCCTTTGTAATATGTCTCATATCTTCACTACATATGGGAATATATTTTAATTAAAATATAGTGTTGCAGGTTTTCTAAATGAAACATTTTTAACGTAATGGATATAAAATGAAAACCCTGACATAAATTGTACTCGGAATATACTCTCGATATGATTTCTTTTTTTAAATATTTAATTTTTTTTATAGTTTTTATAATTCAGAAAATTTTTCTATTTGTACTGTTTTTTTTTTTCAATATCAGCAAAAAAGACTCATTACTTTAATCTTTTATGCAAATAATTTTTGAATTAATTATTTATCTCTTATCTATTCCCCCCTTCCCTATTTGAGAGAGGACTAAATACTAAAAGTAAAAACCAGTCGTTTTAATCATCAAACGGTTTTCATATAAGAGCTATTTTTCCATGTTTGAATTTTTAAGATTTTGGCTTATTTTCAAGTAATTAATGATTAATTATTTTTTCCAATATTACGTAAAAATTTTACTACTATTTTATTTGTATCGTTTGAATATTTATTTCATATTTTCTGAATTGTGATATTTTTAAGGCATGCAACATTAATTCATTTGAAAGTAAATATTTGTAAAGAAACAATTAATTCCTTTTATTGATCTGAAAAATAAAATTATATACATTAAAAAATCGCATAGTAAAGAACAAAACAAACAGTAAGAACCATTGTGTTATTTAAGGGATTTTAATATAATTATTTCTATTTACATTGAATGATGTTCATTTTAAATAACTCTTCTTTATGAAATACCAGTTTTTAGAATTAATTCTTTATTATTTTTAGCAATTAGAATTTACTCTGACATTTTATATTACTGTTTCATTTAAAGAATAAATATTTGGCTTAGATTTGTAAATGATAATGTTAATTGAAAATTCCAGAATAGCCATTGCATTCCCAATAAAATTCTGCGGTCATAAATTTAAGGATGCCATTCTTATGTAAATTTTTTTCAACAAGGAATGGAAGAATTAATTTTTGTATTGATTTAATAACTTTTTTTTATTATTAATTATTTGTTTTAAAACCACTATATGAAAAAAGATACAAATTTATAAAGTTGTTGATCATTAGTTAAAATGCAAGCATGAAATCAAAAGGTTGATTAAGTTATTCCATTTATATGAAATTAATATTTATTGATTTCTGAGTGATGGAGAAGTTTGATGGTGCAAGAGCCAGATACGGCTATGTTGTGCCAAACAAAGTTAACTGTGATCGAGACTTTTGATAAGATGAAAAAAAGATAAAAAAAAAATATTGACAAGAAGGAAATTGACATTCGAAAATAGAGAAGGAATGTTAGAGTATCCAGGGAGTGTGTCACTCTTGTTCCGGTTTGATGTTTTCAGTTTTGGATTCCATTTATTCAAAGAAAATATGCTCCTTCCTGTAATGATTAACTAATGTTTTAAAATCACTTATCTTCATTTTCCAACTTTCTATCACACGTTATTTGAAAGTCAATTTTATTTCTCCCAATAGGTCTGTATAATAAACTCTTTTGTATAAAAATCTGCATTCTCCTGGACAATTTTGCATACTTGATTTTCATATTAGTTCAGTCTTGTACTATGATATATATTTTATGATTTTTATCTCTTTCAAGGAACACTACCTTTAAGTTTACTCGTGGGTGTGAATCCTGAGGATTACTGCCCATAAAGCGAAATTAAGTCTCAAAGTTCTTAAGTGGTGTTGTGTGGAAGCTAGGGGAATTCCAGTTAGGGTACCAAGCGGGGTGTTTTCATCTAACTGTGGTTCAGAATTATAAAGTACGTTGTCAAAATCGCTAGTGTCACGGGACTTCAAAGCGAAATTAATTTTTTAAAAAAATTCCTGTTCCAATAATTGTTTCGGTACTGAATAAATATTCTTCATTTCTGTTAGCTGCAATTTTTTATTTTGCATAAGAAATATTGTTTACATTTTCATAATCTAAATGAAGTTAATTAACACTATTCATTTGACAGTTTATGAAGTAAACATCGAAGCTTTTCCACTTCTGTTTTTGTGTAATGTTTATTTAATTCATTTACTATAGTAACTTTATTTTATTTTAACAATTTCATTAATTTATGTATTTTTGAACCTCGGAACACATATTTTAATGCTAGTACGTCTCATTTACTATTTGAAAATTAGTAATACCAAAAATTTAATTTTAAGATACTTAAATAATTTTATTACTTCGTTAATTTTTTCAAACAAGAATATCTTAGTGATCAAATCAATCTTTTTAATGCATTTATTACTGTGCCAAGTTCTACAAGTAAAATACTAAATTAAATGAATGGTTTTGATCTTTTCTTGTATTTTATCTGAGATCAGCATTATAATACTTGATTTGCTTCAAACTCATAAAAATAATTTTATTATTAACAGGAGTGTATGATAATAGAGATATTAATAAATTAAATGAGTGTACGTATTTGCGTTTTCTTCTGTTATAAAATTGAAAGTTTTGTAGCTATTCCTATCATAATAATAATAATTTATCAAAACAGAAAACCTAAGTTTTGTGAACTTTTATAGATTGGGATAAAAACAGCTACATTTTTTATTGTAAAATGTACAGATACATACAAAATAATTTTATATAACAAATAAAATTTTTTAATTAAATTTTGTTCATTACATATTTATTGAATTATATAATATTTTCAGATTTAAGAATCTTAACTTTTATTTTATTTTATTTATGCACAAATTCAACTAAACTGTCCGCAAAATTCAACGATACTTGAGTCCCTTGGAAATAATTGATATGAGTGATATGATATTTGATATTATATATGATATTACACTTCAATGGACTGTAATGAATTGTAATTAAACGAATTTCTAAGAAAAGAATTAACTTATCATTTCTGCTTGTTTTAAATCTTGAAATTAACCAAAGTCATTTAATATTTTTATTACTTATGACCTAACGAATCTAATTTCGACGTTGATCAGAACAGGGTTTTTTGAAGTTTTATCAGGAGAAAAGAGTAATCTCTTAAAAATCCCTTTTTTTCCCCTTGACAATTTCAGATTCCAAGCACTAAAATTTCCATTTTTTATATAATGTTTCACCTTTAATGATAGTACAATATTTTTTGAAACAATATAGAATTTTTTTAAACTTTAAATAAAAAAAATTCAATTCAATGTTTTCCTTTTTCTGCAACATTTGTGGATTAAGAAATTCATAAATATGATCTATACTCTGTTTGAGTGGATTTCTTGTTTTAAATTTAGCTTTGATATTTAGGATACGTGAATTTGATTTTTATTTTAAAAACTTAACTGTGGAACTTTCATTTATTTTTACTTTAATATAATAGCTATAGTGAAAGTATTCTTTTAGTTTAAGGGAAAGGGTGCCATAAATTAAACTTCTTAGCTTTTAATTTTAGTTACTGTTTTTTATTCATCGAAATATAAATTGCTCAGGAAGAAAGCTAAGCTCGTTTCATCGAAAAGAATTTTGACATCATATAACTCTCCTCCGTATGACTTTTTCAGAAAAAATGTTCATATATAGTTTATTATATAGAGATACATTGTGGAATGCGTATTTTTCTAATAATTTTTAATTTGAGATATGAAAAAAAAAAAAAAAAAAAACCATATAAAGCTTTTACAACTTTGAAGTAGTTTCTAGTGGCGTTAGTGTATTGAAAATATTAATCTCAGCATCTCCAATAAATAAGTAAGTAAAAAAATGTACTTAATTTGTTAAAAAAATAATATTAAAATTTCAGACGTTAACGTGCATTAAATTTATAACCCAATAACATTTTTCACATTCGTTAGATAAATGCTTCTCAGCTTAATAAAATATCGCTTGATTACATTTTCATTGGTAGCTTGGTGAAATGGTTCGGATAAAACATTTCTTAATCACCCCTTTCTATAATCCTACTTTCAAGGAGTCGAGCTCTTTTTCGGTCGGTAAGAATTTTTGGATATATAATAAGCGAGTTATTTTCAATATCTTCGTTTGTTGGATTTGATTATTTGCAGCAGCTAACTAATTTTCCAACGATGTTCACTAAAGATATTCTTTCGGCAAACATTTTTTCGTTTATTTTAAATCACTTATGATATCACTTGTACCGTAGTTATATTTACTTCAAAATAACATCTTTCGCTATTAATTCTAGTAGCTTTTTCAAAGATTCACAGGATATTCGATGTCATATATTAAATCAGTTGTAAATAAATACTAAATTCAACTAAACAAAATTCAGTGAAGCATTTGATTCTTCCGAAGAATACGAGGCTAATTTTCTTCAGTAATTACATGATAATCAACAAAAAAAACACCTTTATTTCCATGTTAAAGTAATAATAATTAATAGTAAAAAAATCATAGATTTGAGGTATTAAGAAATAAGAAATTATTTAAATGATTTGTAATCTTGATTCTTAAGCAACTATATACTCTAGTACTTACGGAAATAAAAATCACTCAACTTTTTTAAAACTTTAGTTTATTTATATTCAAATCAAATTATCTTAATCTAATTTCTGTTTACTTTTAATTGCATATTTTAATTTATTTCTTCAAATTGGAAAGCATTTCTTTAAAAATATTTTTTTTTTATCTTTAAATGGTTCGTTTTAATAGCGGCTTACTAAGATATCAAAGTAGACTTTCATATAAACACCAAAATAGCCGACAACGCTTTTCACAAAGCAAGATCGTTTGAAAAATGGAGAATGTCTAGAAAAAAAAACAGTGTAAAACTACGCTCAGATTTTCCCCGCGAATTGTCTTGCGCATGGTTGCTACAAACTGGTTCCTCTCATTTCTGAACCTTGGCGATCAACCATTTATTAGAAATGAGGATTTGGCGGGAGCAAATCTTCAACCCCATAAAGTAAAGACCCAAGCATTTCCTTAAAAATATTTTTATTTGAAAACGGTTCATTATAACGGTTACTCATTTAAAATATCAAAGGAAACATTTATATAAATAGCAAGAAAATAGCTGGAGTGCAACTTATGTCGAAAACACTTTCCAGAAAACAAGATTATTGGATAAATGGTGAATATCAAGAAAAAGCAGTGTATTCTACGCAGGTAGTTTCACCCGTGGATCGTCACTCGTTTAGCTACTACAAACTGGTTCCTTTCAAAGATAACACCTTAGTAACTATCCTCTTACTTAAAAAATAAGGATTAGGAGGGGTAGGGGATCCTCAACCTCGTATTGTAAAGACTCTCCACTTAATCTGTAAAAAGTACGTGTTGTAAGGAAAGTAATATAGGACTTTCCTTCTCATTTCTGAACTGAATATTTTTTAATTTGCTTGACAGACATAGATTTCAGAATCGTTTTCGGTAACTAAGTCAGCTGCTTCATAATATCTCTATTAGGATTACTGAAATCTGGTCAAATATTTAGTTTAATAAATGTAAGCCACCAATGTATCTCTGTACTACAGTATAGCACAATTATGTCAGTGAACTTTCTTTGGAGTAATAAAATGCATGTAGATGAACATTTTAAATTTAATCCTAATAAATTTTTAATGAAAATTATATAAAAACTTTTCTTTTGGTAATCTTGAACAACAAACCTGGAAAAAAAAATAGAAAGTTCTTTCCTGGAGAACTTTTCAAGGGTGTTTGACCATCATTCATACAATTTGAAAATAAATTTTAACAGCGTTATTTCAGGTAGCTAAAAGATAACGAAAGCAACCTGAGACACTTGTCTTTATATATTAAAACAGTAGTTTAAAAATGCAATAAGTAGACCTTTTTCTTTGAAGCATATACAGCTTTTAGCTCATCGAGCCCGTTTGTCGAAGAAGAAAATAAAAGGTCAACTTATAAAATTTTACTATTATCCCTTTTTTTTTTTGCAATTTAGCAATACAATAACATAAAAATAATTTTTCATTGCTTCGGAATGAATGGTGAACATTTGTTTTCGTGTATACAATTCATTTGTCTTTTATTCTTCCTCCACTCTCTTCTGTGGTCCGATATTTGAAAAAAAAAAAATATTTTAATTATTGTCGTTTGGGTAGGTGACGCTAAGAGCGTACGGAATGACGTCATCGTATTGAAAATTTCCATTTTTTTAAAACAAATGAGTGATTTTACCATCGCTCTCCGAAACAAATTATTTAGTGTATTTACGCGTTTATATGTCTCACTTAGCAAGTAATTTTGTAGCTTTATGATGATATTTCACGTCTGAGTATGCTACAGCTGATGATACTATAAGAGTTCCTACTGACATTTCAAAACACAACAATATGCGTTAAGTGCCAAAGATATGTTTGCTATATGTGGTTTTTAAGAATGAAAATGAAAGGTTGGTCTTTGAGCAAATTTTTATCATATTATTTTAATAACTCTCTTTAACTGCTCATTGTGTTTGTCTCAAGGAAGCTTACGAATATTGTCTCTTTTGCTTACCGATAATATACTTGTAAATTTATATACTCTGGTGCAGTTTTTAAATCGTAACCATTTAATAGTAATCACCATGTGGTGTTCCGCTAGTGATATGGCCGTTTCATTTCCTGAAACTCGAAAAAATAATCAGATTTGCCCTCGATGTAGTGAACATGCTGTGGACTCGAGCTTGTTGCCTTGCCTTCATGCTTTCTGCAAATTTTGTATTGGTCAACTTTCAAACAGTCGTTTGTGGAATTTCGCTGAATATATTGTTTGTCCCAGTTGCCATAAAAATGCATCATTACCAAAAGATTCAGGACTTGAAGCAGTAACACAAGGTGTTCTTCTGAACACAATATTAAATCTAGTTGATGATTTTAGTGCATATTCGCCTTCAGTTGATGATTCTAATGCTTTATGTACATCTTGTGATGAAGGTAATAAAACAGTTGCTAGATGCAAAGACTGTAATGAAGTCTTATGTGAAAATTGTGTCCGAGCACACCAGCGTGTTCGTTTAACTAAAGATCATGTAATTGATACGTTTCCTGAAGAGAATGCAGATTATCAAATGCCTGTTGCCTCTTTGCAATCCCCGAATAAGTCATCTAGTTTCTGTGACCTTCACCCATCAAAAGTTCTTAGATTATATTGTGAGATGTGTAGAGAACCTTTGTGTAATGATTGCATAATGGATGTTACTCATTCTGGTCATTCTATGAGCTATTTGCAGGATGCTGTTGGGGAAAGTAGGCAAACTACCATGACTCTTTTGGAAGAAGCAAAGAATAATAAGCGTAATATTGAAGAAAGCATTCAAGTGAGTCAAGGAATGTCTGATGATGTTGAGCTTAAAGTACAAAATGTTGCTGCTGAAATCAGAACTACCATAAGAAGGCATATGTCCGTTCTAGAAGAAAGGGAACGTGAACTCCTGCGTCAGTTGGAAAAAATTCGTCAAGTCAAAGGTCGAGCTCTCTTATTACAAATCAAAGATCTGAAGGCTCTTTTGAAGGATGTATCCCAGATCATTGAATACATACAACGTATCTTGGATAGTGGTAGTGATATTGATATCTTAAAAGCCAAAGAAAAGTGTTTACGTGAAATGAATGAACTTAGACAGCGTCGTAGCAACATGCAGCCTCATGAAGATGACAACATAATATTTACTCAACCTGACAATGCTCTTTTAAGTGCAATTAGCACTCTTGGGTTTCTTAGTACATCTGGATTTGGTCCCAATTCAGTTGCTGCTGGTGAAGGTCTTCAACAAGCTCTTTGTGGACATCAATCTACCTTTCTAGTTCAAGTGAAAGATTATTTAGGAGAACTTCAGGTTGTTGGAGGAGATGCTTTATATGCTGGGGTACAGTCTCCAGATGGTAGCAATTGTAAAGCTCATGTCATTGATCGACAAAATGGTACATATGCTGTGTGTTACATACCTGAAGTAGTAGGACAACACACAATCTCGGTCCTCTTACGTGGAATGCATATTCAACAAAGTCCTTTTCATGTTAATGTGAGAATGGGGCGAAATTATAGCCAAGTTGGTAAAATGTTCCTATCATTTGGTGGAGAAGGAGATGGAGATGGGCAGTTATGTAGACCTTGGGGAGTCTGTACTGACAAAAGTGGCAATATTATCGTAGCTGATCGTAGCAACAATAGAGTTCAAATTTTTAATCCAGATGGCACATTCAAACTTAAGTTTGGTACACCTGGAACAAGACCTGGGCAGTTTGATAGACCAGCAGGTGTCACTACTGATCATTTAAGTCGAATAATTGTAGCAGACAAAGATAATCATCGTATTCAAATATTCGATTCTGAAGGAAATTTTATTTTAAAATTTGGTGAGAGGGGTAGTAAAAATGGGCAATTTAATTATCCATGGGATGTTGCTGTAAATGCAGAAGGGCATATTTTGGTATCTGATACAAGAAATCATAGATTACAGTTATTTTCATCTGATGGAACATTTCTCAATAAATATGGATTTGATGGAGGACTTTGGAAACAGTTTGATTCACCACGTGGAGTGGCTTTCACAGCTGATGGCCACATGGTGGTTACTGATTTTAATAATCACCGTATCCTAGTTGTACATCCAAATTTCCAATCTGCAAGATTCTTGGGTCAAGAAGGTTCAAACAATGGACACTTCTTGAGACCTCAAGGCGTTGCTGTTGATCCTGAAGGGCATATTATTGTTGCTGATTCAAGAAATCATCGTATTCAGATTTTCCATCCTAATGGTCACTTTCTGTGTAAATTTGGAACTCCAGGAACTGGCCCTGGACAGATGGATCGACCTTCTGGTGTCTGCATCTCGCCTGAAGGCTATATCATTATTGTGGATTTTGGTAACAATAGAGTTCAAGTGTTTTAAATTTATTTTTTATTAACTTGCCTTAATTGAAATGTTTTGTCACTCTTGACCTCTGTAGCAGTAATTAAGCTCAGGGAAATCTCAAGTCTTCAAGGCATGAAAAGTTTAGAGGTGCTTAATTTGCATCAGTTCCTTTATAATTTCTTTTTGATGTCTTGTGATAAAAGTTTTATACCTCGCTGTCATTTTATGGCAATTTTCTTCTACCTCAGAATATAGAATCATGATTTATTTGTTTTAATTATCCCATACAATGCTGCATAGCAGTTGCAATTTGTTGATTTGTTTTAATATATATATTTTTATTAGCTTTCATTTTCTGAAAACTTTGGCATTTAATATTAATCATGCATTTATGTCGACGTATTTTCATTAAAATGAATATCTGAAGTTGAAGACATGTCATAATTTTTGTGACAAAAAATATCTGCAAATGGTACATGTTCCTAAACTATATAACACTTAAAAGTGTGAAGAGCATAATGTTTTAAACTCTTGTGATGAGATGTAGGATACATATTTTTATTTATACAAATAGCACTGTAGCTTGTATCTACCTATTATTAAAGTGGATGGAAAGTTAGTTTCCAATTCAATATTACTGTCCAGCTTTATATAATTGAATTGTGGATTTCGTATATAGAATATATGCCATTTGTAAGTGTTATCTTGAATGTCATCGATATTAAGACTTTGATGGTGTAATGTGATGTGTTGTATTGTATTGTGTGTTTAAATAATGTTGATAATATTTTTAGTTTTAATTTAAGTAGAAGAAACTTGCAGAGTTTATTTTCGTTTTTGCTGTGAGAAAGTGAATTTACATGAACTGTGCTTATAGCAGCTAAGTGATCTGTAAATTGTTTTAGTAGATATATTTATTTTTAAGATTATATTAGTTTTATTGTATAGAGCTCGTAAATCAAAATCTAATTGTGTGTATGAGTATTATAAAAAAAAGCTTTATTTTGTTGTGTGTTTAGTAGGGACTCGAATGGCCTTCATCTATTTCTATTGTTCCTTGTACCCCGGTGGGACATTTTTTGTTCTTTTATATATTATATATAGTTATTTTGCTTGATAAAAAATTAAAACTATTACCATGCTTATGAGATTTTTTCAGATATTTGTTGAATGTTGGTTTTAATTTTTGATCTCAATATTTCGGAAGTATTCAAAATTTGTTATAAATTTTATGTCAAAGTTTATTATTTTTTGGGCTTGATTCATTCTGTATATTACAATTTGCCAGTATGAATGGTTCATTCAAAGGAATTTCTTGCATATTCTGAAATTTTAGTCTTGAATGATAAAAAGGAATTAATGTACCAACTAGTCAGATTTATAGATATATTTTAAAGAATAGTTTTTGTTTGAGGTACATTAAAGATCATTCAACTTGGATTGTTTGTAGTATTTAAAAAATATTTTAGTTTTTTAAGACATAAAATTAATTTGTAAACATTATTTGATATTATGACATATTTCTAACCTCCCAAACTTGCGTCTTCATACCTAGTCGTATAATTTTGAGTGTTTAATGTTTCTAAAATTCTGTATGTTAGGGATGTGGTTAACTGTCTTTTGAGAAATACTTGTAAAACAACTTCTGTTAAGTTGTTTAAACATAAGGAGATGATCTCATCAGAGATTAGATTCTAGTTTTATATATTTCTGAAACTCATTGACTGAATATTGGAAAAATGTGAAGACTTTGGAAGTTTTTCACCTATTGAAATACTGAAATTTTGAAAATTCAGAATTTTTATAAGGAACTTAATTTCCAATATTTAAAAAAGAGTGTGTTGAAGTCAGCTGTTATAAAATTGAATCATGAAGTTAATTATTTAAATAAAACAAAAGAAACTAAATCTTTTCGTTTGAACATTATAAAAGTGTCTAGAATTTTTTAAAATTTTATAATTGATAGAATTTAGTCTTTTACTTAATTTTTACTTTCTTTTAATTACTAACAATCTTTTTAAGTATTTGTAATATTTTAAGGACATTTAAATTTAATGGTTGAAAAATAATCTAGGGGGGAAAAAAGTAAGTCATATGGTTTCTTACATTTATTCAAACAATAAACCTCTGAATTTGTTGAACTTTTCCTGCTCATTCAATTTTAGGAGTAGTAAGAAAATAAATGCCTTTCATTTTCTTGCGATTATGGGTTCTTGATATTTATTTTATTAAATCAGTGAAGTTTTAACTTTTTAAATTTTAATTGCTCTTATAGGAAATGTTACAAAACCTCACTTTTTCGAGTAACAAAAAATTATTGAATTTTCAGGGCTCCCAGGTTTTCAAATTAATCTATTAGTAGAAATGCTGCAGAATTGTGAAACTGAACGTTAATTCATTATTGCATATTTTTCTATTTGTTGTGTTTATTTGGATGTTTTTTTAATTGTATGTTTGTATCTTTTTGTTTGTCTTCATTTCTGGATTATTTTGATACTTCTATTTAAACACTGAGTGTTTTGATAATTTATGTGACCAATATGATTTTGTGTTTTGATTTTTGCTGCTTATTCTTAAAAAAATTGTTTTGATAAATTTGAACTTTATATTTTTTATAGTTCCTGTCAGACTGATTCAAAATTGTGATTTTACTTTCTTCTTTAATTTGATAGTTTCAAAGTTGGCTGTAAAAATTACTTTTAAGGCTAACAACTTATTTTTATAAATGTGTTTTTGTTTCTGATGTGTGTACTTCAAACGTAAAATACTTAAGAGCAAGTAAACCTTTATTTTTTAACTGTACAAACCTTGTTTGTAAGAAAAATTAATTGGAAACATTGTTTATTAATATGCATAAACTGAGCTATTTTTATATAAGTTTAGGTTTAAAATAATTTTTATAATTTTACTTTTTCAACTAATATTATTTTGATGAAAACGGAAAAGTTTGTCATAAAAATATAAACTATTGAATACAGTTATATCTCTCTCTGTGGGATAAGTGGATATACTTTGAACCAAATATTTATATAGTCATAAATCTTCAAACATAATATGAATAGCATTCCTTGAGTGGATACAGGACTATTATCTTTTTTTTTTTTTTTTAATTTTTTGCTGCAGATAGATAATGCTGTAGCGAAGTAAATGTATGAAATTTCTATATGTAAGGTTAAATTTCATTTTTTTACCCTTTTGAATTACTGGATATGTAGATATTTATGTGATCCTAAAGGTTTAAGTATTGCTTAGGGGAAAATGTTTTAAATTGTGGGAAGTGCATATTTGTCCTTTCATGCTTGAAAGAAATGTTAGTACTATGACTTCTGTACAAGGAGTCTTAATGGGCTTTGGAGGAAAATATTTATATCTAGATGCAAGTTTTAAGATTTTTTTGACTAATATATATATATATAATTTTTTTTTTGTTAATTTTCTTATATGAAAGTAAATAGATTTTCATAAACTTTAAAAGTATTTCAGTTAGTCTACAACTTTAATAAAAATTCAACCAATATATTGGTGACCCTTGTGTAGCGATACAATTTTGATGTAATGAGTTTTAAAAATGTGGCTAACATGTTCACAATTTATAAGTAATGTAATCTACAGAATTTTATTTAATTTCTTTCCATATATTTCTGCTTCATAATTTTCATTGGAATAGTAGTTAGAGAATTAAATATGTTGATTTCTATATATATTGCATAAAAATGTTTATTGATGCATGCATTAGTGGTCCTGGCCATTAACCTCACTTTTCCAAATGCCTCTTCAAAATTATTTGAAACATTTTTAAACAGAATTTTTTCCCTTTAGAATGAAGTATTTTAATTTAGTGTACTTTAAGTAATACATCCTTGTATAAAATTTAGTAAATCTCTCAAGAAAAATCAAAAGTATTTAGAAATGCCCAATGGTGTTTAACTGTTATTAATGTATTTACAGGATGTTTTTATACAGCATCGATAATTAATTCAACAAATCAATTTTAAAACTTATAGTATTTTGGTTTTTTTTTTTTAATTTATATTTCCATGTTGAGATTAGGTCAGTCATTTTTTATTATTGTGAACTATTCTTGACAACTTAAGTTCCAAGCAAAATAGCCGAAATGTGAATTGGTATGAAACATTTCTATTTCTCTCTAGCTCTTTGATAAAGTAAGCATATTCTGTGTGTATGTTTCAGTATAACTAAAAATTTGGAGATAAAATATCTTTCATGTAAAATAGTCTCTCTTGAGTACTTAATATTTACTTTCAAGGATAATTGATTATTATCTAAAACTTGTTTGAGTATCAAATTGCAGATTGATTGAAATATTGACTTCATTAAGATAATTTAAAACTATAAAAAATTTTAGCTTTAGGCTGAATTATTAAACTGAGGAGAGACTGGTAGAAGAACAGATACTTATTAACTTGGGATGAGTTCATGCATTAAGAATGTAGAGATGGTAGGAAAGAGTGTCATATATATAAGTAAATAAGGCACAAAAGGAATGTGTCAAGGATAGTTTTTGATTTTGAAAAATTTGACATTCTTTATTTAAAATCACTTTACGGATTTATATCTGAGTATTAAATATTATTTAAAGGGGTATTATTGTTAAGGGACTATAATTAATTTCTTACATCCAGGGGTAGCTTGATTGATTGTATTATGTGTGGATTTAATTGTATTTTGAAAATTAAGTTTTTTTAAAAGTGCACTGTAGATGTTTTTGTCAATTTCTTTGTTTAACCAATCAGTCTTGTGATAATTAATAGTTCATGCACTTAATTATTTTTCTTTTTCATTAAGATATTTCAATCAGTTTTTAGCTGAATTTTTGAGACATAACCCAAACTTACCTTATTCACTACCTGTTGAGAATGTTATCAATCTGAGCTTTGTTCATAAAATGACAAGTTATAGAAGGGATTCATCATTAGTGTTCTTTATCAGGTCAGTCTTTCATTTCCCAATATCTATTTTCAATTTTCCCAAGTGTTCAGTGTTGGTTAATTCTTATAAAAATGCGACAAATTTGTTAAAACTTTCAAGTTAATTTTTTATCCATTTAAGTGCAATTCAAGATGGGGCTCTTTGTATTATCAACTTTTCTCGTTTCTAGTTGTATATGTTATTGAATGAATATTGACTTTAAAATTTCATATTGTGTATTTATAATTTAAATACTTTTTTTTTTAAATTTGAATTTTTCTAATGAATTCTTGGGATTTATGATTTTTTGTCTGTGTTTTTGTGCCATTTAAATAGATATATAGTGAAATTTAATTTGTGATCAAAAAGTCGTACCATAGAATCTCTGTAAGTGAACACATTCTTTAAAGTCCTTGAGTTTTTGTTTCCTGTTGGTTTCGACTGTAAGTGGATAAATCTTTTGCCCTAAACAGTTATTTCTAGAATAGATGTGTATAGAGTGAAAGAAATCTTATTTGTTAAGATGATTGTTGATTCTGGAATTGTGGTGGATATGTTGATAGTCAGGAGTAGAGAATTGAAGTGTATTTGGGGGGGGGGGATATACAATGGTGTTTCAAACAATACTTAAAATTTGAGCAAAATGAGTTAAAGTTATGAATTTTCAAAACCAGAAGGACTAACAAATTATTTCAAAGTAGAAAATTTTGCAGAATGGTAAAAGAACAGTTTCTGAGTGTAAAAATGACATTTTCTGAAGGAAGCTAGAGAGGCTCTCCACTGAATACAAGAAACCTCATAATGATTTAATCAAAAAATTAAGAGACCTCAATTCAAGTCATGCTGCTCATAGAATGCACAATGTAAAAAAAAAAAAAATTGTCAGAATTTTCTCTAGCAATTTACATTTAGACTACTGTGCTTTAACATACTAGTGAAATAAATATTGGCTTGGTTTCAAGAAGTTAGGTTCTATAATTATAAGTCACGACTATGTGTCTGATTGCAGATGTGAAAAAAAGACTCTTCCATCTATGATCACGAAGAATAATTTGATAGATTTTCTACAATTAATGATTTGTCCATGTAGGAATGCAGTTGCTACCTTTTCTCCCATCCCTTCTGTTCTTGTTGATAACAAGGAATAAATTTCCTTGAATTTTGGCTGCCAGAGACTGTTTAAGGTAATGGAACCAATAGATATAAATATGCAATCCTTTCATTGTAATTGATCATGTTTATGAGCAAAGTATTAATGTGCACTATGCAAAGTATGCCATTTAAAGAAGTAATCTATAATGCTATTTCTAGGGTAAATTATTTGAAATATTATAGTAAATACTAATATTTTCTTTTTATTTAGCAGCTTTTAATTATTTCAATTACTTAATGTTGAAATTTGGTACAAAGTAAGTAAATTAAATTTTTCTCCTATCCCTAGATTAGATAAGCAGATGTTATGTTTTCTTATTTTAATGACTGTGTTGTATCTATTTTTAATTATATTTTTCCAGTTTTTCATTGTTGATTTTTGTTTAAAGATCTTGGTTTTTACTCAATGATTTTGCTATCATAAAACATCTAAATGTGTGTTCCTTAAATTATGCAGAACGTACTGAAACTCTAGCTATTTGTGAGATTTTGCATGTACTGTAGCAAAAACTTGAGAAATTAATTGAATATTCAAAGTTTTTAATTTGTATTAAAGTAGATATTTTGTATTTGATTTATAGTCTTATTATACAGGTAATTAACTGAATGAAATTTTTTTTTAATGACATGACTGTAAGTGGAATCATGTTACTCATGGATGCCTCAACAATCAAATAAAGCTTTAAAAAAACTTTAAACATGTTATTAGCCAATGCTTGTTCTTGATCCATTCTTTTGATTTGTTTTAATACTTCTCTACTTTGATATGAACAAATTGTCAAACTTAATTTTACTATTCAACTTTCATTATAAGTAAGGAAACAATGATATCTTTACAACAATCCCAGTCGTAAGAGCTCTATTCAGTCTGTATTGTTTTCAGATAGAAGCATTTATCTTAGACTTATTTATTGTAGAATCTGAAACCCTAAGTAAATTGATCATCATGATTGCCTGTAATAGAAAAATTCCTTTTAATTTCATGGGTATAGATTCAAATTAGTTGAATTGGTATCAAAAGCACTTTTTTTGTGTTAAAACCAATTCATAAGTCTGTTTTGAAATATTTTTAAAATGTCATTGTAAAACCAGTAAGGATTAATATTGATTATATATATGTATGCATATATATATATAAACATTAACACACTAAATGTATTGGGATAGTATAACAGTTGTAAGCTGTGGCAAGCATGCTACCTGGTGGCATGAGAAAAGGTTCAAGTATCCAATATTTCATCTTTTATGCAGAAAATCTTGAAAGAGAATAGTATTAAGTTATTCTCGATCTCAAAATGACACCTCATCAATACCTTCTTAAAGTATAACATTTCAAGCTAAATTTCATTAATGCAATTTAATTAATAAAATCAGCTGTCAGTCTATTCTCATTTGTCCAATGTACCTAAATTGTAGGGAATAAATTTTCCTATGCAGCATTATGAACTATGATAGTAAAAAGGAAAGCACAATCTCGCTAAAATGTTAGTCACTTCTACAAGGATTCAATATGCTAGTACTGTTTCTTCTGGTTCGATTGAGTTTTGTCGCCATGTTAATTTTTACTCCCAAAGTGAAAATTAGTGGATAGATATATCATTCTTTTAGTAGATGTAACCAAGATGAATTTATTACCTCGGAACAAGTCGGCAATTGCACACTAAGATGACTTTTAGAATTAATAAAATTGAGGTATAATGAAAGCAGGCTAAATTAAGTTATGAGAGATATTTGATTCATGTTCTCAGAAAGAAACCTATTTCTGAATTCTAAGATATTAGATGTGACTAATAAGGTAAAATAATTCAAATATGGAAATGCTAACTAATGAAGAATTATAAAATTGTATGGGGACAATTAACTTAAAATGTGGATGTCTAGTAAGGCTATTTGAGTATAAATTTTTTTTTTCTTGATATTTTCTACCAAACTTGAATGTTATATAACTTCTTTGCTATTGTTAATTTTTATGTGTTTGGGAATGACTTATGAAGGAAAAAAAAATTATGTGTACTTTTCATTGTAATAGAAAACCATCTTAACTTAATGCAATTTATCAACTTTGGGTATGTTGATTCAAAAATTGATCCTTTTTCTTTATTCTTTTTTCATGTTCATTATTAATCTGTTTGAATTTCCTTTTGGAAATATTGACTCCTTTGTTTCTTTATTTGATCGCATATTGTTTTTGAACATTTTTTAGTTTTAAAATGTTTAGTTTTTTTTTTTTTTTCCTTTGAACACACTGTTTTCCATTGAAGAATGTGTTTGTAGATCTTATAATCCAGTCTTTGCAAAATGTTTCATTATTGTGAAATTAAAAGGCACTTTATTTAAACAATTATTGACCTTTAGATGAACACCAGTTGAGTCTTGTGTGGCTCTACAGCGATAATTCAAACTAAGGCAAAGTGGATGATATTTTCCCTTAGGGATTGTCAAAATTGTAATGTGCATTTAGGGGACTTTGTTCTGAAATTGATGGGTAGTGTGAATCTTATTTTTTACAACTATTGGTCAATGGTACTAAATTATTTGTTATCTAAAAAAAGCATTGTGTTGAAATTATATTAAATCATTTTCAGTTGCATGTTTTATGTAGCTTTAATTAGACTCTGTGTACATTTTACCAAGGTTTAAAATTTTAGATGCTGTTCTAAACTCTTGTGAAAATGCAATGACAGATGTTTGTGTATTATAAGTCTTCTTATTCTCAAAACTTTTTCATCTTCATTTTTTTTATAGACATTTCCTAATTTTTAAAGTTGTCCTATTTATATATAATTAATGTACATAGGTGATAAAGGAAATACTTTGTGAAAGCTTAAACAATTTTGATTCTAAATTTTACATTAATGATAAATGAAACTTTACTAAAGTGTGATTCAAAGGTTGCTTGTCATGTTTTATGCTCAAACCTTTTATTAAATATATGGATAACTGAAAAATTCTCTTCTGAAATAAGTTTCCTTTTTTTATTAAGCTCCGCGTTTTTTAAACATACATGATCATGCGTTTATTTGCAGAAAATATTGTAACAACTTATTTTATTAGCCTTCAAGTTTATTATCGAAATTTTCAGTCACTCATATCTTTCATTTATGATTAAATGTTTAAATTCATTTTAAAGATAAAATGATAAGAAGTATTTTACGTAATTTTAATTTTATATATTTTCTTCTTTCTGTTATTTAAATTTGTTTTGAGGTGTTAACTGTGCAATTTTATGTTAAAACTATGCGTTTGTATCTTTCTTGCCTTTGTAGACTCTCCCTGTGAATTGCATCCTCCCCGTATGATATTTGATAATATCTTCATTCCATATTGCTTAAGGGTTACAAAAACTTAACTTGCATTAATACAACAGAGCCCAAAAATTTGTTCGTTCCATTATCAAAGTGTCGATTTTAGATACTTCACATATTTTCTAATTTTTTATGTCCTAACAGACCTTAAGGGAAAAGTTAGTTATGTCAATTAGTTAATGTTCTTCAAAGAGTTATTACACACTTTTGAATGAGGATGTATGCTTCTCCAGAGTGATGTTTCAGACAAACTTTTTAAATCGAGTCTTCCACTACTAAATGTATTTTAATGTCTGAAATATTCACAATTAGTAGTTAGATTATTATTTCAATGTTTTTGTACATCTAAATTTTTCTTGTATACTTGCATGTAAGTTTCAAGAATAAGACTTTAATGAAAGCTATTAAATGTTTTTCTATGCATTTTTTACAATTTTTTTTATGTTTAACCATTTTGATTTTTTAAAAAAATATATTGCTGCTTGGAAACAATTTTTTGTTTCTGTAATCTATATTTTTTAAAATTATGTAGCTTTTTAATAAAGTTTAAATTAATGTAAAAATGCATATCAAGTATGTCTTTCAAAAGTTTGTGATCTCTTACATGTTTTATTTTGTATTAAAATTTTAAATCTTATTCCTCAAGACTTTATAATTTTATGTGGTAAATTTATAATTGTTTTAATGTGAATTTTACAAAGGCAGTCTGATATCAGCTGAAGAAGGAAAAGGCCAGTATCTTGCTTGATGTGCTCAATATATTAAGTTATATCAATGATTAGCCCAGTTATTTTTCTGATTTATATATTTTATATATAATTTTTTTCTTTATTATTGGAGCATGAGAATAGTTGAAGGCTTATTTTTATCTTGTTTCATGTCATATATGAATAGTAGCAGTTTTGTATATCATTTTAGAATTAATGTAAATAGAAAAAAAATGAATTTGACCAAATTATTTATTATGATAATGATTTGAAACTTATATTAGCTGATTATCTCGGTCTGTTATGCCAAAGAAAAATCCTCTGTCCAAGTTTGAATATATTTACTTGGAGGTGAGGTAGTTGTATCTATAAGAATCCTCAAATTATTGCTCATGCACATAATTTTTTTATAAAGTATTTCTAAAATATTTATTTTTAATTCCATTTTTTATTAACCCTAAGAGCAGGTAACAGGTTTAGAGTTCTTGCTGAGACCTTTTTAAAAAGCTGTTCACAAAAGGGTTAACTGTTTTGTTAACTGTGATAGTTCTTTGAGAGCTAGAAATTGAACATTTTTGTGTATAATTTCATTGCTTTTTAGTCGTATATAGATTTGTTGAAATTACATAAGCCAGGTGAGGCTTAAACTGCACCAATCAAAATAGATTAAAATATTTTTTACTATTCTGCCATTTATGCCACACATGTGATTCTCCTGCATCATCTTCCATGTTTAATGTTCTGTCAAATGTTTGAGCCAAGATCAGAATTTGGTTCTCTAATTGCTTGGAATCAAAAGAGTTAAAAACTATAAGAAACAATATAACCTGTATACGTATTTTAAGCATTAATTCTGCGTGTTCTATTGTATTGAAAAGGACCTTGTTTCTAGCACAAATAATTGTGCATTTTGGTGTATCGTAAAAACCCAGCTGTACTATTTAAAGTACTGGAAGTTTGAACTTTCTCTGTGAAAAAATTTCTTTCATATAATTTAAGGTTTAACCGAGTTGAGTGATTAGATATGCTTTTTGTTTTGTGTGACATGTATTTTAGTGTTAGTTACTATCAGTAGTATAAAAATGGGGTTTTGAACCTATTTGCATGTAACTTGGCTAACAACTAAATGTTCCTATAATTGTGTGATTGTATGTTCACAATTTAATGTTTGTGATTTTGTGTTGCTTTTTGTAATTTTCTCAGGGATACAGTAATTCAGATTGTTGCATCCTGAAAATAATTTGCACTCAATCTATTTAAACTGTGAATTTTCTTTCATTTAGTAATTAGTTTACATTTCAGCTTGTGTGTAGTTCTATGTATTCTGTTGATCAGATCTTTATCAGGAATTGAATGGTGTCCTTTAATGATTGTAGATTTCTTACTGCATTATTTAAAAAATATTTTTCTTATGCTTGAATTGGCTGTTATGCCCTCATATAATGAGCTGGCAGCTTTGTTTTTATAATAAACATTTCACTTTTACATAGTCATCAAATGTGTAATTACATGTAATGTTTAAGGATTCATTATAAATGATGACTGTTTAATTCATATCACTATTGTTAATGTAATGAAGTGATTGTGGACTATGCAATTTTTAGTATTGTATTTCATGTCAATCAGCTCAAATTTTTGAGTTTGAGTATAATTCACTACCTGAGCTGAAGCACTTCTCTTCGAATTAACTACAATCTAATGATTAAACTATGCAATTTTTACACTTTGTGTGTGTGTGAGTGGAAATATTTTATGAGTTAACATTTTATCAAACCATTTAATTGAATTCTTTTGTTAACAGATATATGCCTATTTTTTTAGGTATTGTGTGTGCCAGTTTATAACTGCAACTACTCTTCTGTGTATAACTGCAAATGTACATTTATGGTTGTTAATTCCTTTGAGAATTATCAGCTGTATCCTTGTCGTGAATATTCGTAGTTAGTCAGTTCCTAGGATTAAAACGTCCAGCTTCCTTACATTAAAATTTAAAAAATGGTGACAGTTCCTATGCAACTAAAAAATCTTTAAAATTTTTAGCATGTTTTTCATCAACTTGTATAGTTGTGAAAAGCTTATTACTCTAAAGTGCTCTTGCTGTTAAATTTAAAGATGTGAATTTTTGTTTTAAAAGAGTAAATAGCTTTATACTTGTTTTATTATAACTGAACTAATACTAAGAATGGTGCATTTTTATTTATACAACATTTTATGTAATTGGTTACAACTGACTTCTCTGATGAATTGTACAAAAGTTTGCTGCCAGATATATTTTGCACATAATTTGTTCACAGTGTTACTTGTGATATTGACTTCGCCACAGTTTTAAGCTTAGAATGTATAATTCCGTCAAGTAGCATCTGTCAAAATGCATCAATTGTCATCTTTTAATACTTTGCCTTATATCTAAAAGTTAACTGTAGCTGTATTTATGCATAGTATAAAAAATATAGTAACTTCAACACATAAAAAAATATTGTGCTGTTGGAAAAGAAATTTGGCCAAAATTTGCTACTTGTGCAATTGGAATTATGTTAAGTTTTCTCTAGTTTAAATTTGAATGTGTTCCTAATAATTTATTAAATTGTTTTCAGTTGAAAGAAATATTTCTTTGCAGTGGAACTAATAAGTTGTTAATTTTGTTTTGTTAGTTTTGATTTTTGTTTAAATTTGTGTTCCGAAAAGTTGTAATGTGCCTATTATTTGCACAATATAAATTATCTGTGTATTTAAAATAGAAATAAAGGGCAAAGTATAAAACTTGTGTGTTTTGTTTGTCTCTGTACACAATTTAAAATATTTTGAAATGAAATTCTTAATATTTTATCTGCCAGATTGTTGAAAAACACTTAGAGCACTTCCTCCCCCCCTTTTCATTGCTAATTAAGTGAATTTTTTCACAATTTGCAATTTTTGATAAGTATGGATCAGTATAAATTGCACAATTTGTTAGATTGAATCTTTTGAAGATGAAGAAACATCAGTCTTCTTTGAAAAATATTTTATTCTTTTGTGTATTGAAATTACATTTAAGGTAATCAAATACCAATATAAGTTTTCAAAAGGCTGAATCTTAAATATTAGTAAAATTTAACGTTTTTATAACGAAAAATTATAAAATCATTGAACAATATGTATTACCTTTATTTTTAAAGTATTGAAGACTTTAAAGCATGAAATTTTTGTGGGCTTTGATCCAATTTTCTCAATACATTGATTAATAATTTAATGGATTCTCGTGTACATGCTTATTAAATTCATCTAGTTTTTAAGTAGATAAAATTTTCCCAATGGTTTACAAAATCCTGAAGAAATGCTAAAACTTTGAAAAGGCAATGTTGTTGAAAGAAGCATAGTACGATGCAAACGATTGCCAGATATAAGTAAGATTTTTAGCAAACAGGGAAATGAAAACTAATTTATATTTCAAAAAGAGCAGCAATGCGAATATATTTTAAAGTTAAATTTAAAAATTTCCAAAAGATTAATCAATCAGGAAAGACAAGCATAACACTGAGATTCTCATGAGTAAGGTTTAATGCAAAGATGCTTCAAGAGAAACCAAAGGTATCTAGCAGCAGCATAATCGTCTGCAGTTTACCAAAAAAACCGTTGAAATAAGGGCTTTAAGAAAAGCAATCCTAATAAATATAAATTTGAAATTTTTGTTATAAAACAAGTTCATGACAACTATAGAATTCACTATATGACAAGTGTATAATTAAAACTATTAAACATAATAAGCATTGGGTTCTGGGATTGTATGGTGGGCAGCAGTTGTAGAATATTTAGTTAATTTTAGTTTACAATGTGTCTGAATGAAGTGTACTAAACTATCTTGAGAAAAAATTCAAGCTATTCTGGAAGGCTCATTGTAAATGTGGAAGTCAAATGGTCATGGTTGTGACTTTGTGCCCAGCATCTCAAATCGACCCCCCTCCCCAGGGTGTTAGATTCTGAAGGGAATTAGTCACATAGAATACGACTGCTGCTGATTAAATGGAACTAAGTCTCAAAAACTTATGTTGTGTTATATGCTAATGTTATTTTCTAGCTTATACATGTTTTACTTGCTTACCTTGAACAAAACACTTGTTTATAAAACATTTTTAATTGCACAAAATTAAAAAAAAAATAACTTTCCTAATTAAATGTACAAAATATATAGATTTAAATTAAATATCAAATTGGAAAATGAAAAGTACAATTTAATGTTCAATGAAATAACTTATCTGTTAATGAAATAAGTGAACAATTAAAATATTGTTGAAAATACTACCTGAAAGTTCTTTATCCAGCACTGAGATCCAGATTTATTTTGTCATTTATCTTATGATGGCATTTTATACATGTTGCAAATATTTTTTTTCCTGTCATTACAGAGTTGATTGCAATTTCTAGAACATTTTTCCCCTTTAAAAAAAGTCTTGAAATATTATTTTGTATCTTTATTTGCATCAGTGTTTAAAATTTCTTCATCTAATATTTGTTTTTTATTACATATTGGTTATCTTAATTTTAATTCTATCCTTGTTAAAAGTTTTAGTTTATTCTTTTACTTTGAAATAACTATGCTCATATAAATACATATATTGCTTATTCATATTTTCTTTATAAATAAAATACACATTAGGGCAAATATTTTGTTTTAAAGAAGCAGTTTCTACTTGCAATCTTTGGATCGAATCTGTTGACTGCTCTTTTTTTTTTTTTTTAATAAGATACTAGTTTTGTATTATTTCTTTTTTTTTCTTCTTAGTTTTATTTACTACCAAGAGTGATAATGCAAATGTAAGAATGTAATGTCTTCATATTGAACATATGTTGGATCTATATTGCAATAATAAGAATCGTCCTTAAAGGTGAGATTTTAATAATATTCTTTCATTTGAGCAAAATTGAGAAAATAGTGTTTCTTTGCATATTTTAACTTTTTCATTTAATTGTTTTCATATTTCTAACATGTATGCCCTTGGCATCCTAGTGATATTTTTCTTTCCTTGGTGTTTCTTTCCTGTGTTTAGATAACCCGGGATTCCCTAGTGATCCTTCTCTATTTTCGTCCCTCCTTTTTGTCAAACTTCTTATCTGTTTTCCTCCTTTTTTTTTTTCAAACTTCTAGACCGTAGTTGCATCTTATTTGGCACAGCATAATCACATCTAGTTCTTGCACCTTAAAACTTCACTTTCACTCACTCACATTCTAACATAAATGCCTTTTTAAGTATTTAAGTATAACAGTACTTTAAAAAGTAAATAATATTGAAAGTACAAAAAACTATAATTTTCAGTACAATTGCAGATGGAGATATGCAATAACTTGTCCAGGCATTATAAGAATATCAGAGTGATTAACAAGAAACAAAAATTGTATGGCTTATGTTTTATTTTTCCTGTTCATCAAAATCTGTACATTATTTTTCAAGAGTTAAAAAAAAAACAACAACTTTTTTTTCTAAGTTACTTTTGTTTCTTATAAACTTATTTAAATATTTTAATTAGTCAATTTAGTATAAACAAATGTATTTCCAAATTGAACAAAAATTAATTTGTTTTATATAGATTTTTTACTTATGTCAATTAATATACATTTTTTTAAAATTTCTGTTTTGTTGCAACATAAATAAAGTTATATTAACTGCTGCTTGTACATTGTTTACAGAATTTGTAAGCGCAGCAGTTAAGACTTTGTAAAATAGTCGATGTAAGTAGTTTTGCTGTCTGAGCAATTTAAACTCGTGTTGACTTTCACAAAGATTCTTTAGATATATAAAAAAAAGCCAAGCATGAAATAAATTAGAATAAACTGTACTTTTCATTAATGATAAAGAAAAATAAAAGAGAATGACATTTTTTTTAAAAAAAAAAAAAGTTTTGATACCTTATCAGAACTTGTATTTAAGTAATGCTGAATTCTCAAAAGAGATTTGTATAATTGTTGAAAATATTTGTATTAATAAAATTTGAACCACATGCACTACACTTTTTATGCTATTATCAGCAGCAATGCTTTACGCTATTATCATTGAAAGGATTTACACGCAGGTAATAGTCTATAATTAACATTTTTTAGAAGTACTAGGAAAATATTAATGTCCAATATCCTGACATGAAGTTGACAATTTAGTAAATATTTGCTGAGATATTCAAAAAGTTGAAAATAATTTTAGTAGCAGCAACCTACTTTCAATAATTTCTAATATGCTAAATCTTTTGCATAAAGCCATTTATGATGGGGAAACAAAGAAAGTGAAGTTTATTCAAGGTCAAATAATCTTATTAACATGGCAAAAAAAGTCCTCATAATTGCTTTTTTTCCCTCTTTCAATGTTTTCAGTATTTCTTCATGCATATAGACTTTTAAGAAGTTGTAAATGTAAAATATTATCTCTCCCATGTGCTTTTATAAAATTGTGTTCTCTTTTACACATAAACATTTGAAGTTAATATAAAATATGAACTTAAAATGTTTTAAAGTTACGTCAAAGAGAGGTAAGACAATATAAGTAAAAATGGTTAGTAAATATTATATGAAGCTCACATTAAGGCATACATAGATTATAAAAGAGGATATATTTTGGACATGTATCAAATTATAAAAAAAAGCAAATAGTATTTTTATGATAAAAGGTTTAAAATCAATATTTATTGATGTTGTGCAATACTTGTAAAATCTATTAAGTCTGAGGCATTATTTAAAATTTATAAAACTGTTTTTAGATATTGGAAAATTTGGAATAAAAGGTTATATATATGTTGGCACACACAGAGAGAGATAAGTCAATTGAAAATTTGTCCTTTTTTACATCCCCAAATCTAGTATTATCCTAATCCTGTAGTTTCTGTCAGAATTTTATTCATGATTGATTCTGTACATTTACTGATGAGTGCTTGTTTCAATACATTTACGAAAATGTACAATGAATAATTGAATCAATCAAGAATTCTCTAATCAATGTATGCATTATTCAGATTATATTGAAATATAAATTGGAATTGAAAGAAAGTTCCCCATCTTAAAACTTATCTTTTTTAACTTTAAACTAATGAGACACTCTTTGAAAATAAACATGTTCTTACTGTGTCTTAAATTTTTTTTTTCGATTGATAATTAATGATAGGCTAGAAAAACTATTACTAAGATACCACAATGTGAATAAAAATTATTATCCATTCAATTTTTTTTAAAAAAAATTAAAATTCCTTAACTTAGGATATAATTCCTTAACTTATGATAAAATTCCTTAACCATGATTAAAGCCCTTTTGATAACTAATCTTCATGTTGGATAGATTATTGTGGAAAAAAGGATGTGATGCCAGAATATTGTCCGAGTATACTTTTTTTTTAGCTTTGCTGCATTCAAAGATTTATTGTTCTTTAAATATAATGCCGCTGTCACAAAGAATTGGGCTGAAACTATCTGCATATTGATTGACAAAATTTTTCACTGATACTTTAGAAGTTTTCATTCTACTTTATGTATCCCTCTTGTTAAAATAAAAATTGATTTTTTTTAAAAGAATAACACAATTACAAGGAGACAAAAAAAAAAAAAAAAGGTACTATTGAGCTCAAGTAAAGTATGGAAACAGTCACTTTTTTTGTAACCAAAAATATTAAAATTGTAATAAATTATCTCTTCTGCTATATACCTATGTCAGGATATTGCATCCATAGTGTATTAAAAATTAATTGGCATTTATTGTACAAAAACCACTTCATTATCAAATAAGATTTCTGTGATTACTAATTGAATGAAAATACTTTGATTAAAAAAAACTTACAGAAATATGGAATGAAGTGATGCGAAATGTATCCCTAAATGTGCACGACAATTTTGCATTCATATGTATTAATTTATAAATTTCTGTCAAATTAGGAAAATTATTCTTTAAATGTAAATATCAAAGGCAATTAGCTGAAACCTGTATTTGGTGGAAATAGAAATTTGTAAGAACGAAATCTTATAGAAAGGTATTTTTTTTTTAAAAAATGTCTTTAACAAAGAATGTAAGAAAATAAAAAAATTAAACTTTTTCTCTTAAATATGAATTGGTATTAATTTCATTGCTAAAACACTTGTGTAAAAATGTAAACATAGAATGTTAGCATAGCTGAGAAAGGTCAGGATATATTATAATTTTTTTTCGCAAAACTTTAGAATAACCATACAGCTAATTTTAATTGTTTAGGATTCTTATTGTATGTATAGCACAGAGTCATGTTGGTTTAGTATTTGTTTTGAAAATTTTTTATAAAAGTATTTCTTTAAATTCAAAAAGACTGATATGATATGAATAATTTTTTAATTTTTATATTTATTTCATTACTATATTTAGATTTATAAAACTTTTAAAAGTATGTGTATATATTTAAAAGTTATTTTACACTTTTTTTTTTTTTTTTAATTCTTTTTACTTGTTACAGCTTTGGCAGGAAACTTTCAACTGTTCCTGAATAGGTTGACTGTCCCATCAGTACCAATCATTTCCAGTAAAATACCAATAACATCAGATGTTTAGTTTCTGCATAAATGCAACTGAAGGAAGATCCTATTGTTAGGATATGAAGAAGGACTGGTATCATATCCTAACAATTTTT